>CM060958.1:21523037-22123037 GCA_030765055.1 Mantis religiosa
ATTGCTTGCAGGCAACAATAAGTGCTCTCTGATCCATTGATTATATTAGCAAAGTTGTATTTGGAGGGAGGAAAATAATTTTTCCATCCCCACTACTCAGCATTAGATTAAGCAAGCACATAATCAAAAACAAAATAAGTTTCTCATTTTTGGATGGGATTTCAGAACCTCTTCTTGATAATATTTCACTTCCATTACAAAGTGGTTGCATGTAAAGCAACCACTTTTAAGTTGGCATAAATGACTAGCAAGTGATGTATGTTGCTCTTTAAGGTGTGAGATTTGCCTTTCCAACATAATGTTATCATATTGAGCATGCCCTAAGAAATTTGCTCCTTAGTTGTTTAGTTTTTGTCCAGATGTGGTCAATTCATGTTTGTGTACGGGGTATTTTTTTCAGGAATAGCATGACGATAAAAGACCAATCTCTTGTGTTGTAAAAACAAAGCCCTCACAATTAATCTGTTCAGTGATATATTTAAATATAGTGCACTTTTCTCAATATCTCCACTTAATGATTCACCACATATGAGGGGGTGTCGTAAAGTTTTAATTATCAGCCTTTAAAAACTGTGATAGAGAGTTTGTGTTGATATGCACTTGTTAGTTCTTCTATATGTAGTCACCATCCAGATTTACACATTTTTCCCATCGTTTCTTCACCTTCCGAATACCTTGATTGTAGAAGTCTGCAGAATTTGCTTTAAACCACTCTTCCACTTCATTACTGATGTCATTTGTGTTGTCAAATTGGCAACCATGCAATGGATTCTTTATTTCAGGGAACAAGAAAAAGTCACTTGATGTGAGATTCGGCGAATAAGGCGGATGCTGTAAGGTCTCAAAGCCACATTCCTTTGTTTTGTCAACTGCAACTTGAGGTGAATGAGCTGGTGCATTGTCACACAGAAGACGAACACCTTTGGAGAGCATACCGCGTTGTTTCTTAATCAGAGCTGCTCGTAACATGTCCAGAAGATTGCAGTAGTATCTGTCAGTGATGATTTGATCCTTGGCAAGATAATCTTTAAGGATGACTCCACGACGGTCCCAGAAAACTGAAAGTATGACTTTCCAACTGACTTTTGCACCTTTGCCTTTTTGGGAAGGGGGAATCGGCAGTTTCCATTCCATGCTCATGGTTTTGTGTCTGAATCATACTGATAGATCCAGTATTCATCCATGATTACCAGACGAATAAAAAACATCATCTTTATCCTGTTCCAACAGCATCAACATCTGTCTTGAAAGATCACGCCGTGTTTGCTTTTGGAAAGGGGTTAGCAAATGTGGAACCCACCATGCAGACACCTTAGACACGTGCAGTGTTATTCATGATCATTTGGATGGTTGCTCGTCTGTCTTTCAGTATTAAACACTCCACTTTCTTCACTGTGACAGCATCGTCTGTCATTGACAGTCTACCAGATCTTGGCTCATCTGTTATGGACATGTGACCAGTTTGAAAATTCCTTTTCCACCTCACAATAGTGTTATACGATGGACAATCATTTCCATAAACAGCCGTCATCTCATCATGAATTTCCCAGGCAGGAACTTGACCACACAATGAGCCTAAATTTTTTCCATCTTACACCTCAGTCACTTCTGTCACTCACTGTAAAAATACAAAAGGACTCAAATCACTGAAACTACCAACATTATGTCCCGAGGGATCAATGATGACACTGAAAAATTTTCATCGCTCTAGCATAAAAACTACCAGGTGATAATTAAAACTTTATGACACCCCCTCATAAAACTAAAGAACTAAAGCTATTAATGGTGAAGGAAGTATAATAATTTAATTGATTCATTACATGATTTTCTATTGTTATACCATGCCTTTTCAAGATTACTATAGCCATCCATCATTCACAAAAAATTCTATGCACATTAAGTTTGCAAATTTATTGGAAGCAGGCATTACTCCACACTTTGATCAACAATGCCAGCAAAACATTATAGACCTAACCACTTGTATGTAAAGAGAGTGAGAAGAAAGTGAACACATTTGTCACCAGGAAAGCTTCGGGTCTTATTTCACTTGTATGTAGCTTCTTCTATACCTTGTTTCACGTAAGCTTGCCCGGTAATCTCTTAACGGTCACGTGACCTCATCTCCTCTCATTGGCTGCTGTTTGGTACAGACTGTTTTGCGGTAAAAATTAGTTCGTTATTTAACATGGTGATATATCTTTATATGTTGAAAGAGAATTGTCAAATATTTACTTTCATAACTGTTTCAATTAAATATATTACGCAACAGAGTTAATTTATCTGAAATGCGTGTTAATTCTTAAACAAAGTAAAGAGGAGGTTCCTTTGCATCTAGGCCTGCCTTTCTGATTACACAAGAGCACGTGCTTTAGCGGTAGTGAATTACATATATTTGTTTATATTTGTTTATATGAGTTTTATCGCTGACCTTGTTCTGAACTGGATTAGTCATGTATTGTCATTAGAAGGTGTACTGTGCGCGTTCGAGAGATACGTTATTTTATCCATCGTTTATTGCGCATGTACTTATTATATGTATAATGGCAGAGTCTACCGCCAGTTTTTCGCTGAAGCATCGTAAGGGTAAGCCATTACAAAGCGGTGAAAAAAGAATTGTGTTGCATGTGTTTAATGCACTCACAGAGAAGAATCCGTCTTTGTTAGTGAGGGAAGTCGAACGGTTGTGCTCCGAACTTACAGGTGTGAGTGTTAGGTCCATAGGAACATCGCGACGTGAAGTTGAGAAAACAGGAAAACTTACCACTCCAGGCAAACGCAGGAATAAAGAAAAGCGCGTGCTCGGAGAATGCGATGAGTTCGTTAAAACTGCTGTACGTCGTCATGTGCATAGTTTTTTCTTTAGAAACGAACTCCCTAACATAAATAAAATTTTGTCTGCTGTAAATGAAACAGCGAAACTGTTACTGCAGAATCCGAATCCGAGATGGAGGGGATTACTCCATTACCAGATTCCCCAAAACGCGTGAGTTCAGTTTCATTATAAACTTGTATTTTTGCATGCCTTCATATACTTATTTGCATGATTTTAGCTATCTCCTGGCATTTGACGTTTACTGCAGTTTTAAATGTGATGGGAAGGCACCGCCTATGGCCTATGGCGCGAAAGCATTAGCCAATTAGGGCGAGGGGGAGGGTTGTTGAACGCGGAGTGATACATTTCAGCCGGGCAAGGTTATATGAAACAGAGATTAACTGCTCATGTTTGGGAATTTCATGTGCTTTCTATCTTGAATAGCAGAACCAATCTCTGACCTGTTCACACTTGATTAAATGCTATTGTTGAAGTTTTTCTTTCTTTTTGTAAATATCTGAAACACTTTGTTCACACCACAGAGATTACAAACATAAGCAATTGATGCACCATTTTCTAATGTATTAATTAGCTCCAATTTTTGCATTATGCTCAAGTTCACATTTTCATTAAACTACAGACATTATAAGCAGCTACAATACCTTATTTATATTTGAAACATTCACAGATTAAAATAATATTTTATAACATTGTAATAAGTGCAACCACATGTACTGCAAAACTGCTATATGCCACAGAAAATGGTGTTGAATAAGATAAGATAAGATAAGATGCTTTATTGTCACATACGCTTACAGATAGTGAGTAAAAACTCAGTAAACAGGTGACTCGTCAACAGTAGAAAATTTAAAATAATAATAATAATTACACAAAATAACAATAACACTAATAATATAAATACTAATAATACAAATAATATAATTACTAATAATATCAATACAACTATATACAAATATTGTTATAATTATGACATGCCCTTGGAATAATATTGTCAGAATATTAGAATTACAAAATGACAAAAAATTTCATTATAATTCAATTTTATCATCCATATATTCAATAATCGAGTAGTAGGCTTTGTCCATTAGTAGGTTATTTATTGCTTTATTAAAGCATTTGAGGTTTTTCATTTCACGGATTCTTACAGGTAATTTATTATATATTTTTATTCCTGCATATTGTGGGCTTTTTTCATACAGTGCTAATCTGTGCATGGGTGGTTTTAGATTATTTTTATTTCTCGTTCCATGATTATGTTGCATTTGTGAATTATAAATTGTATCAAAATTTGAATGGATGTATTTATTTATTTCATACAGGTATTGGGATGGTAAGGTTAATATCTTCAGGTTTTTGAACAGGTTTCTGCATGAAACCTTTGGTCTTGATTGAGTCATTATCCGAATTATCTTTTTTTGACTTTTAAAGATCGTTTCCCATCCCGTAGAGTTCCCCCATAGTATTATTCCGTATGTCATCAAAGAGTGGAAGTAGCTGAAGTACACTATTTTTCTTGTTTCGAGGTTTGTTAATTTAGTTATGCAGCTCATATTGAAGGATGCACTGTTTAATCTTTTGGACAAATAACGGATGTGATCATCCTATTTTAATTGTTGATTTAAAAAAATACCCAAAATTTTTGAGTTTTCTGTAGAAAAATAACAGTTACTCCCACTATCCCTTTCTCTACAATGCTTTATTAAAAAACATTACAAAACAAAGGATTTACCTTTAGGCCAGAATTTTATTGATGGATGTCTGCTGAACAGTGCATTTCTTGCAAACTTTTCCTCTACAGAACCAGTTTCAACCTAAAACAAAAGACAACCATGTAACACTTTGCCCAAAGCTCAATGTTGCCAGAAAAAGTGTAATGTGTAATACACACATGACTTTCTCTACTCATAGCTTCACATAATCCCATATACATTATAGTATTCACATGGATGGTTTCAACAAGATTCTCCTACTGCCCATACTGCAGAGGAGTCCATGAATAACATTAGAGAAGTGTTGGAAGATAGAGTGATTAGTGCTGGTGTATGACCCTTTTGCTCCCAATCTAACTGTGTGATTTTTACTGGTGAGTAAAAAGGTTACTAATTTAAGTTAATTGATGGAAATTAATCATTTGTTCACAATAGCCGTATATAGGCTAAGGTTTTTGATAGAGTCAACATGAAAAATTCAATGCCATGGCTGGGATTTGAACCACGGACGGAAACCAGGAGATCTGTGGTTCAAATCCCGGCCATGGCATTGAATTTTTCATGTTGACTCTATCTAGGTTAGTAATTGTCGCGGTGATGCGCATAAAAGGTTCAGAGCGATAACGTGGCTTGTTTACACAAAGAAACTGATAAAGATAGCACGCAGATAAGGGTCTTCTGAAACAAACTGAGATAAATGGAAATTACTGGTGACATCTTGATTGATAGAGATTATTCAGTTTCTTGATTGTTCTGGAACAGTCTCGAGTTATCAGATGAGGTATTTAAGGAAGCAACGACTCACCAAGAGAGAGTAGTAAACAGGAGAGTAAACAGTTGTAGATTGTTGTTGTTGTTGTTGTAACGAGAGTGATGTTGTAAACAGGTGTAATCAGAACACTGTTTGTTATTGTCATCGACCTTGGTAGATTGTGTTGTGTATGTGACGTAATGTTGTTACGTGAGAATTGAACAGTGTATTTCTATGGAAATAAAGAACATTTGGAATATCTGCAACGTGGACTTTTAATTCTATGAACCCACAGTCACAGTATTTTTACTAACCTGAAAGACAAGGTATACAAGACAACTTCTCATACACTGGAAGAACTAAAAGAAATGAAATTGGAAACATTACAGTGGCCCAATTTACTGTGTGTGAATCAGAGTGTGTTCTCCCAATATAATGCTTGTTTAGCCAAAGGTGGATGATATTTCCTAATTCTTCTATAAGAGTGTTATACATGCTTTACAATGGAGTTTATTTAGGTGCAAAGCAGGCTGTGGCACACACAATCATGCACAGATGAAATGCTCTTGCCCATTAGGTTTTAAATGAAGAACCCTGTATATTGATAATCATATTGATAACAAAGTGGAAAGTTGATTTTGTGCATTGGAGCATCATTTGTTTGTAACTGACCAATGCTTCCAATACAGCCAACATAATTACTTTAGCCAACATCAACATTCAATCAAATAATTTTCTAAATGCAGATTTCTTACTATTTCTGATTTTTATAGTTGTATGAACTTCATGTCTTTATTATTAAGTTACATTAAATTTATAATTCCTTTCATGGAAGTGTTGAAAACAGTGCTGTAATAAATTAAATTTAAAGGGAGTCGATTAATGACACTAAACAACAAGTACTTTTAAATTTCCCGGAACATGTTTCAGAGGCTATTTGCCTCCATTGTTAACAGTTGATGTCCGGTTGACAATGGAGGTAAATAGCTTTGAAACATGTTCTGGGAAATTTAAAAGTAAGTGTTGTTTAGTGTCATTAATCGACTCCCTTTAAATTTAATACATTAAATTTATTTGTTGTTCTTTGAAAGTTTATACTAGTTAGAGCCAACATTAAAAATTCAATGCCATGGCCGGGATTTGAACATTGGCCATGGTAGCTCAATGGGTTAGAGCAACTGGATGGAAATCATGAGATCCATGGTTCAAATCCCGGCCATGGCATTGAATTTTTCATGTTGACTCTATCTATCAAAAACCATAGCTTATATATGGCTAGTGTGAAGAAATGATTAATTTCCATCAATTAACTAACATTCATACTAGTTGTTGCTGTTCTTTGCAGCTTCTGCTATATATATTTCAGATAATAGCCAATTCTAATTTGCACGTAAACAAAATATAGATGACACTTTCACTACAAGAACCAATGCTCACTGGTTCTGAGGGAGTCAGAAACATTAGGATTCAAATTTTTTGCAATTTTTTCTGGTTTTATTTTCCTAGTTTTTGATTAGAGAGAACCCTACTGGCTGTTTTATGTCAGCTACCTTGACTAATTTCGACAGTGAAGCATGTAATATATCCAATATGGATTTAATATGCAATATCTGAGAACAAGATCAAGGAATTTAAAACTTGACAAAGTGTTCCTTCCTGATTTTGGAACCAGGAAAACTTATAATGGTCACATTATAATACATATATTCTAATTTTGTCATCCTTTTGTGATTTCCATTCTTCATTATTGTAAATAAGCCTTAAAATCATAGTACATGTTATAGTGGGCAGAGGTGAAATTTTAGGACCCATAAATATATATCCATAAATAATTCTTACATCAAAAGTACAAGCAATATTTATCTTAGTGTAATTTTGAGTCAAACTAGTACTCCATGCTGCATATATACTAGTGTTTACCTAGAAAGTATTTTGTTAGGATCATCCTAACATCCAGCCTGCCTCGGTAGCATAGATGGTAGCATATCTGCCTCACGTTCAAGAGGTCCCAAGTTCGAATCTTGGTCAGGGTGAGTTACCTGGATAAGGTTTTTCCGGGGTTTTCCCTTATCCTTCAAGGCAAATGTCAGGTAACTCAAAGCTCCATGGACCCTGGACTCATTTGAGCATCATTTCACCCAATTCATTCACTGTCCGATATGTCTTAACGTTGGAGGACATAAATTACAAAAAAAAAAAAAAAAAAAAAAAAAAAAATCCTAACATGCTGAAGAATGCAGTAGTAGTTACACTCAAAATTATATTAATTTTGTACTTCATTGTATCATAGTCCACACTCATTAACAATATTTACCTTCTCTATTTTACCATTCAGAGTCACCTGTGGACATGTAAGAAACTGTGGATGTAGTTTGTGCTGGTTGCAGTATTCGGTCTGTGCCAATGTCATGGTTAGTGAACAATGTGGATCAATCTGAAACATACGGTAGGTGTATAAGTTAACTAATTACTTTTATCAAAAAACACATACAAAAACTAACCTTAATGAGTAAATGTTGTATATAAGGTTTAACATTATTAATCTTTTTATCATACAAAATATTAAAACAATAAATTATTATTCAATGGATCCTATGATCTGATTAAGAATGACTAGATTAAGAATGCCAAAGAAATACTTTTAAAAATCAATCATTGTTATCTTATCATTCAATAAAGTTGCTAATTAAGGGAAAAATATGAATAATGCACATGAAAACTTAACAAAGTCTTAAATATATGCAAATATTGTATTTTAGCTACACTGAACATTCTGTGTCTTGTATTTTGATGCTTATTGGATATTTTAGGCAGCAATTCCAAACGCCGTGCATTTTCATAATCTCTCATATAAACTACTCTTACATTTGAATGAGTTTTAAACAAATTATGTTAATAAAACATTTGCTTAGTATTTGTTAACATTTTTTATTTAATACATTTGCTTGTTTTCTCATTCTTTAATTCTGCTGGTATAATAAATATAATAAACTGCACTATGTCAGTGTGCAGTTTATATTTTGCAAGCTTGCCTACATGAGTTTTTTACCACTATGTTGAGTGATTAGGCTGTTTTATAAATCAATAAGATTCCCCAGAGCTTTATTTAACTTTTAGTGATAACTTTGTATTATTTTAACTTGTGTAAACACTTAAGCAATGCCCAGAGCAGCATGGAATTTTTAGGTGCATGCCAATGGGACTGAATTGTTTTTAAGTCTCAATTCATGACACTAAATTTAAATTAGAGCTATAATTATGTCCTTCAGCCAAGTTGAAGATAATTAAAAATACATTTAATCCATTTATGCCTTAATATGGTTAATAAAATATCCGAACCAGTTGGGAAAACATCTTCCGTGTGCACATATAGTAACAAAGGTACTAAGAGAATGAAAAATATGTTTGACTGCTACATTTGTAGCATTGTGCTCCTATTCTGCTTCTAATGACCATAAAATTAGGTAAAATAGGCATACTTATTTCTTCCTGTTAAGTTCCAGTCAGTTTTAAATGTAAAATTCAAATACCATTTTTTTAACTTAGCCTCATTTTGGAAAACTATAGCTGCAACTTCAATTTGGAAGTGTTCAGCTTTGTAACTGATAAAAAATTCACAAAAGGTTTTGTTCATGCTGTTTATCTAAACTATGCTTGATTTTGTACCAGTTTCAACCAAATTATCAATGTGTTGACAACTTTTTAATAAAATTTGTTTTCATAATGAGTATGGACTACTATACATACAATGAAGCACAAAATTAATATAACTTTGAGTCAAACTAATACTCCATGCTCCATATATTGCCCAAAATTTAATAGTCGACATTAGCCGAGTATTTTAGGAAGGTCCTAATGAAACACATTCTAGGTAAACATTATAAGGCGTGTGGTATTAGAAGGCATATGAGATACAGTTATGGAGGGCTCACCTAGAATGACAATCCTATCATAAGCGTGCAGCATTGCCTAGTTTGCAATGCACAGCAAAAGTGTGAGCAACTGAGATTTCTCTTTTTCATGCGCCCAAAATTACTACTGGAAATTCGACACTGTTATATACAGCAAGAATTTTTAAGGCATCCTGTACAAAGGCCAGTTTTCTACAATGTATGGTTCTCAAGTTATTGCTTCGAGAATTCACACCTGACTCCTGTATTTATGCTTTGATATGCTTCAACTTCCAATCTTGCCCGTGTGTTATTCCTTTTCATTACGCAGAACTAGTACAAAATTACAAAGTGTAGTTAGGAACTGCATATGTTTAGTTCATAAATTAACTGACCACGGATCACTGAAGACCAGTAGTGCGCAAGCGTGTTTTTTGAAGTTTGGTTCAAGACCAGTCTATAACGCAAATTTGTATGTAAGATTCTTTGTGTAACTGTGACAATAAGCAGAAAATTCACATGTTTACATTCTGTTTTGTGAATTGTTAACAGTGTCACTTTCAAACCCTGGTACCAGTGGCGCAGGTACTAAGGGTAAAGTACTCCGCTCCCAGGCCTGAAATATTATTTTTAAAGTGTAATTTAAGAAATTTCATCTGAGAAAGCACGTAACTGGATCAAGATTTCACAAAGTCAGGAACTCACAACCAGGGCATGCAATGTGAGTGTGCATTTGTGTTGCTTAATGTGAACAGGGCAAAACTTCTAGCATTTTTTATTTAAGCTAGCAATTCCTCTGCAATAAGCTGTTTTCAGAAATCCAGGTACATTATTTTCAGCAAATTAACATGTTAATATTGAATGTTACAGTTTATAATGTTATCATAATGATCTTTTGCCGTGTAAGTTTACATTCTGATAATTTGTCAGACAACAAATGTTACTTTCCTCGTTTCTTCTCCCTATCTGCCGCTCTCTGGCACATTAGATGGCAACAATGTAACCACCGCGTAGTTCATATGCCTTCTAAAACTGTATGCCTTATAGCATCATATGGAGCATGAAGTACTAGTTTAACTCAAAATTATATTAAAATTTGTTTTGTTGTATAAAATTTCAAAATGTATTTGCATCAGGTTCTATGTTGATTCATGTGAAGCAATGATAATAAGTGATCTACAGTAAAAAAGCAGCTAAAACTATACTGAAGGTAGGAAGTGGTTAAGTTATCTATTCCAGTACTGTTCCCCAATAACTGATTACTGTACCTGGTGGTAATGGTAGTGGTTGCAGTGGAAGTAGGAACAGCTGCATTGGTGGTGGTTCTGGCTGCAGTTGTTGTGGTGATGATTATGTCTGCAGCAGTGGTGGTGGTGGTGATGGTGGTGATGGCAGCAGCAGCAACAACAGTGACAGCAACAGCAATGGTGGTGATTGGTACAGCAGCTGTAGTTTTAAACTTGCTATCACTTTTTAAGGAGAATAGAAATGATGCCCTCAAAATGCCTCATTGTTTTTCATAAAATATAGTGATTGCACTTAAGTCTTACCTTAACATCGTGAGCTACTTCAGAAAGATCTGAGACAAACATATAAGGAATTCCTTTTGACACTGTCCAAGATCCATCACTGAACAAGAGCACTGTTCCTTTTGGAAGGTCCTTAGTCTGTGGTTGCTGTGATTTGAAAGCGATGACAGTCCAATCTAAAAAGGAAGTACATATTCTTAGTATGCAAGAATGTAAGCTACACAAACATTGAAAAAGGGAGTATACACTTACACATCCTGTTGTGGTTGGGATATCATTTCATATTTTCAAACTCTTCCACTTTCTCCGCTGATGTATACACAGTACACTATTATTTCACTATAAATACTTCTCTATTATTATTTCAAAAAATTGTCCCTAATGTGACTCAATTGTAAATATTTGTTGTTATTAGGACAGCAATCATTATTAATTCCAATTTGAAATGTGATTCAAGAAATTTGAGAATATCAAATGATAAAGTGAACCTATTATCTTTTTGGTATTTAAGTACTTTTTAAATATTCACGTTATCAAAATTTTGCAGAGAACAGACCTGCCATAGAAGCTATACTTGCATGAAACATTACTGCTAAAATTGAGTGATAAGTGAGAATTTCTATATTTTTTTTATCTTTTATCTCTTTGTCTATTTTTTAAGTGGTACTTAATGTATATCATGTTTGTAAGCACAAAGCTTTTTTTAACAAATTTTCTGACCATTCTGATATGAAAATATACATAAAAATAAAATTTCAAATGTGCCTTTTTTAGCTTCCAGAATGGTCCTATTTTGTATTAGCAGCCATAATTCATTCAAAATTAAGAATTATTAAAAAAAAATGCTTATAGTTTTATTATATAATATTTGCATGAGTTAAAACTAAATAAAAGTCATTTACCTGTGTTATGTACTATAAATCTGGCCATTGCCGCAACATCTTCCTTTGGTGGTAGATTATTTCCTTGTTTTCCAATCACTTTATAAAATGAGTTGACATTTAAAAGTGCACTGGTATTCATTTCTGAATGTTTAGTCACTATGTACATTTTCCCATTGTTATAGAGTGCCTGACCATTTGCAACAGCCAACACAATACTTACTATTATGATGACGTGGAATAACATGCTTCACCTGCAAAACAATAGAATAGTTTACAAGAAAATTATAAAGCAAATAAGGTGTATTTAAGTCCACAAAATCCAAAACAGTACTCTAAATAAAATGCATACTGTTACATTTCGGCTACATGCACATTCTGACAAAAATAATGTATATGTTTTGGTAATATGTATTATGTTTAGGAAATAGCAAAAGCAAATTACCTTAAGGCATAAATTAAGATTACTTGATTCAAATGTTAAATCAATTTTACTATGTGATTGTGAAACTTGTAAAACAACCAAGCAAATGAAGGAAATTACAAATCTTTATAAACCGCTACCTGAGAAATAAAATGATATCTGGTGGCCAGAGATTATAACCAACAAAGAGCTGCCCGCCTCGGTAGCGTAGATGGTAGCATGTCTGCCTCACGTTCAAGAGGTCCTGAGTTCGAATCTCGGTTAGGGTGAGTTACTTGGATAAGATTTCTACCGGGGTTTTCCCTTATCCTAAAAGACAAATGTTGGGTAACTCTAAGCTCCATGAACCCTGGACCCATTTGAGCATCATTTCACCCATTCCATTCATCGTCCGATATGACTTAAAAAAAAGATAAAGAAGAAGAGAAAAAAAGAACTATGGGAAAGAGCAGATCAGCATGAAATTTCTAAAGAAATCAAATTTATAAAGTAGAAGTGGATAAGGCATATATTGAGAAGAGAAAATGACATCACAAAAATGGCATTTGATTGGAACCACTGGGACAGAGTAGACATAGAGGAAGACCTAGAGCAACATGGTATAGCACGGTCAGAGATGAAGAGAAACAGGCGGGCAGTTTAAAGCAATGGCAAGCAACAAAGTTCAATGGTGTGCTTTTATCAGGGTTCTATGCTTCCCTGTGGAGTGACCAGGACTACTATGTTAGAAAATAGTCCAGGAAGTTAAATATTTAAAAAGCTATTATATAAATTACCTTTAACTTTGTACAATTTTAACCAATTTGATTTGTTGCTCTTCAGACTCTTCATAAAACTTCAACTTTGCATGTACACATCAATACTACATTTTAACATGAAAAATTTGTCTGGGTCAGAACAACTGGATTAGGTATCTACAAAGAATGCCAATCAAAATGTATAGTCCATACCAAAGATGCTGATCAACTCTTGACATAGACAAGATGGGCTCAATTGTGGAAAATAAACAAATATTTTGTTTGTTAATGACACTCAATTTCTAGGACCATATTAACATTGGCAGTGTGCTGAAATTTCATCCTGCAGGAGTTCTTTTACATGCAAGTAAATCTATGCACTTGGTGTTGTCACTTTTAAGCACACTTAAAAACTATCGGCCTGAACTGGGTTAGAACCTGAGACCCTGGGATCAGTAGGCCAGCGCCTAATTAACTGAGCTACCAAGACCAACTCTCGACCATGGAGATGACAAGACCAGAGCAAGCAAACCTAAACTGTCAAAGATGATGTTCTTATTCAATCTTTTTTGGAGATTTGTTTTACTTTATTCATTTGTTTTATATGTTTTATTAACCCTGCAGCGCTCGCGTGGCATTTTGAGACATAGAAGCTCGCGCGGCGTCTGAGAGACGCCATTCAATTTTTTCATTATTTAGCTACATTTATGTAGCCTGAACAGTCCAATTTTACTATAGGGGGTAATCATAGTTTATTTAAAATTCCTGAACATATTTTGCATATATTTCTCAATTAATAAGATGTGTATTAAAGCAACTTTAATTACAATTACATTTAAGTGTACTTATTTTGGATAAATTCAACATAAACATAGTTGATTTAAATGAAATTAACAATTAAACAATGTTGTTGCGTATTTTAACCATTTTTGATTATTCACAAATGTTAGTGTCCTAAGATTGTGCATAAAAACTTTTATCACCAGTTTCTAGTCTTTTCTAACACAATATTATGCTCAACGTCAAACCTTTATGAATGTTCTACAGCTTATTTTCCACAATGCTTCTGTATTCACACTATGTACAGTCTGAATAGATTTGCTGGGCGTGTTCGAGACAAATATACTGTCCGCAAGACCTGCATGTATATCTTGTGGCTCTGTTTTTCAAACGACCACATTTGTAACACATTTTTCTCTTCGCACTCGTATTACCTTCTTTTGTCATCTGTGTTTCGTCTGTGCTAGTATATAGGTTAGAAATGTCCCGTTTGAGGGCTACTGGTAGGGAAGAACATTGTGAGCGAACCCTCAGGTAGTCATCTGCAAGATCACGAGCCAAATTTTTCAGAAAGCGACTGCGTTTCTTCACATCACTTTTATTGTTACTCTGAAAAATAATTTGACAATTTATGCCTGCTACATTCAGCATGCTGAAAAATACCACCATTGGCCACCTGTTTGTCTTCCTAGACACATTATATGTGCTACACAACTGATCTACGGTGTCAACACCTGATTTTGTTGTGTTGTAGAAAGTTATTATTTCTGGCTTTCTTTTTTCTCCAGTTGTAATATCAATAGCAGCGTCATGGTGCATTGTAGAGAGGGCCAATACAACTTTATTCCGTTTGGGTACATATGAAACTAATGTGGAATTCTTCTGGAAGCCAAACAAAGATGAGCCTACCTCTCGGGATTTTGCTGTGACAAATTCAGGGGGAATTTGTGGTTTGTTTTTCCTTACAGTTCCAACAATAGTAATGTTGCGTTCATACAGATAATTTGCAATTTCGATACTTGTAAACCAATTGTCTATAGTGAGGTTCCTTCCTGTACCTGAAATAACTCAGGTTAGACGTTTCACTACATCACTAGCACTGTTACTTATTTTAAATGGTCCTTCTGGCTGTTTTCCAGGATATATTTCAATATTTACTGTGTAATACATTCGAGCATCGACCAAGGCATATATTTTTATGCCGTACTTGCTTGGTTTGCTCGGAATGTATTGTCTGAACTGACAATTTCCCCTAAAACCTTCTAATTTTTCATCTAATGTGCAGTATTCCCCAACTGAATATGCATTCTGGCAGTTTTGCACAAATGAAGTGAAAATGGCTCGAACTGGAGCCAGATTGTCAAGTTTTTTCCTCTCCATTCTTGTATCCCTGTCGTCAAACCTGAGGCAGTAGAGAAGAAATCTAAAACGTGTTTCAGACATTATCAGTCTGCAGAATTCTATACCCATCTTATCTTTTGCCCATATATCCTTTGTGTGAGTGTGGTTATCTTTTCTAGCAGCACACAGGTATAGTATTCCAAAGAGAGCCTTTATTTCAAGCATATCTGTAGGTCTTGCATCTCTCTCCCTACTATAATTAGTTTGGACCTCCTCAATTTTTTTATTTGTGCATGTCACTTTGTTAGATGTCATATTGTCATCAAAAAATATCTCCCAACATTCTTTTGTCGATTTTTCTTGTTTCGCACACGCTTTCACACCAGGCAAATGTGTAACAATGTTCTGCCGCCGAGTACGAACATTTTTTGGCAGATTAGCCTTATTCCATTTACAAACTTTATTTCACCCTAAGAAATATTTTTCACTCTCACTGTAATTGTTACTATCATCTGCTTCTTGTTCTGTGTCTGTAGATTCACTTCTTTGCTCCACAATATCTTCCTCGGCATCGCTATTTGAATCAAGTTCAAAATCATCATCGTCTACTTCTTCTAACAAACTTTGCACGATCTTCCAATCATCTGGATCAGAAGGATTGTATTTCCTGTTTTCCACTCATTGCAAACCTAAAAATATTAAAACCATTCCCATCAGGAAAAAAAATTGATACTGACAGTTTCTGATCACGACTTTCCACAACAAATATGTTTTAAACCGGTATCTTACCTTGCAACAGTAAAGCTCGTGTGGTGTCTGACAGACGCCGTCTACGCATACACAACTATAACTTCACTCCACCCTTGTTAGGCGAAAACTGGTGGGTTGTCGCTTAGATATATTGGTTAAGAGTTGCTAAGCGAAAGGTAGATGGCAGCTCAGCACAATGACCTCATCGGTATTGAAGAGATGGCGAAATGATTCTAGGCTGGCGTCTGTGAGACGCCACGCGAGCACTGCAGGGTTAAAAGGTGACCAGCAATTATATAAGCTGTTAATTGGACTGCTAGGGTTCCAGGTTGAACAATATTCATAATTGTTTCAATACATACATACAATTTCATCAGTTATTTTTCCAGGTTGTTCCTTTACAAACATTGCTCTTTATGAATCCAGCTTACAGTGCATACATTGGTAGTTAGATGGGAATTCAGATAATCAGGGTACAGGGCTGCATTTACATGCAGATAATGACCTCACACCACAAAGAAGAACAACAATAACAAGAAAAGACCATTGTACAATTTAATTCTTGAATATATTAAAATAAAGTAGGTTTGTTTTAATGCTGCATAAATTTTGTTATACCTTAGTACTGACATTGTTAAGTTTCATATGAACAAAACAGGATAGTTCTGATGAATATGAGGTGAAAGCTTCTGGTTAGACAACTGCATTAAGAATAAGAATGAAACACAGTGCATATGCAAATTAAATGTTTGTTGCCTATTGATTGTGTCCAAATACCAAAAGCTGAGCTGCGATTTGTCAACATTACTGAAAAGTGGATTACACCAGTTCAGACCTTGAAGCAACTTTACAACGATTTAGTGATCAGTGTGGGAAATAAAAGGAGGCTTTCTATCACAAGTTCTGTAAAGATGATGAGGAAAATGAAAAAAATCATTTGTCAGCAGAGATGGATATATAAGCAACATCTATGAAAAACAAAAATAAATAAGAAACTGTGTTTTTAGTATTGAGATCACCCTAAGAATGTACATATCATTTATTATCACAAACAGCAGTGCAGAAAAGCCATTTTCAAAACTAAGTTGATCAAAAGAGAGGAGAACTTATTTTGACTATGTTCACATTAAACATTTTAAGGCAACTAAGTTATTAAAATACTATACGCAGTTTCAATTAGTATGAAATGTAGATCCAAACCAGTTAACCTGTTCTATAATTAAACGGAATGCAAGTAAAATTTGCTTGTTGGTTACTTCCTTCTTATCTTGCATTGGCTTGACAAGGTTACATAAAATTAGAACATTTTTTTTAAATTGAAATACAATTTGTTTCCATATTTCAGAAGATAGATATGAAACTCATTTTGGTGATTTTTTATTAATAACAGTTAATAGTGGTTCATAGCAGAGTTAATAAATTGTACTGAATACCTTAATGATTGAGCTATTTTCATTTTTATCTCATTAATTTATTTACTTCTAAATATTATTTCCTAACATTTAAAAATAGTGTGTAAATACTCTAACATTTAATTTTTCCAAATTAATTTAAAAATAATAATTTCACCCAGTTGTATTCCATAGCTACATCTCTGGCAGGGGCTGAACTACAGCCCACCTCGGTAGCCTAGATGGTGACGTGTCTGCCTCACGCTCGAGAGGTCTCGAGTTCGAATCTTGGTTATAGTGAGTTACCTGGATAGGGTTTTTTTCCAGTGTTTTCCCTTATCCTAATAGACGAATGTCGGGTAACTCTAAGTTCCATGGAGCCTTCATTCATCATCCGATATGACTTAACATTGTAGCACATAAATTACAAAAAAAAAAAAAAAAAAACTGTACAGGTTTAACATAGAAGTCTATGGATCCTAAATGTAACACTTTCTTTCCTCGCAAGCCCAGTGGTGGAAATAATATTTTTACATCCCTAGACACAATGTGTAGTGTGAATCCTGTCCCCAAATATATGATTTAAAATAACCATAAGATATGATTATACTCTTAATATTTTTTAAAACACAAAGCCGTACATACTTATTTCAGTAAAAACAAAAAAAAACAAAACAAAAACTTTAAAACTAGGATGAAAGAAAAAAAAAATAACTCACCAATCACAGAAGTTTCCATCTGGTTTTGATGGCAGCAAACTAGATCATGTCTTCATAGTTGAGATAGTCTTCATTCAGTCAGATCAACTTCGATGTAAAGAATAGACAATCCGTTGAGACTATTCTCGAATAAAGTAGAGCGCACATATCACTTCAGCATTTTAAGAGTCAAAAATTGTTTTGCTGAACGAAGTAATGTACACAAAAATATTTTAAATGCAATTTCAACATTTAGAAATTAGGCACTGAAGTTCCCTTTTCATAGAAATTTGCTCATTTTGATTGGTACATCACTAACCACACAAGACTTCAAAAGGGCTACAAAGTGTGCACGTTTGCTTGGAAAAGTTGGTTTCAAATTTCATACGATGCTGCATGGAAATAAGTCTGATGAACAATGCTTATGTTTACTAAAACTATGAAGGAGTCACACAGTATTTAATAACTTTCATTTTTCCTAGCTAATTCAGTGTACAAATTGTTGAGTATTGGTGAAAATGTTTCAACTCTAAATTTCTTCCATGACCTAGAAGAACTTCAGAATGTGTTTCTTCATCAGATGAAGTCTGCTTTACCTTGATCTTTTATATGTGCTTTCTTAGTCCATATCACTTATCTCCACTGATTTTCGTTCATGATGTGCCAATAGAGCTGATAAACCTTATAAGTGATTTGTATAATCCACTAAACTAAATATTTATGTTTTAAATTTACAACTTAACATTTACACCATTAAACCTCTAACACATTATTCCACATCATGAGCACCGTCTAGTTTTCTGAGCTGAAGCCTTATTTCACACCAGTGGTTTCTTACAGGTGGATAGCATGTGTGAGAGCCTTGATAAAGCTTTTCCAGCTGCTTTCATTTACACGTATACATGCTTTCTCTCTTGTGACCAACTTGTTTTTGATAAACGTTTTACTGTTTTGTTTCCTGGGTCTATAAAGAAAAAATAGCTCTCAGCAAAGAACGAGAAAAAAATTATAAACACTTTTGGCCTTGCCCCTATCTCACATGTGCAGTAGGTGGAAGATTGTCATGTTTGTTGTCCTAATAGCATTATTTTCACATAAAAGAAAAGTTTTAAAAAGGATGGGTGGGAGGGCTTCAGGCTCTGCAAGTTATATTATCAATTTTAAACAACACTTCTAAGGAAATTATATCATTCTCTTTCACTATATAAACTGTATTGCACTTCTGGTGTGACACTAGAGGTAACTCTTCAACACACTATTATTTGTCTCTTTATCACTGACCAATGAAATTAGAATATATTTCAAAACTGTAAAATAAAATGTCACTCCATTTCATGACTGCTTACTGCTAAACACTGTTACACAATAGAATGAAGTCAAGAATTACAATACTGTTATTACTGATTTCATAGGGAGGTAAATAATTGCAGTAAATTTGTATACATTAAAATCAATGCATAATATCATAAATATCAGTTACAGTCATTAGCTGGAATTTTGTAAAATTTTGTCATGAAGACATCAGTGAGGTTCATATTAAGGAAAGCAATTAATATGAGGCCATGTAAAGTAGGTCCCTGGAATTCAGTGTGTTTAATCATAATAGATATTGCTATGCTCAAAGATACAATTCTGAAAATTAGAATGGCAGTAAAATTCTTAGGAAACTGCAATGTCACTCAGGGAGTGGAGTGAGTGAGTAAGTAGGTAGGTAAGTTTATTCACCATAGGAATATACAGTATTCATGGCTTCATCAAACTTGTACCCATAAGAGTAATACAATATTAGTCATGATGAATGATGAATGAAATACTGTATTTCCTTTAAGTAGAACATAGGGCCTTCTGAACTGCGCAACCTTGAAGCCTGTATAGGTTCTCTGATCCAGGTTAAGGATCAGAGGTTTTCTGATTAGAAAGATTCCGGGATGAGCGATCAGCCCAATGCTGGAAGTGAAAGTACAAGAGAGATGAGATGATAAGAAAGATGATGGAGCAATCGGTAGAATGCTGGCAGGGGAAACTGGAGGACCCAGAGAAAACCTGCCCCAGCACCATGTTGTCTACCACAAATCTCACTTTGCGGTGGCCTGGGATCAAACCTAGGCCGCCTTGGTCAGAACCAAGCGGTCTAACAATAGCAGTCATGAGTAATACAATTATGAATAATGCAATAGTAATTCAAAATAATAAAGCAGTGGAGAACACTAAGAAGGAGATTCGGCATGGAGGTCCAGACTTGTTTTATTATACCTATGCCTCCAAGGAGGGCATCTTCGAGAGGTGAGTGGCAGACAGAGGGCGGCTGACCTAACGAGTCACGACAGTGCATAGGGCAGAGTCCGTACTGTTTTGTCAGTTGGAAACTCCCAGCAGGCTATATGAAAGGCTATATAAATTCAGGAGATAATTCATCATCATTAAAGATAATTAATCATTTTTGATGATGCAAAGAATTTTTGCAAAACTAGCCTCTTAAAATCTGTGGAAATTACATCAGTTTTCTTAAAAGTTAAATGAACTTTTGAGACAAATACTTATATTTAATGTAATAAATTGTGTAATAGAGCTACATTTTTGTACAGTAGGATTTTGTCTATCTCTTAACAGATCTGCAATAATCATTCAGAATAAAGATGACTTCCGAGAACATTCCCAGGAAATTCAAGATACACATTTTATTTGTCATAAAAATATAGTAAACCTGTGTTTCTTTTATTTCAAAATCTTTAGAGCCACTTTGAGAAATCCAAAACTTTCTAAAAATGTCCAATTGTAGAGCATAGTCTGGAGTAGGGGATTTTCTTGAATATTTTTGTGTCCTATCTTGAAAGATGTTGAACTTAAATACCAAATCTGGTATTTTTATTTTTCAGTTGTGCTGTTCACAGACACAGCGTGGCACCTCTACAGTGTAGGTGGTACTGTGACTGCTTCATGTTCAAGAGGCTCCGAGTTCAATCTCAGTCAGGGTGAATTATCTGGATAAGATATTACCAGGTTTTTTCCTCATCCCGAAAGATGAATGTGTGGTAGCTCTATGGGCCCTTGCCTTATTTGAACATCATTTGATCCATTTCATTCAGCACCCTATTTTACCTATAGCTAATGGAGAAGGTAAAAAAAAAAAAAAAAAAAAAAAAAATATCATGCGTAAAAGTTAAATCTAAGAATAGCAGCTAACAATTACTCCCTACTCCCGTTTTACTGTATGTATGTTAATTTGTCGTTGTTCTATGAAAACGGTATTTGTTTACTTTTTTGACATACAAGGTACGTTCAAGTTATAACAACTATTTTTTTTTTCAGGACTGGGACTCTTTGTGAATGCGTGACAGAGCTGGCGGCACTGTACAGTGCATAGAACTCTAGTGGCAGTGACGAGAGTTAGGACTGTTTTTGATACTTAAAATGGCGACGTTTTCATTACAAGAACATCGTGTAATCATTCGTTTTCTCCATTTTCGTGGTGTGGCACCTATTGAAATTCATCGCCAGTTGAGTGAGGTATGTGGTGATGGTACCATGGATGTGTCTAATGTGCGTTCCTGGGTGCGACAGTTCAATGAAGGCAGAACATCGTGTGACAACAAACCAAGATATTCACGGCCTCGCACCAGCCGGTCTGACGACATGATCCATCGAGTGGAGAACGTTGTTTTGAAGGATCGCTGATTGAGCGTTGCAAACATCGCCCTCATAATTGGCATTTCCGTGGGATCTGTACACACAATCCTGCTTGAAGATCTGAAAGTGCGAAAAGTGTGTCTTCCAGGTGGGTGCTATGAATGCTGACGGATGATCTCAAGGCTGTGCGCATGACGAATTGATGATGTTGACGCGTGTTGACGGCGTGAATGGAACATCGATTACACGCTGTTCTTGCAATGAAAACGTCATCATTTTAAGCACCAAAATCAGTTCTAACTCTCGTCGCTGCCACTGGAGTTCTATGCACTGTACAGTGCTGTCATCTCTATCACGCATTCACAAAGAGTCCACGTGTATTTAAAAAAAAACAGAAGTTCGTATCTGGTCCCAGTCCTGCAAAAAAGATATGAGGTGTTATAAACTTGAATGCAACTCGTGTTATTCTGAAGTGAATATGACAAGCCTTATGAAGACATGTTTGTTTCATTGTAGAAGAGAACTGAATATCAAGTACAATTTGTATGTTCGAATATTTTTTAAAAGCTGTTTGTCCTGGATCAGACAAGTCAATACAATTTCAAAGGGGAGCAAATCCGGAATAGAAGGTGCTGATAAGATGCGTGATAATTGTGAAGAACAACTTTATATAAAAATGATATTGAATTTATTAAGAACCTCTAGATAATGGAATCCCATTATAGTCGAAACAAGAGCCAAAGTGACTTGCCCCGTAGCTCAGTCGGTAGAGCACCTGCTTGCCGTGCTAGGGGTCCAGGGTGCGATTCCGGGCAGTGGAGGTGGGGATTTTTCTCCATCTTCCTATTTCCTATTCTTCCCCAGAGTCTGGAAGTATGAATGAGAGTGAGAATGTGTGCGTGATCTGATGATTAAAACCCAACCTTCGATATGTTCCAAAGGAGAACGGCCGCCGATATGACCATTGCAGTATAAATGGAACAAGTTAAAAAAAAAAAAAAAAAAAAGTCGAAGCCTTTACCTGACAGTATATTTAAATGTTAACAAAATAATTTAATCGTCAAAGGTTACACCAGAATTGGAAGTCAAAATCAGTTTTGGCAATGTGGGTTTCTGATGACTTGAGAAATCAAATTTGCAACAAATGTTATTTCAAAACAGTATCCTCTGGCCGAACTAGGGACTCACAAATGTAGAACTAAACGATTTCACACGTTAAAGTAAGAGAGTCGCTTTTTGGCACAATCGCATTCTGTTTTTGACTTACAGTAGGTGCAGCCATTATCGAAATTATCAATTTTTGAGGAGTATATGTTACTTTAGGTCCTGCACCGTGGCGTTCCCGTAGGGGAAGGGATCCGTCCCTTTCAGCTGCCAAAGTGCGGGCGCTGCGGACCCTTAGCACTCGTGGTACCTCTGACGTTACTAGAGGAACCTCGGGCCGAACAGCCGAGCCCCTCCTTCGGGAGTTGTTCGGATTGGGATGGTCTCGAGGGGGCAGTGTGTTCCCGATACCCGTGGGAATCGAGTACGTCTTCGGACGGGGTTGAGGGAAGCCATTAATTCTCCCGGGTACTAACCTGCAAAGCTAGTAGAAGGTGTGCTAGATCACCAGGCGGCCCCACCGAGGTTTTTCGGTAGTCTTCACCTTGAGTGTTGACGCGCGTAAGTGGCGTATCCACTTCCATCCCGTCTTGAGTCCATAGGACCAGATGGGAGGGGGGCTTGTTAGTCTCTAGGTCTTGTCCCATGGCCATGGTAGCTCAATGGGTAGGAACGACTGGACGGAAACCAGGAGACCCGTGGTTCAAATCCGGTCCATGGCATTGAATTTTTCAGTTTGACTCTATTCATGCTTTTTATATTAGCACGCGCAAATTGATCACTTCAAATGCCAATGCTTCACATTCGCAAATTCCTTAGTAGCCCAACTGATGTGGAAAACTGATTTTATAATTTACTCATCATTATTGTCTCTTTTCTTTTTTATTAAAGACATAGGATGCAGATTGAAAAAAAGTATAGATACTGTCACATAGGCGTTCGCCTGACCTGCCAAGAGATTACGTCGCCATCGCTGTCTGTTTTGCAAGGAAAGAGTGGAGTCGGGCCACTTAACCACCAACGCGAAGAAGAGAGTAGGGAATTCGTCTCATTGTTTATTAGCTGCTGTAATGGGAGTGACACGCCTTCAAGGCCAGTCTCCATCTGACGTCATGAGGCAAAGGCAGAACTGTGTTGCCACTACGCAAATACCTTTCTAGACCATGTTTCAAGAATGATCCAATTCCAGAATGATCTACTGAGTCCGGCAGGTACATAAACGCTGATGCTAGGTCTAGACTCAGTGTGTGTATAGCTAAGTGTGATGCGTTCCAAGCTCCGTGATAAGGAGTCTGCAGACCCCGGAACAGGCAGGAAGCAGTTCACGGGTCAGTAAGTCTGGCTTCGGGTAAGGGATCGCCGAGCTGTGGAACCCACAGCGAAGCAGTTTACGTGTGAATATCGGTTGAGTTCAAAATTGAGTGTAGCTCCGTGTTACAGGTAGGTGTAGGTCAGAAAGATTATAGCAGCATTAAGTATGCGTGCTATAGAGACTTAAATGAACACTGCGGGACGCTTCGAAGTGTTGTATTTGTGTAACAGGCTAATTGTACGTCTTTGTACGGATTTTGGTGAAAAAAAAAAATAATAAAGGCGAACGTTTTTCGTCTTTTGTTGCAATATTTACAGGGAGCAAAAACTTATTGAACCAGAGCTGAAACAATAATATGTACTTAGAAAATGTACTAAATTTGGTTTTATTCTTTGAGAACAAAAACTTAAAATACTAATTAACTGTGTGCTTCTTAAGACAGCTTTGCAATAAAATGTAATGAAATATAATCCATATAATATTAAAAGGAGATTGCATCAATGAAATCCTCCTTATATTCTTAAAATGCTATGTGCTTTATTAAAAGCTGATCTTTCGTCCTTCGTTTAAAAATAAACCTCGGTCAATATGTGCAAAGTCACAGAGTATAATTTGCATTCTGCGCACAATTCCTAAAGGTTCCAACCATATCCATTTGGTCAAAATTATCAAACACATGCAAAGGAATTAAGAGTCACTCAAGTTTACCTTCAATATGAAATTTCTACTATTGTTACTTACCTAATAGATTGCAGAATAGATCCAACACTGATGCGAAGTTGCCGAGAAATGTAGACTGAGGATGATTGGTCAAAGCCAAAAGCAAAACATCTGTACTTGTCAGTGATTATACACGCGTAGAGAAGTTCTATACGTTCTGTACTTGTATAGGAGGGATTTTAACTTCAAAATATGATCACAGAGAAAATCCTAACATAGAAAATTGAAATTAGTTAACTTAGTTAACCGTTACTTAACCGTTAAATATTATTCTATCTTATATATTAAAAAGTTATTTAGGAAAAATAGTTAATGACTGCCTGGTGATGTTATTTACTCTAAAAGCTTGAGGTGTTTGTTATACACATGCATAACTCTCAGGCATAAACCAACGCTGAAATTTCACCTTATCAGTGTGAAAGACTGAAAAAATAAAATCTAGGGACTTATAAAGATTTGTTCCCAAATTGAAGCAGAAGCACAGAGGTATTGCAAAATACAGCTATGCATCAAAAGCATAAAATAAATAATCCACGGTTTTTTTCTTCGTAATTAAATGTAGTGAACTAAAAGTATACTCAAACGCAATTTATTCTAGTTACAAAAAGTTAGTGCAATGTTCTTACCTACACAATTGTTCCATCCATTAATCGAATAACAACAAATATCGTTCAACATTAACGAAAATTGCAGTCTAAAATTTAGGTTTTGCTTCAAATTTTAAACAATATAAACCCAATTTGGTATCCTATACCTTCACTATTAACCACAACAAAATGATTTGTTTTATGCTTTAGGTATAGTGTTCAATGTTGATAATGTTGGTATTTGTGGTCTCGTTGCCATAATAGATAGCTGAACATAGTTCCACGGTTGAACAATTGAAGAACGAATTTGCGAGCCAATGTTTTTGTTTTCTACTTACAGTTTTGGTATATTGCTAACTGCGACAAGCAAACGTTTTTAACTTGTCAAAGAGAAACTTAGTTTTGTAAAAGCGTCTGCAGGAAAAACTAAAAATGTCTATTGAAATTGAATCAGCGGAGTAAGTTACGTTCTGTCATATACTTAAATTGTTAAACTTACATCATTATTGAATTTGTAGGACATTGGGAAAATTGGCAACTAATTACAAATTAGAATGTAAATATAGTGTTTATTCGTGTATTGCATGAAACAGGGCAATATTGAATTTTAATATCTTAGTAGGCAAAGTTTTGACGTATTCATGTTATTTCATCATGCATAGTAGACATTAATTTTTAATTCAGGCCATTCATTCTTTTTAAAAAGGTTTAGTGTACTGTTTCAGTTGAAGATATCATTGAACAGTTTGAATTACTTAACAACACTTATCCTGTTACTAATTCTGCTTCTTTTCAGTGTAATTCGTCTCATACAACAGTATTTGAAGGAATCAAATTTGCTTCGTACTCTACAAACACTCCAGGTAAGTGAAGAATTGCATTATGTACCTCGCAATCATCAGCCTCTTTGTTGTGTTTGGGCAATAGTGAACCATCTGGAGATAATGTTCAAGTATCTGAAGCACTTAACCTCACTTAATACCTTCCCTCTGAATAGTCTGGAGAAAAAGAATCTCTCATCACAATCGACTCTGTGATGATGTAAGGTCCCAAGATTCAGATTTATTCACCAACAAAATTCATACAGTGGAGATGTCAAAGGGAAAACCTGTAACTTCATTTTTGTTTCAGTCGGGAAAAGTTCACAGCAGTACCTATTAATATGATATGGTTGTCATTACTTGAGTGTTCTCACGTTTACATAATGTACATAGATTAATTACGCATTTATTTTAAAAGATTGAGACAGAGAAAAGAACATTTGCATGTGAAAGGAATACAGGTTAATATATTTCTGTTTCAAAAGAATCTCTCTTTTACTCCATGTAGGTGTTGGCAGTTTGTTACTGTAAACAGAGTCATTCAAATGGATTAAGATAACAAAGTAACACAACATATCCTCTCTTTCATCCTCCAACTTGTGATACTTCATAAAAAATAAAGCACCATCTACACACCATCTATTATTATAAATTCATAATAAGGGACATAATCCCAGAATGGCAGAATGGCAAAATGTTAAAGACTCCTTGTCCTCAGAGAAGGATGACTCTTCAATGACACCTCTGTGCTGTGATAGTAAAGTGAGCTGTCTATGAGGAGCATCAAGCCTTAGAAAATATCAGTGTTACTGAATAATGCTCATTACGAGGATCGTTTGTTAAGTCTGGTAAAAACCAAGAATAATTTTTGTTTTCGTGAACATCTCACCTTATTTCTCAACAGTCTCCATTGATGGCTATACACTTGGTCCAACAATGTTCCAGTTTTTTCATCCTGGAAAAATAGGTTTCATCAAGATCTGCAAAATAGTCATTGACGGTGACCATCTTTCTTTATTTAATGAACATTTCTTAACATCAAAGCAAATTTTGAAGTTTGGGAACAGGAAGAAGTTACTTGGGTCTAAGTCTGGTGAATAAGGTGGATGAGGAACCAATTCAAAGCACAACTCATGTAATTTCACCATTGCGATTGCTGATGTGTGTGATGGTGCATTATCTTGGTAAAAGAGCACTACCTATTTTGCGTTTCAATCTTGGTCTCTTTTCAGTCAGCTTATTTTGTAAACAATGAAGTGTAATAGGCTCCAGTTATGGTTCTGCCTTTTTCCAAGTAGTCTATGAGGATTATTCTTTGAGAATCCCAAAAAAACAGTGGCCCTCACCTTACCAGCTGATAAAATGGTCCTTGCCTTCTTTGGTGCACCTTCTCCAGGTTTTGCAAATTGTTTTGACTGCTGTTTTGACTCTGGTATGTAATGATGGAACCAAGTTTCATCCACGGTCACAAATCAGTGGAAAAAGTCTTGTGGGTTGTGATAAAACATCGACAGACACTCTAAAGAAGTGTTCTCGATGCGCTTTTGGTTGACTGTGAGCAATTGTGGTACCCATCTTGCACACAGCTTTTTCATCACCAATTTTCCATGCAGGATATTGCACATTCGCTCAGTTGGGGTGCCTATAGCCTCAGCAATCTCACAAATTTAGATTTGGCAGTCTTGCATGACCAGATCGTGGATTTTTTTCAATGGTGTCCTGTGTGGTGACCTCAATTAGGCAACCAGAGGGCGATTCATCTTTGGTGTTTCTACAAACACGTTTAAATTCATTAATCCAAAAGTAAATGGTCTTCAATTTCAGTGCAGAGTCTACATGAACTTTATCCAATTCAGTTTTGATTTATTCAGTTTTGACTTGTGCCGCAGTCCAGCCCTTCAAATGAAAATGTTTACTAACAGCACGAAACTCTGTTTTTTCCATTTTCAATCTCAGCTATCACACTGACCAGTTCAGATGGCTGTCAACAGTGAACTGTAGCACATTGAAATGTTCTGTACAGTCCTGAATAATCTTGCTTACCATCCAATAAGTTGCAACAAATACTTCCATCCCTTCATGGAAATTTACCAGACCTGTTAAACAACCCTCGTATATCTGACATTTGTTTTCTCACTAGCCATAAAGTCCAAGGTTGGCAGAAAGATGCAAGCAATGTACAGGGACCACATATCCTTGGCTCCCTAAGCAATAAGTATGCTCAAAAGTGAATTGAGAAGATATTGGCACACTGCTTCACTCACACTGTTTTTTCACAGGACATGTTTCAAGAGCTTTTGCTCTTATCATCAGCTGGAACTTGACTAGTGCAAATTGTACTGGTTTCCTCTTTCTCCGTATCATCGATAGATGGCATGATGTACTTGTCAGAGATCTCCGGTGGTGGAGTTTCAAAATTCATGACTCTATGACAATTTTTGTTAATGAAGATTTTTTTCCCATACGGAAAGGTCTATGGGATAATTAACGTATTTTATTAAAGATATTTCCAAGTTGATGTCATGTCTAGTATTCAAAAAATGAACAACTTATGTCTCTTGTTGATGCACTTCAGAAGAGCTGGCAACGTTTGAGTGAAAAAATTCAGTAAAATGACATGGTCCTACAGTTTTGAAATTTAGCCTGTGTCAGTGTATGTAGGTCATATGTATATCATATCCATTTAATGTCTCATTAGCATTTACATATAATTAGCAAATAGCCTTTAAAGGTACTCAGCAAGTATAAAAAGTTCAAAAGTGTGTGAATTTTATATTTGGTATTGCTTGAAGGACATAGTTTCCTTTAAAAAAATATATACATTGGAGGAACTAAACAAAAATAGCATAAATGAAATCACAAACATTACACTGACACCAAATTTAAGTATGTCAATCTGAATATGTTTTCAGAGTACTGTGTCTGTTTAAGCAAAGAGGAACAATGTTTCCAGCATTTTTATGATCTTATAGATAATATTTGCAAAGCTGAAGTTTGTTCTTAAGCTATTGTAACACTGAGAATCAAATCACTGCATGTGTGGGATAACTTTTACATGAAAGCTCTGTAAAAATACAATTAGTAGATAATACACATATTCATTATGTTCTCTTTATTTGTTGTAAAGTTTAACTTGGTTGAAATAGTGATGAATGAAAGTGTTGTTAAAAGTTAATCTAATTTCATATTAAGAGACTTATTGAGTCATATACAAATGATGAAAATTTTCTTATTAATTGATGAGGATCGTGATTTCATGAAATAATTCTTCACATCATCAGCTCAAACAGCCTTGTTGTCAAGGTCATGCTCACTAGAGGTCACTAGGTTTTTGCCAGTACTACCAAAATTTGAAAATGAAATAAACTTAAAAATAGCCTAACTTGGTAGTGTAGATGGTAGAGTGTCTGCTTCACGTTCAAGAGGTCCCAAATTCGAATCTCAATCAGTGTGAGTTATCTGGATAAGGTTTTTCTGGGGTTTTCCCATATCCTGATAGTCGAATGTCGGGTAACTGTAAGCTCCATGGACCCTGAACTCATTTGAGCATCATTTCACTCATTTCATTCACCGTCTGATATGACTTAACGTTGAAGAACGTAAACTAAAACAAGAACAACTTAAAAACAGAATCTTCATTTTTATAAGTGAAGTTTTATGTTACAAATTATTATATTTGTGTATATTTGTTGCTTTACTGTCAACTGTAAATAGCTACGTTTTTATTGAGTCATACTTCATTAAAACTTGTGACATGAGTAAAGTTTTAATAAAATATGACTCAGTAAGTCTTTTATTAATATAATTTTTTTAATCAAACTCCATGCTTCATATATTGCTAGTGTTTACCTAGAACGCATTTTGCTAGGACTTTCCTAACATTCTCAGGTCATGTTGACAAAAGTTTTCTTTCAAATGAGTCAACATCAGGTGAGGATGTTAGGAAGGTCCTAACGAAACCCATTCTATTTAAACACTAGCAATATATGGAGAATCAAGTACTAGTTTGTATTAAAATTATATTAATTTTGTGTTTCATTTCATCATAGTCCTTACTAATTAAGAAGTATTTTAATATTTAACTTTGTTGTTTGAAAACAGGAGGAAACTGGAGTTTCGCTCAACACAGTAGACAGTGTAGAAGGATTTGTGTCTGATATCAATAATGGCCATTGGGACACAGTCCTTAAAGCAATACAGTCACTGAAATTGCCAGACAAGAAACTTATAGATCTTTATGAACAGGTACGTATGACCTGCTATTTCCCGAATATTAAAAAAAGAAAATATAGCAACACAGCAGTTACTTTAACCTTCTTTGTCTTTAACATCTGCATTTTAATTTCAGGTGGTGCTAGAACTGATAGAACTGAGAGAACTTGGTGCAGCTCGATCTCTCCTTCGTCAAACAGACCCCATGATCATGATGAAGCAGCAAGAACCAGAGAGATACATTCACTTAGGTAAGGCACGTTTAGAAAACTTCTCATTCTCTCTCAATACTTTATCTACATCCTGCCATTGTAGATGTGAAATCATCTTAGGCACTTCCACAAGAGGTTTATTGATAGATTTGTATGTGCTAAGCAGGAGCAAATTTATATGATGAAACTTAAAGCTTTGAACAGGGCTTGTTAACACTATTCTGCAATAAAATGTAACATATTCATAATAAACAGTTTGTGTTATTTAAAATCAAATCACTGATGTGTCAGTTTCAGCTTATGCCATACCAGCATACTAAATGAATTAACAATTGAATGTCTTTGACTGTCTCAATAAACATTTATTCAGGATTGGTATAGTGAGTGTCCTTTCTGTACACTTAAAGAAGATATGTATTGAAACCAACCTTTATGCTACCTAAAGCAGTATCGGCTTCCCCGCATGGCTTGTTTGTATAACTTGTATAACTCAAAATTATTCCCACCCAAGAATTGCCTGGATTCTCAAAATTTTAAAAATTTCTTTCCAAAATTTTATACCCAGCAGTGCACAACCTACCAGTATAACATCAAAATACTGTAGTGCAAAAGAGGCTTCATTGCAACTGCTTAACATTAGATACCAACCAAACAACCAACCAGGCTTTTCCGTTATCCTTAAAGATGAATGTCAGGTCCCTAAACTCTGTGGACCCTGAGCTTATTTTAATATCATTTCACCCATTTCATTCATCATCTGATATGAATTAACATTGGAGCATGTAATTTTAAAAAAAAAAAAAAATTAAAAAAAAGGTGGAAAAATTAACTTAGCTGAAAATAGTCTGTAGAAGATATATCAAAATAAATGATACTAGCTGGAGAAAGTATGAGGTGAATCCAGAAAGTAAGTTTCCCAAGTTCGTTTCTTTTAAAGTAAATGTATTTAGCCAGAAACATTGTGCAAGCATAATGGATGTATGATGTAACATCATATCCAGGATGGACAGGTCCTACCTAGTATTATAGTGTGGCAGTGGTGCCCCGAAATAGCATCTCTTATTCATTCTCCTGCTGCATGCAAGGTGCAGTCAGTGATTAAATTCCTTAATGGACAAAACGTGCACCCATCAAAATTCATCATCAACTCTGTCAAGTTTATGGGCAAAACATCATGAGCAAACAGATGGTGTGTCTCTGGTGTAGGCTTTTTCCAAAGGTCATCAAAATGTCCATGATCAAGAGCATAGTGGGTGTCTGTTCCTCGTCAATGTTGAACTGGTGCAGTAGCGCATCATGGAGAACCATTGCTTCATGATTGCAGAGCTCGGTAGCCTTTTTCTGCAGTATCCTGATCCTTGTTGCTTGAAATTGTTACTAAGCACCTGCTGTGAAGAAATTGTGTCAGGTGGGCGCCGAAAAACCTGACACCCGAGCTCAAAACGAAACACTTAAGAGCAGCACGGACTTTTCTGCAGTAGAGCATAAATGATTGTGACAAGTTCCTAGACAGGGTTATCACAGGTGATGGGATGTTGATTTTGCACTTCACCCCGGAAACCAAGCAGCAGTCAATGCATTGGCATCAGTGGATCTCCGGTGAAGACGAAATTCAAATAGACGGTGTTGATGCAGAAATTGATGTGCACAGTGTTCTGGGACAGGAAGGGCACTCCGCTCATTGACTTCCTATCAAGAAGTGAAAGAGCAAATGCTGATGTAGCAATGTTGTCTTTTGTTTTTAAAAAAAAAATAGGGAAACTTACATTCTAGATGTGTCTCGTAATGTCAGTAAAACACACATTCATCATTTCCTCAGCAGTTTATAGCCAGCTTAATACTTACTGGCAATGATAAAAATGCATTCAATGGAAAAAGGAACTAAACAGTCAATGGAACAAGTGGACAATGCATTGAGTGTGCAGTCAGGTAAAGAAAACATTTTCAGTTCTAAGTCTTATCAGCAAGACTGAGGCCTGCAAATTTAATGTTATTTTCAGCTGTACAATCCCACTGTTGTTTTGCCCTTCATTCCCCTCTGGGCGTTAGCTTTGACATTATGTATTGTTAACAAAACAGTCGCCCTCCTCCAAGTGCACTCATTGTGGCTGGTAAGTAACCTCTAATAAGTGTGCAAATACTCTATTTTCAATGTCAGCCATGGATTCATAATCTTCATAGGTTCTTTCCCTTCTGATGGAAATAACTGGCTTCTCAAATTGATCTATCTTTAAGAGGTTACTACAATATTGAGACAGAACTGATAGTGAAGATCAGTTTGGTAGGGATATCCCAAGGAAGACATTAACTTGAGGAGACTTATACTGAACAGCCTAAAGTCATGAGAGTATGGTGGTTTCAGTAATTGAACATTGTACTTCCATATATCGAGATTCAACTGTATTGGAACACCACAGTGAAGCGAAAAATTATTAAATTTTAGATGAGTCGCATTTTTTACACATCTGCTTCACTACGAAAGTGAAGCAGATGTGTAAAAAATGCGACTCATCTAAAATTTAATAATGGTACTTCCAATTAGCAACCAAATGCACTTATTTCTTAAGTCTTGTGTAAATACATACCATGTACCTATCCTAGACAGTTCTTTACTTTTATTTCTGCATATAGACTTCTTTTTCTCATACTTCATGCAAGAAACTTTTATTTTTAGTAAGATTCTTGTTAATGATACTGTAACAATATTGGTTTATAGAAAACTTGCTGGCAAGATCATACTTTGATCCAAGAGAAGCCTATCCAGATGGCAGTACAAAAGAGAAACGTCGTGCTGCTATAGCCCAGGCACTCAGTGGAGAGGTGTCAGTGGTACCCTCATCTCGTCTCCTTGCTCTGTTGGGACAATCACTTAAATGGCAACAGCATCAGGGTCTCTTGCCACCAGGTAAATTATTACAGATTCACTCAAAGTATTACCTCTTAATGATTACACAAAAATCACTTGCTACAACATTTTCAGAAGTTTAGATGTATTAGTTTGTTAAACAGATTGCAGCAACCCACTGTCAGGACTCCCTGAATACTTTGAGCTATTCATCACATCATGACAGCAGTCCTCCATTTGTCATTAAGCTGTCTGTGAATCTGCCTTTTGTTACAAAGTTCTACATGATTTATACAGTAATGGGAAAATTGTGGCGTATGAGTTTGAGAAATAACAAGGTGATACATGTTTTGAAATTCCATGGACATATGAAACAATAGCTATAGCCCAAGGTTAATTGGATCTTGGCAGCAGGCAGTGGACAGGTAAGCGGACTCTGCTCGCTTAGCATAAACATCAGAAGTGCTTAGAATGAGTCAGATTGAAAAATTCAATGCCATGGCCGGGATTTGAATCATGGATCTCCTGGTCTCCATCTAGTTGTTCTTAACCATTGAGCTACCATGACCAACATGCCGACATGACATCCAATTATTACCGGGAAAAATACGAGTTAGAGAATTTAATGTCATGTGGCCATGGTAGCTCACTGGATAAGAGCAACAGACAGAGACCGGGAGATCCATGGTTCAAATCCCGACTTGGGCATTGAATTGTTCAGTCTGGCTCTATCCAAAACCTTAGCCTTTACATGGCTAGTGTGAAAAAACAATTAATTTCCTAATCAAAAGTACTGTTGTCAGGTAACCAAATCTTCTGGGAGTTTCCCTCTTCTTTCTGCTTCTTAAACATTCTGGAACTCTGCAGAAATTTCTAACATTGTACCCTCCTCCAGTAAGGTGCTAGCTTCAGATATCTCCTGGCAAGATAATAGTTGTTTCTGAGATTGTAGGTTGGGATCTCCACATTATCATTTTGCAGTTGGCACCAACTGCATGTTGGAGACCCAAGACTTGTTACTTATATTTCTATATTGCTGCAGAGAAGCAAAAATTAGAATCAGAAATATGTTACTTCAAGTCTTATACATATCCAGGTGCCTTGGTGTTGGTAAAGGTTTCCTCAAGAACATCCTGCACTTTACTACTCAGGAGCACCAGCCATTTTGTTTTCATGATCATGTAAATAGAATTTCAAAGTCATCATAGAGCAATCCAGAATTTGACTCATTTAAGCTTACTATATTCTTTTAGCAATGAAATTGTAATAAGTGTTTTTATATTACAATAAAATATAATTTGTTACATACTTCACTTATCTTTTTAAGAAATAAGTAAATTATAAATATTAAAAACAAGCATTATTAACAGTGAAGTATTCTTCCTTTTTGAGTTTGATTTATGAGTCACTATGTTTACACTCAAACTTCACTCAAACAACAACAAGTAAGTGAAGTTTGTAAACATAGTGACTCATAAATCAAACTCAAAAATAAGTAAATTGTTTACAGAATTCAAGACTAGTTTCAGAAATCCTTATTTGCATCATCAGTCTGTTTATTTCTATTGTTATTATTACAGACACTAGGTGATGGATTATTTTTGTATTTATTACCAAACTGAAAATAAAACAAACTTAAAAAAAATCGATTGACAGTATTTCAAAGTTTGCAATTTCTATTTTTTTAAGATAAATATTTTCTCCAAAACCATTATATCTATCTGACTAATTGTTTTAATAATTTAACTTCTGGATTTATTTCATGGTTAAATGACCAAAAATGATCTGCCATGGCTGATTTATCAATTTGTTATACATAATATTTCTATATTTCTAAAATGTTCCTTCATTCTGGTTTCTAAATTACGTTTGGTCCTTCTAATGTAAATCTGGTCACAATCTAAACAGTTAAATTGATATATTTTATTGCAATGTTTGTATTGTAAACTTTTAACTTGATCAACAGGAAGCAGTTGGAATAATAAGCTTTTGGTTGTCTAGGGGTAAGTTGTGTGAATGTGCTTTTTCTCTCTTTTTAATGTGTCTGTAATTTTGTAAAATGTAAAGCAATGAAATAACAGAAAATTGAGGAAGTTTTACTTTGTTTTAGGAACTACTATTGATTTGTTCCGTGGTAAAGCTGCCATTAGGGATCAAGAAGAAGAAAAATATCCAACACAGCTATCAAAGCAAATCAAGTTTGGGCAGAAGTCTCATGTAGAATGTGCCAGGTTCTCACCAGATGGACAGTATCTTATTACAGGTAGCGTGGATGGTTTCATTGAAGTGTGGAACTTTACGACTGGCAAAATAAGAAAGGATCTCAAATATCAAGCTCAGGTAAACTACTATCTCTAACTACTCAATATATGTGCTGTTTTTACCTTGTAACACTACCAGCAAAGCAAGTAAAACTTAAACTATTATAAATGAATCAGTGTTAAGCATTCATTTTGCTCTGGTTACCAAATTAATGGCAGGATTTGTTTCAAGGATTAAGGTGCTTAATTGTTTGCTTCACTGTGAGCAATTTTCTATTTCAAATGTATAAGGTGTGTTCAAAAAGAAATGAGCCAGAGACATAATTACAGAAACCAGTACCTGTATGTTAGAAGTATTGGCCCTGGCAGTTGAGACACTTGTCCCACTGTGACACAAGGCAGTAAATGGCTGTCTCATAAAAGTCCCGGTGCTGCGATGTGAGCCAGTTCTGCATGTCCGAGGTGAATCGTTTGCCTCTCAGAGCCGCTTTAAGGGGACCAAAACTGGCGTAATCACAGGGAGAGTATGGACTGTATAGAGGGTGACCAAGAACCTCCCATATGAATTTCTGCAGGAGTGCCACAACTGCGTTGGTCGTATGAGGCTTTGCATTGTCATGGAGCAGAATGACCCCACGAGGAGATTGCCTGGTTGTTTTGATTTGATCACTTGATTAAGGTTGTTCAAGGATTGCAAGTAATGCTGGGCATTCACTGTCGTGTGCTGCAGGAAGTGTAGCAGAAGGGGGCCATCTTGGTCAAAGAAGCATGTCAGCATAACCTTTCCTGCACGTGTGTGGATGGCCTTGGCTTTTTTTGGTGATGATGACCCTCGATGCTTCCACTGGAGAATTTGTTGTTTTGATTCTGGTTCGAAGTGATGACACCATGACTCATCTACAGCCACCACTCGTGCCAGAAACTCATTCCCCTCCCTAGCATAGCGCTGCAGATGACCATGACAGTGGGCCATTCGATATGCTTCCTGGTGTGGTTGAAGACTGTGAGGCACCTATTGGGCATACACTTTGCACAAGAGCAGTTGTTCCTTCATGATGATGTGAAACTTCCGACGCTCAATCCGACCTATGTCCTTCACTATCACTCGGTAGTCCTGGGTAATGAGTGCATCAACCAGCTGGATGATGTCATCGATAATGCAGTGTGATGCTCCAGACCGTGCATCATCGGCTAATGACACCCGTCCTCCCTTGAAGCGCTTGTGCCACGCCTTGACTCTTGCAAGAGACATATGCTGTTTGTCATATGACATTCGTTCATGAATGTCTGTCTCGCTACTCCTTCTGCTGTCAGAAAACGAACAACACCTCTTTGCTCTTCTTTTGACGTCTCCATTTCACTGTTTACAATACGACTGACAGCGTTGGACAATTGATGCATGCTGCTGCTAGCTTTGTATAGTCATGTCACGTGACATGCACATGTGGCCTCTAGCAACAGGCTGTGAACTTCCACTCTCTGGTCGAAACAACACTTCATTATACACGTCACGATATTACCATCCCGTCACCAGTTCGTGCATACCAGACTCCTGCTCGTTTCTTTTTGAATGCCCCTTATAATAAAGATGGTTTATAAATCCTGTGTATTATTTCCAGTTACAAGATCTATTAGGTATAATCCTGGTTACTTTTGTTTTGAAATTCTCCCCTAGCTATGAATTCTTCAGAGATTTTATTTCTCATAACCATTTTCTCCAATTCCCCTTCAACTTTCTGCTCTTTATATAAAATAATTGTCACTGAAATTTATCACCACCCTTGAATATGCAGCACAGATATTAACTCACGATCACTAGAATGTCAGAAAATAAAGGCATGGATATTGACACTCATACTTGAGGTTAAGGCACAGGCTTATTGAAATCTGCAGTTCAAATACTAACCATTCTCTCTCATAAGCTTTTACTAGATTTTCCTCAGTCCTTATAACTGACAAAACTCTGAGAGGAACCTTAATCCTGAAAGATTTTCTTTCCAAATTTCCCTTCCTAATCTTCATTTCATTACATAACTGGCGAGTATGCACTGCCTGTGGTGTCGTTGAAGTAAGAGCAGTTCAAAAATAAAAACCTGTTTGAAATTGTAATGATTAAAAGTGTTGTTAGAAGTGAAGCTAGTTTTATATTAAAAGACTTATTAGATCACATTTTATTAAAACTTAAAATTTTAGTCACATTAACTATTAGAAACTTTTGGACCATCCCAGTATCATCCTAGATTACTACTCTTCAAAAGACAGATAAAAACTGGAAATACAAAAAATTCTCATTCCACCCATGGGCATTCCCTAATTTTGAACGAATACTTAAAGATTATAACATCAAACTGGCACCACAAAACAGATTTTCAAGAAACTTAAATAATCCTAAAAACACAATAGCACCAGAACAAAAATCAGGTACATATAGGATAGATCATTAGGATTGCGACAAATTCTATATTGGATTAAGAAAAAGAAATTTAAAAACTAGATTAGCAGGATAGCGAAGGAACATAAAGTATAAACAAATAGAAAAATTGACAGTTGCTTTTCATTTTGTGGAACCACTACATTATAGAGGAGATTAAATTACTGAAACCATTACCAACAAAACTTGAACTTTCAATAAGCTAGAAGATTTTTATTGTAATGGAAATTTCACATACTTTAAATTTTGATATTCCATTAGTGAGTGGTCTAATGCACTTATGTAGGAAATATTCAGAGAGAGGGAGCCAATTACAGGAGGCCTATATGACAGGCGACTGTGAACTGTCACTGTATGACATTGTTGGGCTGCTGCCAGGAGAGCTGGACGCTTGCCAAGAGAAAGAAAGAGACAGAAATAGGCTCTGTAATGTTCTGTCATTCTCTTGCCACCATGAATGTTATTGAAAGGTGTGCAGCTTTCTAGAAACAATGGCTGGAGATATAAAAACCCTACAAGGTGTGAGAGCGGCAGTTGTATGATGGTTATTGTGACAGTGGACATTTGAAGTGTACCGCAGTGATTTCTTTCATTTGTTTACGTGTGGCGGAGCACCGAGTCGACCTTGAAGACAGCTGATTGTCAATTTCATGTCTTTTTACTGCAGTAAAGAGTGTTCTAAATTTCTGCAAACCAGACTTTTGGTTCTACGTAACCCTCACTGTCACAATATTGGTCAGTTGCCAATCAGCTGAGGACAGGATTGAGATGGTCCTGAAAACATTCCTGTTTTTAATAGAAACATTTATTATTACTATTATTATTATTATTATTATTATTATTATTATTATTATTATTATTATTATTATTATTATTATTATTATTATTATTATTATTATTATTATTATTATTATTATTATTATTATTATTTTTTTTTTTTTTTTTTATAGTGATGTTTAATAATATATGACTTAACAAGTCTTTTAATTAATATAGAAACACGAATTAATTACAAAGAAAAAACTTATTAAATAGGTTCTTGGATATTTTCTTCTCTTTTGTTTACTTTCTTCACACAGGTAGGTAGAGGAAGTATTGCATTCCACCCAAATATTCAATGTTGAAATGTCACCATAAATACATGTTTTGAGGTCCTCTGAATTAAAAAACAGTATATCTAGTTAAGGGTCTGAGAGAACCTTCATCATAAGGATTTTCAAGAAAATATTCCCACCCAAAGTTACCCTTTGCATGGAAATGTTTTATTATTTTGATGTTATTCTTAGCATTTGAATAACTTTTTTTAGGTTTTGTGATGTGTAATATGTAAATTTTAACTATGTCTTTTTGCATGTTTCAGGACAATTTCATGATGATGGAGGAAGCAGTTTTATGCATGTCATTTAGTCGTGACTCAGAAATGTTGGCATCAGGCTCACAGGATGGAAAAGTTAAAGTATGGCGTATTCAGACAGGCCAGTGTCTACGACGTTTTGAGAAGGCTCATGCTAAAGGTGTTACATGTCTGCAGTTTTCAAGAGATAATGGTCAAGTCCTTAGTGCTTCTTTTGATATGACTATAAGGTGAGTGATTACTATTTCATTTTGTTTACTCTCTGAAGCACATCAGTTATGGAATTGAAATCCAGAGCATGTGGAAAATTGACCATCAGTATTAGAAATTTTAGCCTGTTACATGTTCAGTTACAGATTTGACATATTTAATGCTATAGTGACTTTAATACCACTTCAAGCAGGTATGACCCTAACAACCTTTAAACAATTAGTTTTGGAATTGAAGTAGCATGAAAAAAGTTTTGTCAATGCATATTTTAATTTGAAGAGGCAAAATGGAATTAACGCTGTGAAGTAATGTAGTTATTAAAATTATACGATGAGCCAACTAAGGCACTCTGTGCTTCAACATACTACAGAGTTTCTTTCAACTCGTTTCACCTCCACTGAAGGTATTAATAAGAAATTGTCGGTGTATTTTAATATTCAAATAAAACTTGTGGTGGGAAAAAACCAACAAGGTATAATAAGTAAAGAAGATCTAGCATTAATTCCATTAAGTGTAACCCTTCTTTACATCTATTATGATTTTAAATTACAGGATACATGGATTGAAATCAGGAAAAACTCTGAAGGAGTTCCGTGGGCACAGTTCATTTGTAAATGAAGTTGTTTTCACTCCAGATGGACACAGCATTCTCAGGTTAGTTATACCTCCTGCTCCCCTCCCAGGGTATACATAAAAGAATTTTCATTCCCCCTCCCCTTAAAGAAATTAGTATATTACGCTTTTTATTTTAGAGTTACTTTACTTACTGATTGTGATAAAACTACATATGGCTGGTTTTTAATAGATAAATTCTTACCTTAAAGTGTATTTCAAATAATTTAAATGTACTTTACCCAGTAATTATAAAAATAAAATAGGTAAACCAATAAAAAATTCAAAAGTGATAGAATACAAAGGCTTCACAAGAGTTTACATATTGATAATCAGAAGTTAAGCATTAAAGTATTTGAAATAATAAGTTATCTGCTGGAAATGTGAATCAAGGAAGAGAAATTCAGTGAGTGTTTATTGTGTATAGAGCCACACGGCATAATGGTAGACTTGAGTTCAATTGACAATGTTAAGATTCTTAAGTCTTTTTGGTTAATTATTGATTTGTCAACTATAAATACCAGTAACTTGATATTTTTGGAGAGATCAGCATACAATAAATAGAACTTATAATACTAAAAGTATTTTGGGTAAAACAGAAAATGAGTTCTCAGTTTTGAAATTTCACGCAACATATTTATGCTGAGGTTCAACCAACCACCACTAGGGATAAGGCCAATCACCACAATAATGAGGCAGTCAATTGACCAGGTACCGAGGATGGGAGTGAACAGCTCCTGAAACATGTTTTCTGTATTAAATAAGTGATGTAGTGTCAAAATTGATTCAATAATTAACTCAGTTATTAATGCATATAATTGTTACGAAGTCCAATAGTGCAATTTTAATTATAACTAGCTAAAGTTTTAAGTCTTATTTTATCTTCAGTCTTAAACATTTATATAGTTAGTGTGAAAGAACATTTTGATCATATAAATCAACTAAGTGTTAAAAGTAAATGGAGTCGATTAATGTTGTTCAGGGACATCTGCAATGTTAGTGCCCTCATGCCATGGCAGTTATATAAAGTAAAATAGAAATGGTTTGTTTGACTAGTTTTTTGTTTCATATGTGTAAAGTATAAGAAAAAAATCCCTGGCACGACAGCCCTTAGAGGGCCAAGGCCTACATATCTGACTGCATGGTAGAGGTGGGCAATCAACTATCAATATGGGGAGGAGATGTGCTCAGCATCTCAGCATCCCCCAGCTGGAACAGTTTTTGTGACCAGGGTCGCTTACCTAGCATAAGCTCCTCACATTCCTCACGATGCTGAGTGGGCACCGGACCTATACCCGGGAACTAAAATCCCCACCCATGGGTGGTATCAAATCCGGCTGCTTTCTGTGGCCAGGGACCAAGGCATGCTGCCATAGCATGCTACACCATGGTGCAGGATGTGTAAAGTATAAGGGTATAACAATATTGTGACTTTGTGAGTTCGTAGAAATAAAAGGCAGAGTTGCAGAAATTAAAAATCTCCTTTATTTTCGTCGAAATACACTGTTCAATTCTCACATAACAACATTACATTGCATAACAACACAATCTTCCAAGGTCGAGGACAATAACAAACACTTCACAGCTGAATCTCGTTTTACACACAACTCTTGTTACACAACAACAACTGGCTGTCTCTCATTTCACAATTCACTGTTTTACAACTCTGTTTACAACTGTCCTGCTGGCGTGTCACAATCCCTTATATATCACATTCATGATTACCAGACTGTTCCGTCAATCACTAGATGTTTCTGGAAAACAAGGCATCTAATGACATAATCCGAATATTCTATCACCTTCGAGAAACGTAACTTAATCTATGCCGGCGAGTCCTTCACCTCAGTTATCGCTGCTCGCTGGCGCTTGTTTACAATAACACTGCTATCATTAACTGCTTAGCAAGACTCATTATTACCATGAAACTTTATCTGCCGACTGTTTTCTTATTTGTGCCGAAACTTTTATGGCTGTTGCCGTGACCATATTTTCAATGAAGATTGCAATGATTTGCGTTAAGGTAACAAAGAAGTTGGAATGCAACATTGTTGTTGTACGTATTAGGGCTGGGTAGGAGTGGCTCAACTCAGACATATACAGAAGAATTGAAGGCTTCCATTGCTGGTGCCTTGGGATAAGAGGATGGCATATATCCCATTTCTGTAGTATCTGCCACAGTTATCAATGAGAGAACTGTAAGTTTAGGTGGTGCAATACAAATTGAAGCGTTCATTGTAAGTTTGCATAGTGAAAGTTTATTATATTTTATTATATTTTATTTTACAAGTGTGCTACTACCTCTTTAAAAGTTTAAAATGAAATAGCAAAGTATGTCCTGCAGAGCTTCCCAAGGTGGAAGTGTCAATAAACCAAGACAGTTTCAATACTCAATCTTCACCTTTCTATAAGCTTTATAAAAGCACATTGAGAAAGTAGACAAGAACAACTGTGTGGTAATGGAAAACATGATCTGCATCATGGAAACAGAACAATTGATAATATTTTAATTTCTAGAAGATAAAACATTGTTAGCATCACTAGCGCATTCATTCTTCTACTGCCACTGTTCCTCTTATGTTTGTAAGGCATGGTCACAGATAAAGACAATATATAACTTTAAAATACTTAATATAAAATTCTTAATGTAATTTACATGTTTGTATTATAGTGCTTCTTCAGATGGCACTGTGAAGGTTTGGAGCATCAAATCAACAGAATGTACAAACACGTTCAAGTCCCTTGGTGGTGCAGGAGATATTACAGTTAACAGTATTCACCTTCTTCCTAAGAATCCTGAGCACTTCGTAGTCTGTAATCGTTCAAATACAGTGGTTATCATGAATATGCAAGGACAAGTGAGTATATGACTGTTCCAATATTATTTTAATGCCTGAATTCAATTTCACATAGTGGAAATGTAGATTATGAGTTAAATACTAGAAAGAATAGCCATACATAACATGCAAAGAAAGAAAGTGTATGCTTTATTGATGGAATTGCATATATAGCGTATAACAACCTGACTTTTTCTTTAATTATTATTTGTCTTTCACAGTTATACTATACATAAGCTCCTGACTGAAAATGTGAACAACTATTTTGCCTGTATTGTGATGTATTTCATATGTGTCACAACAAAAACTCCCCTTGTCTACTTTTATTCTGTTAGGTGTACATGTCATTAATTTTTAAAAACTGGTAATTAGCTACATTGTTTAGGGTGTTATCAAAATGAAAACTCTTTGTACTTTTGTGTCTTTTTTGTTCTTGTTATGTGATCAGAATTTACATGGTACCTGGTTTCTGCACATAAATAATAGTAACGAAAGTTGCTATAACCTCTTAAGTAACTAATCTTTCAAAATTGCTTAACAAAACTTGTCAGAAACATTATGCTTATATATTTTCACAATGTAACATTTTTTAAAAAATTTAAATTAATTAAATTAAATTAAATTTAATTTTTCTCTTATTTGATTTTGAACTCTGATTAGTTTGGGCTTGGTAATTAAGATACCATAAAGATTGTTATTTTAAGTGGGGCTTGAAGTGTGACATATATCAAGCGTCATAATAGTTACGGTCTCCCTCCCTCCCTCCCCCCTCTCTCTAAGTTTCGGAAAACGTTATTTTTGCTTTAGTGTAGCAGATATTACATGCTAATATCAATTATTATTAATATGGTGTTAAGATAACTAGGAAAAGTTTGGTTATATATATTTGGATATTAAAATCTCCAAAATCTTAATCTTTCAGATTGTAAGGTCATTCTCCAGTGGTAAGCGAGAAGGTGGTGACTTTGTATGCTGTACATTGTCACCACGAGGTGAATGGATCTACTGTGTGGGTGAGGATCTGGTGCTGTATTGTTTCTCTACAGCCTCTGGAAAACTGGAGCGAACACTCAATGTAAGTATCTCTGTATTCCATATGGCTTGGGTCTGACAAAGAAGCTTTAATTTTGATACTAGCTCTATGAACGTATTCATTTGAGATGCTACTGGCATTTGCAAACTTACGCACTTTCAATTATGTGTGATCTAAAACAGAATTAATGATTTTTGGCTCTCACCAGGATATAGTGCATTTTTAACATTGATTTTGCCACATTTGGACTCATTTAACCAAAGGCATATGTTTTCACAGCCAGGACATGCGTCATCCAAAAGCAAAATCTTAACTAGAATCTCATACGCTGTTTTCCCTTAAAGAAAAACTACTTCATGTACATAATGAATTCTAATCTAACCCAATTCACTGTTCTTGAAATACTTTTATTTAAACAGTGGCAAATAATAAATTAATATTACAATGATTTCTAGTGGGGGTCACACAAATGTTCATTTTACCTTCCCCTTTGCCTCTCACAACAAAAATGATTTGTGATTACAATGTTTACCTCACTCTATCAAGGCAATAAATGAAGAAGTGAAGAAAATTTACGCAATAAAGACTTACCTAGTGAAAAACGCTTTCTACTCAATTGAGGAATACAAAAAGGGAAGAGAGACTTAGTTTATTAAATGTTGTTATCAATCTATTGTGTATATCTAGTACTGCTAATAATCTGTAAATAGATTTATTTGTTTTGTTATTGAACTGTAAAAATGTAATTGTAGTGTTACTTTTGACGATGCTTTGTAAAACATGTTGCAAATGGCAGAATAAAATCTGAATCTGAATCTGTTCTTTATTCACATTGTCTCATTGAACTTGTAAAACAAAATGGTAAAAGTAAAACTAGACCTTGGAACTTTATGCACAAAAAACCTGAAAATATGTGTGCAGCTGCACAGTACGAACCATTAAAATAAGTGCTAAAAGATTAACTATATGTAGTGAAAACTACACTTCAGATTTATTTGGTTTAATAATTTAAAGTATTAATTAAAAATTGTCTTATTTTTATGTGTTGACTACTAATTATTGCACATTTTATAATTAATATACTTTTACATTTTTGTTTCTTATGTTGCTTTGATATTCATTAATTCTTATAGCAGTAAACCAACAATTTTTCTGGATGCTCTGTGTTAAACTGAGTCAGTTAAACTAATAATCCTAGAAGGATTCTGAAGGTTGATTCTATTGATACATTTTTTTAAACATTGTCTAAAAGCTGCATTATTTTAAGTTTGCCAGGGCAAGTTGGTAACAGCCACAGGCATATGTAAATCTTTATGAAATTCACTCTTTTTGGCCCACAGGGGAACAAATGTGGGATAAGATTCTATTCTTCTCTTTGTTTCATTGTAATGTTGAGTGGTTGCTTATTATTACTTCTTTCCATTTAATACTTGTATACGATAACAAACTTGACTAATTCTGCATTATAGCAAATAAATTATAACTGATAGATTGAGTCAACATGAAAAATTCAATGCCATGGCTGGGATTTGAACCACAGTTAGAGCGACTGGACAGAAACCAGGAGATCCGTGGTTCAAATCCCAGCCATGGCATTGAATTTTTCATGTTGACTCAATCTATCAAAAACCTTAGCCTTTATATGGCTAGTATGAGGATATTATTAATTTTCATCAATTAACTAAATTATGACTTCCTAAGATTCCCATTAATATAACTAATTTCCAAAAAAGTCACCAAGAATCAAGTGAAGACAATAGAAGTTGTTGTAAAGTTATAACCAAAAATACTTTCGTGTTTTTTAGATATTGCATACAGACTTATTTTTTCCATCAGTAGAAAACATATCTCTTCAGAAACCTATTTCTTCAATTATTCTTGTTTGCACTTTTCTCTTTTGGCATGTCGGCAGGTAAACTCAAAGCAGATCAATGATACACTGGTTCTCATTTGGTTTTGCTGTAAAAGTGCTTGATGGATAACCTCTTGTTGAAAATGTAATGTTACATGGCAAGTTAATTAATTGTTGAAAGTGTTCAAAGTTTTGGTTCAACTTAATAGAGTGCAATAGCATTATTCTTGCAAGAATTTAAGATCTTGTAAATAATGACGACAAACATATTTTATCATAGAAATGTTCAAATTAGGTAATAAATCAGCAAAAATAAGAAAAAAAAATGCCAGTATATGCTTTTATGTAAAAAAAAATTGGCTTCATTTGAATGTAGAAAATACTATCATCAAAGATATACTTTTATTTTTATAGTATGCCTAATCAATAAAAATATACATTTGTATGAAGTTCCATTGCCTGTTAATAATGTATGAGAAAAGACAAAAGACAAAATTATATTTAGTTATATTTAGTTAATTGATGGAAATTAATCATTTCTCCACACTAGTTAAATGATGAAGCCTGGGATTCAAGTACTTACTATCGTAAGTCGCCACAGACGGTGTATCTCGGATGCAAGAGCCCCTAGTGGTCTACCGGGGAAATATATGAGTCAAATGGAGAATTTAATGTCAGGACGGCACATTGACCATGGTAGCTCAATGTGTTAGAGCGACTGGACAGAAACCAGGATATCCGTGGTTCAAATCCCGGCCATGGCATTGAATTTTTCATGTTGACTATCCAACAAAATTATATATCCACTGATATTATATAGCCATTTGGCTTCTCTCCCTTCTCCCTAAATGTGTTTTGGCCCTATGTTGTCTCTCCTGCTTACATACAACTCTGCAGTGGCAATAAAATATTGATTTATAGACAACAAACTTTATGAACACACACAGATATTCCTGTTACTGTTATTTGTATGTAAACCAAATTACCTATAAAGCCAATCTCTAAGTCAGTGTTAATAATTTACTACTTGAAACTTGCAGGTCCATGAAAAAGATGTCATTGGTGTAGCCCACCATCCACATCAGAACTTGCTGTGTTCCTACAGTGAGGATGGATTGCTTAGACTGTGGAAACCATAAATATATTTATGGACTGAAGTATCATTTTACTTCACAATTCACGTGAGATGTCAAGTGTTATTCATTGTGATGTACAATAGTGAATTGTCAGACTTACACAACAATTATTTCTATATGCTATGTTTATAATACTATAATAAAAAGTGGGAAGAAATTGAATTTGACCTGTGTGTATTGAGATGAGAAGCTGTTCAAATATAACTGTACATATAACTTCAAGCTAACTGTATATATTTCTTCCATTATGCTACTGTGCATATTTTTTGTACTCATTCCGTTGAGTTGACAATCACTACCAACAACAGTTCCTAAAACATGTACTTGGGAAGATAAAGTTATAGTTGGTGTTTTGTTTTAACACAGGCAGCATCTTGTAGGTATGTATACTATTGTGTTTAAAGCAAAGAATCCTTAATTAAAATTATACATGAGTTGACTGAGACACTCTGTACTTCACATACCACAAATTTTTCTTTCAATGCTTTTTGCCGCCACTTGAAGGCATTATCAAGAAGTTATCGACTTAAATGGAGGTGCAATTTGTTGAAAGAAAATGTGTGGTACATGAAGTACAGTGTGTCTCAGTCAACTCATGGTATAATTTTAATTATTAGATTACTTCAGTGTTAATTATGATTTACCTTTTCAAAGAATACTTAGTTGTATAGAGCCATTATATTCCATGTATATATTTATTTGGAACTTCTTAGGCCTTACATAAGAGCTAGTTTTGCAACATAGTTTTACATTATACTTTTTTTAGAGCAAATGCTTATCTTTTCCTCCCTGCCATAGTGTGAAGTGGACTAAGGCCTTTTTTTAGGTTTAAGAAATGTATATAGGTATGAAGCTTATACATTCATTGGCATTTTGAGTATTACTGTTCTTCCTTTAAACCAGATACATCTCAAAATTGCTTATATTGCTTACATTGTGAATTTTAATTACATATCTTTCACATTTATAAATTTGAGAAATTATATCATCCATTTTAACTGTTAAAATGACCAGGTGTATGAAAGTACATCAGTTAACTTTTTGAAGCTTTGTTATGTGAATTACTGAGTGAGATGTTTAGGTGGTTTCGTCTGTGGCCCGCATTCTGGAAGCCCGGGTTTGATTCCCATGACCAACCTACCTGAACCATGGGTTTTTTCGGGGGTTTTGCCCTGCTGCCAGGGGAAGCTGGGTAGGTTAATTACATCCCCCGAATTTCCTGTCACTCCATTCACATCATCTCTAATCTGGTGGTGTCCTACAGGGTAGAACTGTCGGTGGGTGTCTTGGCGCTGTCATGACTCCTTGAGTCAGTTGCGCTCTGTCTCCTCTCGCCTCATCCTCCCACCCAGGGATGCCCCATGTGGTGGCTTAGGTACAATAAACCACAGGTTACAATGCCGAATTCTCTCAATTGAATTTAAAATAGCAATCCCACTGTAATATTGCCAATACTTCACCTTAATGTAATGTCACCCAAGATCTATTATTGGGAACTTCCATTACATTGTTTTCCCTATGATAAATCCAGTTGCATGTGGTTTGAAGTTGGAGGAAAGAGTAGCAGCACTTACTATTTATGTAAAATCCTCTATACAACCCTTCTAATCTCTTACAACTTTAGTACAAGATCCAAAAGCATCATACTAATATTTGGTTTCTCTATTATTGAACTGTTTGATGTAGCATTAGCAATTTCAAGTCATTAAAACATCAGAAGTAAGTTTTTAAATGACAATGTTTAACAGTTTATACAATAAAACCTACTTAAGGCAAAAATAAATGATTTACTCTGCATTCCACACAAAACTTTAATTTTGAGATTGCATAGAATACACATTTCCCAAAATAAACAATTTTAGTGTGTGTGCACATGTATTTCAGAGAGAAAAATGGTAATTTAGCTATACCAAATTTTTACTTAAGTTGGAACTTCATAAGGAGATTGCTATTTAATCAGCAGGAGTGAACATTTTTCCTCTGCACATAAGTTATAAAATTACATAAAGTATTATGCTAACTGGTAAAATTCCTTCACAGCATGCTTCAGTTTATACACTAAGTGTATAACAAGTAGTGCACATAAGGTAAATGCCAAACTATATTTTGTATAAGTTAACATAGCTGTAACCCTCATACACAAACATTACCCTTAACAGTTAAATTCATTTAACAGCGCAGATGTATTTTTATATCTTGACAGATGGAGAGCAATGCGCAGTGGTATCTGTACGAGTCCACTTCAGAACAATTGCAACTGGAGGAGAGAGCAGGTCAGTTGCATATCAGTTGCGAGCAAGTAAACAAGTGCAGAGCTACTCGGTAATACTACAGCTTGTTTTCAAAATGTGTGTGTCTACTGGTTCCAAAAGAGCACTTAGACATGGTGCCTCCTAACAGCACATTAGGAAATCAAGTGCTACATTTAAAAACACGAGAAGTAATAACCAATGTCTATAGATTCATAAAAAAGGAAAGTCTGGGTCTGCTATAAAAATCTGGGAAAGGGCATCTCAGGCAACAATTGTGTCTGAAAGCAGTTTAGGTGACTTATTAAGGAAAGAAAAGCCATTGGTGCTAGTGCAACATCGTCCTCTATGCCCAGTAAACAAAGAATAAGAATATGCACAAAACCTAATTTGGATATTTTAATTCAGAAGTAGTTAGGCGAACTGTGTATAATTTTTAAAACACAGAAAAACAAAGACCAACTCTGAAGAAAGTGCATATGAAGCTTCAAAATTCTACTGACTTCCAAGGCAGTGTCTGAACATTAAGAAGAGTTCTTTTGAAGGTAGGATTTATATGGGGGAAAAGAAGCTAACTGTGACAGACAAATTTTAATCGAACATCATACCATACGGGCAAAAACGCTGAAGTATTTACGAAATATTCAGAGATATCGCAGTGAAGTTTATATAGTTTATATGGATGAAACTTATATCAATTCAGCACATACTAGACCATATGCCTAGAGTGAAATTCATTACAGGGACTCTGCAGCAATGTCGAAAGGCCAACAGTTGGTTATCATGCCTGCTGGAGGAGAACAGGGTTTTGTTCCAAATGTCTGTGTATTATTTAAGATCCAACAAAAGCGTGGAGATTACTACCACAGTAAGATTACAACTTAGTTTATAAGAGCTGCAATACTGGCTTTGAGAGTGAGATTGTTTTTAGACAGCTTATTCACCGCACTCCCCTCTCGTAATCTTATGTGTGTGATGCATTGTGGCAATAGGTTCAATATCCTCACCACAGTTGCTACTCATTCCTACTGCACATGATTTCTGTCAAGTTAAAATAATACATCTTTACTCTAGGTCTTTAACCATTGGAAAACATTAACAAATTAAGTTTTTCAAGCTAATATTCACCAATCTCTCTCTTTGTAGTTGCTGAGTTTTTTCCAACAAGACTAAAATCTCAAGATTAATATTTTAATGTGGCGTTGTGTTGTCAATGTACTAATAATACTGATTTACAAATATATGGTATCTCCTTAGGTGCTTAGAGCTTCCTCAGTTTAAGCTTAAGCTGACAGTTTCATGAGCTATGTATGTGGCTTAAGCAAGTCTGATGTTTTGTTTTAAGCTTTACAAATTTCACAGTAGAGGAAACATTCAAATTTGCTGATTTGAACCATTCCGCAGAACTGAGTTTTCTTTCAGTTTTCTGTATAGTTAAGGTATTTACTGGCATGGTTTTAAAAACAGTAAATAAAACACAAAAAATAGCTACAATATCATGTATTTTATTAAGAAATAAGTACTCTCATGTTATTTTGAGATATCTATGTAGAATTATTTTGAAGAAATCTATTTTATCATAAACATGCACAGTAATTTACTGCAGCAATAATCTCTCACATTTTTACTTCATTTTAACAGTTCTACGTTTCATTGGTCTGTGTTTTACTTCAGCAGAAGTTCAGTTCTTTTTTACTTTAATTTGATCTTACACATAGCTGATACATTTTTATTGTTATTGATACAATATACTGCTGTTTTCAATCACTATGTGACACTGGAAAATGATGAGCAACTGCCTGAATTGTTTGAAATAATCAGTCATAGAATCAAAACATTCTACCACATGTTAATCTAATGAGTATCCTTTCAACATCTATAAATCAAACTGCAAGCATAATGATGAATTAAATGAACTATGGAAGTAGTTCAAGTATACAGGCTGTTAATGAACTACACCAAAATGTTTTCATAGCAAGTGGAGATATTCTAAACAAGTAATTTGAGATATGAGACTTATGGCCTTTTGGTTCAAAAGTGAAAGTTACGGCTATAAGTTTCTAAAGTGCCAGTATGCCACTGATAACACTTGAGTGCACAACACACGAAAATAAAGACACTTGTTGGAGCACTCCCTCTGGCACAATAGTTATGATATTAATTTTCAAGCCGAAATTTAAAGAGTTCAAGTCTCCTTAATTTGTTTCTTTTTTTGTTTGGTTATTTTTTCAATATTTCATCTAAGCTTTTAATTGTTCTATAAACATATGCATTTTGTGTAATTTCATCTTGTCAATGCAATTAATAATAATTCTGTCTAACAAAGGTTGAATCCTGCTTAATACTTTCACATGCTGTGTGTCTAAGTGGGAGGTGGTTTAAAGGGTGAACAAACTTACATATAATAAAAATGCAACTCTTTACATCAGATTTATAGGAACTGCTCGAAGTGGCGACCTCCATTTTCAATGCAAATTGACAGCGGCAAAGGAATGACTGTCATACTCTGTCAAAATTCTTTGTGTGTGTCGAACAACTTTACATGCTGCTGTTATTCGGGCAGTTAGGTCTTCCTCTGAGGTAATAGGTGTTTCATACACCAGAGAATTGAGGTGACCCCAGGAAAAGTGTTATTGCACTGGCCAATCAGATTCATGTTCTTAGTTACAAATCATGCCATATTTTCCTATTAGTATTTACATATTAAACACGAAGAATAAAAATTAACTACATGACAGGAATCGAACCACTGACCTTTGTAATACCAGATTTTGGCATCACGGATTGAGCCACCAGTACAGTTAGCACCACTAGAGTAGGCTACATTATGCAAGGAGGATTTAATCGCAGTTCAGTGTCGCACTGGCAGATTATTAGTTTGAGATTTGAGAGATCTTTGAGGCACTGAATCTTAAGAACACCAATAACAAGCTACTAAGAATCTGTATTTCTATACTCGGGAAGCAGTTTTAAAGACATTCTAATCCAATAATTTCACCCATCTTGTTTAAATACCAACTTATCAGCATCTGATGCCAATTCGGTTTAACACAATTAACCGTGTTATGTTTAACTGCAGACTATGCATCGCCTATCTCACCTTGCTTATATTAATGACGTCTGCAATCGCTGAAATTATTTCGGTGTAGTACATTAGCATCCTGTATATTTTCTTCGTGATAAAACATCTTGTTGCCAAAAGATAGTGTTATTGCTTTTTCACATTGTATTTTAAACAGATAGATGGCACTTAGAAAGAATTACACAGATGTCTGAATTGTTTCTTATTTTGTTTTTAGTTTAATTCCCTTTAAAAGGATAGATACCCATACATGTATTGATGAATGAAATTCCCTCATGAGTCAAAAGTCCATTTGGGCTGTAATTCCCTGACATCTCAGTATAAGTCAAACCTCCAAGAAAAAATATGTCCAGGTAACTAGAACTCAAGAAGATTTGGTCTTGCAAAAACTAGTTGCCAGACACAATATCCTTTACCATGGATGTCGGCTCATTTTTCTATTAATTAGAGCTTCTTGGGTTAACAGCCTTGCTGTGTTTATAAGCATGGCTGAAAGCTCGAGCAACTTTATAAACACTGCACAGCTGGTAACCTGAGAAGCTCTAGCTAATAATCGCGTGAAAGCTTCAAATCTTACATCATTTGTCTATTATATGTTTACTTAAAGTAATGTCTAATTATTTGACCAGGTTTTAAGGGGTGTAACAGAAAATATGTCACATACTTAGCTCTTCTGGTGTTTGTTTGCATTAGCATTTTCAATTCTGTCTTTATATCCTCCAAGGCAGTAAAAGAATGATATCTTAGAGAAGCAATTGTTTCTTATGGAGTAACACAACACTTGATCAAAACTTTAATGTTCACACATATCATATAATTGTGCAGCATTCATTCTGAGGATTTTTCTTTTTTTTCTTGTATCTTGCTCCCCCATCGGATCCTGCATCACCACTACTTCCCCAGTCACCAAATCCTCCATCATCTCCTCCCCCTCCCCCTGCACCATCGCCACCTCCATCAGTTTCATTATAAGTCACATGATGACTGCTGAAGTGATCATCACTAGTTAAATTTCCGCCGCCACAATCTCCACTCCAAGTGTTTCCGCTGTCGGCACCACCACCACAACCTCCACTGTCACCCCCGCCACTACAGCCTCCACTGTCACCACCGCCACCACAATCTCCACCGTCAGACATTCTTAGCTAAAAAAAGAAAAGAGAAAATTTACATTAATCCATACATTAATAAAAATATATAAAAAAAATTAGGAAATATTTAAATACCTACTGCTGTTTCATGCTGAGCTGCAAAAAATGCACATACACTTTATTAATTTCTCTTACTGGGGTGGGTCTTGGGCACATAAAATGAATGACTTGTTGAAGCAGATAGGTATGGGTCATTCTTGGATAAATGCAGAGTATGAGTATAGAGGCTTCTGGAAAGAAGTTAAGCTAAGATTAGAAGATATTGACAGATAAGACATTTTTGCCAATACAAGTGACAAAAGCTCACTGATATTATATAGAGAAATAAAAACAACCTGCGGGAGGGAAGGTTATATAGATGTATGTAGTAAGTTAGGGCGAGAAGGTTTTGCTTGGGCGAGAACAGGAGTGAGAAACTTGAAAGGTATAGGTCAAGAGAGGGAGCTAGATAAATGTCCATTGTGTGGAGAAGAGAATGCAGATTTCCATTGTATATTAAATTGTAGTCAAACAAAAATATGGAGAGAGCAGGCTTGGCTACGTAAATGGGACAATTTGGGGGGTGAAGTAGTAATTAGAAAAATGTTGTCAGTAAAAGAAGAAAAGAACAGGAGAAACATAGGGAATTATTTAGGGAAAGTTAAAGAGAGATGGCTAAGAACAATTAAGAGAAAAATATAGAGTGGGATAGGTGAAATGGCAGAAAGTGTAAAAAGGAGCAGAGGGCCTCCAATACACAAAAACCTAGGGTTAGGTGTATGGGGACCGAATTATTATTCAATGGTGGGCAACATGATAACATGATAGGATTTTCAGGATTTAGGAATATATGGCATATTTCAGTATGGATTTTATAATTGTAATCTTGATTTTGTATTTCCATTTGTTGATGTAAAAGGAAATAAATTTCTACTAATTACTACTAATTATTAATTTCTCTACTGAATACAAATTTTAGGAGAGGAAATATTGTATTTCATCTAAAAATTTGATTCACTATTGTCACAAGTGACTGTTTAAGTAATACGTTAGATTATCTTTTGACTAGTTATGTGCGTGAATGTCATGTCACGTGACCTGTCCCTCCCTCTTCTTGATAGTAAAGCTTGTGCAAGCTAGTTTCTCGCTCTCTCTGGTAGCAACAGCCATTCCGAGCGGACGTTTTATCACAGTTTTGTGAGGGCAGGTAACTGGCCGGTGCGGCCAACTATGTATCTTTCTTTATATAGTAAACCTATTCTTGTCTAAAATTGTAGTTTTTGGTATGTTATCTAATTACACCTGATAGGAAACCCCAACCTCCTCGCAAAGCATGTGAATCCTACCTAATGAGTTATTTCCCCATGTAAGATCTGGCTATTTGTAAATTATCCATTACCATCCTTGGTTAGATCGTTACACTCGAAAGCTGCTTCAGAAATGTAGATCTCAAAACTGAAAATGTGTATAAATATGTACAAATCTTGGTATTTAATTCAGTTTTGTTTAAAGATATCACACAAAGCCTTCCTAAAAAAATTCTCACAACTACAAACTACTGTTTTTCATGGAAAATTATTTTTAATTTTCGTTAAAAAAAAAACTAACTCTATATGATTTTAACCAAAACACTGTATGTTGAAGATATTGACACAACTATAGTGCCTTATTTTTCATTGGTGGCCGGCTCGCAGCAAGAGGAGGTGAACAGTGCTTTTCATCATTCCTGCCATCTTCCTTTTTCCATGTCAGTGCATGTTCGGCCGTGCTAGTGCAGGTTTTTGTGTTCTTAGTGGTCAAATTGTGATAAGTTCTGTTATAATACTAAGATGTGTGTATACTTAACCACACCTCATATTCATGTATGATTCCTACGTGCGAACAGGGTCTTGTAGAGAAGTGACATGGCTGTTTGTAGACCGTTTTCCTGGTATTCCTGCGCCTCAGAGAGAGACAGTTCGTAAACTTCTAAAGAGATTCAGAGAAACTGATTCTGTTCTTAATAAGAAACCTAAAAGAGCTCCCATGTACTTATAGAGGAAAAACGTGATGAGATAGGACAAAAGTTCGAACATAGCGTAAGAAAAACTCTGAGCAGTTATCACAAGAAATGGGTGTCTCAAAATTCTCGGCTTGGAAAACCACTAAGCTTTTGAAATTGAAACCATGTAAGATAATCATAAATCAAGAACTGCAACCATGTGATACTCTGAGTAGAGTAAATTTCTGGAATTGGGTGGTGGGTAAACTTAATGATTTCTCTATTGACCCACAGTTAATTCTTTTCACAGAGCAATCAAAGTTTTTGTTACATGGTCATGTATTGTCACAAAACAACAGATATTGAATACAGAAAAAACTAATATTGTGCAGAAATGCCATTGCATGACCAGAAAATTGGTTTTTGGTGCGCTGTGAGTGTGTATCAAATTATAGGGCCTATATTCTTTGGGAAACAGCTAGCAGACAGAGGTACAGGGATGCAGTAATCAAACTATTTCTCGAATATTTGTGTGACATTGAATGCACACAGATATATTTTCAACAAGACTCTGCTACATCACATAACTGATCTATTGTTGCAATTAATTAAGGAAATTATAAAAGAAGGGTCTTCAGTGAAGGACTATGGCCACCATGATCCCCAGACCTTACGGTATGAGAGTTTTATTTATGAGAGAAATTAAAAAAAAAGTGTATTGGAACACCTGCATACATTGTAAGTACTGAAAGATAATGTCAGAAGAGAAATTACATCAATTTCAGAAGATGAATTAATGCATGTCAACAGGAATTTTCTTCAAAGGTATGAGACATGTGGCAGCACAAGGAAATCATTTCCAACACCTTATGTTATTATTGTAATTATAATTGGCATGAAAACTAAGTGCTAGAATTTAAATATTCAAAGTGGCAGCAGCGTGCCTTCTACTGAAAGTGCTAACCATCTGCTGACCAGCCAGCCACCACTGAAAAATAAGGCACTGTATAAAATGTATATCTTAAATTTCCTGTGAATTGTCCTTGAAATCTTTTTCATTCTGAATGTATTTTTATAATGGTAAACCATAACCATAAGAAATAGACAAGAAGTTACTGCACAGAGGATATTGTCTCAAGAAATCATTTCCTTAAAAGAAAAAATTATGTATGCCATAATTGATGGAAATTAATCATTTCTTCTCACTAGCTGTATATAGGCTAAGGTTTTAGATAGAGAACCTGAAAAATTCAATGCCATGACTGGGATTTGAACCACAGATCTCCTGGCCTACATCCAGTCTTACCTATTGAGCTACCATTAAACTCAGTGATGAAGCCTGGGATTTAAGTACTTACAATAGTAAGTCGCCATAGATGCATCTCGAATATGAGAGCCCCTACTGGTTTAGTGGGAAAAGTTAGAGTCAATTGGAGAATTTAATGTTAGGATGGCACATTGGGCATGGTAGCTCAATGCCTAAGAGAGACTGGATGGAGGCCAGGAGATCTGTGGTTCAAATCCCGGCCATTTCTTTGAATTTTTCAGATTGACTCTATTGAACATATTAATAAGCACTAAATTTCTTGGGAAAAAAATGTATAACTTGAGGATAAAAATTGATGATTTATGAAATTACCAATTACGTATACACAAAATGAATATTATGTTTGTAGCAGATACTACTACACCTGGATATAAAATTAGGTCAGCTTATGTATATTAGCTTAAAAAAAGTGTTTTATTTAAAGGAATTCACTTCTGTTTAAGGGAGTCACGTATCTCCCCTTGAGTTTTCCCACGCTGAACTGTCATGCAGCATTTATAAAGCATCTTAATGCAGTTCTTAGTTTTCCCATATACCTTCATTAATTAACAACCACAAAATTATGATAAGTAGACTGTTTGTTTGCTGTACTGTCTATGCTCCCAAGTTCCCTCATTTTGAGATTTTATTTCTGTTTAAAAGTTTTACTTGTTATATGAACACTAACAAGTATAAAAGATTTTGTGGAGTAATAAGGGTTGGAGAACTTTATGTGAGTCAGGCAGGCAGTCCACTAGGCTGGTTACACTAGTTTGTTTCCATTTCTGACAGTGAATCCATCTCTGAAGCTGTATCGGTAAGAGATCCATTTGAAAACTAGTCATTTTCTGCCGTAATTATGAAACTATACGTAGCATCTTCCATTATTCCATCAGACTCCTAATATGTTTTCTTGACTTTTTGTACATGGGCACAACATTTTCTTCACTTTTCTGTAGAATATTCACAGAGAAGCCCCTCACAAATGTTTGTTTTGCTCTTCAAGTTGCAGTTGACAAATCTTAGTGTGGCTTCTCATTTTATTTCTCCCTCTATCAACTCTATTGGCTTCAAATCAGCTTGATGTGATTGTATGTGCTTTCAGAATCTGGTTAACTAAATACATCATCTCCTTGGAAACTGATTTCACTAACTGCATTAACTCCGGTCTTCACAGTATGTTGTCAGACAGTACATTGTTGATTGATTTTTTGTTTTACTATGATAAACAGCATTATCCATCACAGTGACAGCATTATTGGGAAAATTAGGAATAACTTGTATTTCCAGCCATTTTGTAAAATTTACAACATTCGTATCATAATAATCGCCAGTTTGTTTCTTGGATTTGAGCAATGTAAATTACATTTACAAAAATGTAAACGTCTCTACCCTTAAAAAAATAGAAGATGATTTTAGTTTTAAAAAATTTATTTATCATCCTTGAGCAAATACAATTTTGTAAAGAATTGTGTAAATTTGGTTCCTCAAAATAAACATAATTTAACAAATTTCTAAGAAGGATAACGCTTCAGATAATAAAAGATCTGCCATTTGTCAATTTAACTGTTTAGCTTGTGACTGGGTAAACCCAGTCTGGTAGGACCAAACTTAATTTAGAAACCTGAATTAAGGAACATTAAATATAAACAGATTGAAGAGTTAGCTGTGGCAAATCATTTTTGGTCATTTAAACATAAAATAAATCCAGAAGTTAAATTATTAAAACAAATAAATAGGCCGTTAGATTTAATGGTTTGAGAGAAAAAAATCTTGAAAATGTCTTTCTTAAAAAATAGAAATTGTGTGACAAATTTTGAAATACTGCCAATTGATTTTGTGGTTATTTTGTCATAACCTGATGAATTCTTGCATTTGAAGGATTTATTGTTTTATTTACTTCCAGTGTGCTTGTGTGTGCTGTCTATGCAAGTAAACTTTTCTAAGTTTTATGAAGATTAATTATTCTCCCACTTTAACCATAGTAAGGCAAGGTTTAGATAGGTAGAGTCACATTGAAAAATTCAGCCTTAGCTGATACACTTCTGGCGATTAACAGCATCATTAAAAACGTGTACAAATGTACATACCTAAGCAGCGACCATGTCAAGAATAAAAGAAAGAAGATTACCATTCAAACGTGTGTGTGCATCAGCGTTGCCTGTTACTTGTAGTGGCATATTGCGAGAATAGTTATGATTTTTGTGATAAAGGATATAATATAAAAATGTGAAGATTTTATTCAAGGATAAAAAGAAATTGATCAAATTAAAGGAAAGGAAATGTACACTGTAAAAGAATTAATGCTACAGCTTATATGTGGCAAAATGCAAATTTATGAAAGTTTAACATATAAAGAATTTTTAATAATAAAATATTTGTTAAGGAAATTATTGGCATGTGTTTAGGATATCTTATAGCTATATCTAGGAAAATATCTGAAATTTGTGAATAATATTGAAATCTCGCCAAAGTGGAGAACATTTAACATCATGTTACTTCCATTTTGAACAGGTTTCATTGTATTTGATGATAAATTATTTCCATCCTGTCAGACCTAAATACACAGATTTTGTACTTATTTTTATAACAGTCATAAAATAATGCTTTACAATTATGATTTTAAGTTTTTTGATGTATTTAACATGAATTCTTGAGTAAACATAATCTAATTTTTAGGAATAATTGTACATTTTAATTTTAATAGTTAGGTATTTTAAAAGCTACCATACAGGAGAAAGACATGCTTAGAACTAGTAATGTCACAAATTCATCCATAATTGAGACACTCGAATGTCCAAATTTCTGAACTGCTTAGTTCCACCCAAACTTGTTCACTCTTTGTTATCACAGACCACTGAGGATACTTAAGAATGGCAGTGGTTTGGCATTTTTGTCATGTTTAAATAGACTATACTTCCTATACATAAGGATAGTCCACAAGTAAGCAGTACTAAAAATAGATGCCCTGAGTAGTATATCCATTTCTTCTTCAGTTGATTAGAAGAAATGATATTTTTCTAATATTAACTAGAAGTTCTCACAGAAAACCTCCAAACTGAAACTCAAGAATTGAGGGATAATGTTTTTTTGTAATTTTATGTCCTCCAATGTCAAGTCATATCGGACGAAGAATGGAATGGGTGAAATGATGCTCAAATGAGCCCAGGATCCATAGAGGTAAGAGTTACCTGACATTTGTCTTCCAGGATAAGGGAAAACCCCAGCAAAACACTATCCAGGTAACTTGCTCTAACCGAGATTCGAACTCAGAACCTCTGGAACGTGAGGCAGACGCTCTACCACCATGCTACCGAGGCGGGCATAATGTGGTATGAGTTATTTATAATTTTATTTATATTTGAAAACTCAAATAAGAATGGTTATATGAAAAGAAACCAATGCGGATGAAAGGCATACAAGAACAGTAAGTTAACACATTAATTATAACGGGTGTATCAAATGGGTCCTCCACAGTGTACTTGGACGCATATGGTGTGTAAGGTTGGTAGCGAAAGTATAGAGAAGGAGCACTGACCTTTGAGCAGGTAGACACCGTCCTTCCTTCCTCCACCACAATACCACAGAGAGAAGGATGCTTTTGTAAAGTGAAGTTAATATTGAGTTATGCTTGCAAAATTAAATTAATATGTTCACCATTGCCTGCCTGATTGACGTGAGCGAGCTGTAAGCGCATGTCCCTCAGTGCAGAGAAACATTTGAGACATCTGATTCTATGTGCTTGTCTTGACATACTTCAGACATGCATAGCTATTTCAGATTTGTCTGTGAAGCCTTTTGTCCTAAAGGAGAAATTCAACTACAGTGGCAGTAGTAAAGTCAACCCACCAGTTATGGAAAAGAAGGCTGAAGTGTACAAACATTTGAAAAATTATATTTTATGCTAAATAGAGCATAGTTCATAATGAAACTACATTTTCGTAATTTTATATTTCAATTTCCTCAATTGTATTGCTTTAATGTTATATATAAATTGTGTTCTAAATAGTGTTTTCTACACTTGATGTAAGCCTTACAGGATGAAATAAACTTATAGAAAAGCTATAAGTTCTCATCTTTGAGTAAGAAAACTCATGCACTCAAAAATGTTTGAATTTGGTGAACAAGAATACTCAATTAAATTTAAAGGGAGTCGATTAATGACACTAAACAACACTTACTTTTAAATTTTCCCGGAACATGTTTCAGAGACTTTGCCTCTATCCTAAGCCAACCATTGACAAAGTCTCTGAAACATGTTCCGGGAAAATTTAAAAGTAAGTGTTGTTTAGTGTCATTAATCAACTCCCTTTAAATTTAATTTATCATAACAACACTGTTTTCAACTCTTCCAAGAAAGGAATTGCAAGAATACTCAATTTTATGGCACATTCCTATATAGTGATTGTTCTTGTTGCCAACTCTAGAGCGTTTACAACAGACACCTATACTTTTTCTTTCAACTGGAAGAAGAGATCAGCTCTTTGATATGGATGTTGTGAAAGGAGCGGGTGAAGATGAATGGATCCTTCCTTTTTTTTTTTACATCCAGTTCATACATTACTAAATGGGTGTTGTTACATCAACAATTTTACAACTTCAAAATTGGAAAGCACAACCTACAGAGTTTATGACATTTTAGAATCCTTGCAGAAAAACCTTGAATCTAGATTAAAAGATTGTTTTGTTTTGTATTTTGTTTTATATGTGTATCAAAATTTCAAGAGAGTAAGCAAATTAGACCAGGACAAATTTAGAAAAGATACAGCTGATGTTTATCAGAGAAGCCTAAATTACCTAAATAAGTAGTTTAATTTTGAAACTTCACTATTTAAAATTTGCTGTCCTGAGCATCAAAGATGAAATTACCTTTGATAGCCTTATGATATTGTAAATGACTATTATATAAAAGTAAATGGTGAAAAATTGTACACTGAATTTGTAGTGTTAAGAAGTATCGCTGATACTTTTAAAACTTCAGACTTGCCAACAGAACAAAAATGGGTTTATTTCTTTTGTAATCTGCAGCACCAAAATAATTAAAGGTGAAATCTGTGGAAATTGAACATCTTGTTAAGGTAAATTATATGAGTTGCTCAGAGTTCTATCAGCATGTTCTCTGCATGAGAAGGAACTTATTACTGCTGCTTTGTCAGACAAGAAGAATGTAAATTCCAGCCCCAGGCCCAATGATTTTTGCCAGTGCATTAGGTTAAAATTAAACACTGTTTAATTTTAAATATTTTAAATATATGGTATTTATAATTTAGTTATGGAATGAAGATAAAAACTGACGAACGTTAATAGGAATTGCAAAACATAAATTTTGTTCATAGTGTCCTGACTTTTGTCTTGCCAAAGGTGGCAACCCTACATTTTGGACTGTTCTAATTTCATTATCATTTGATTATTCTGAGTCACATTTAATACAGCATAATTCAGCTAAAATGTCCAATGTTATAAATGACCCAAGACATTTGATAATGTTGCGGCAACAGGCATAAAAGTTTTGGCACAAATAGAAAACAGACGGCGGATATTGTTTCATGGTAATAAAGAGCTTGCATAATCAGTTTACGATCACGCGGCTAGTGTACACAAAGATAACATGCAGATAAAGGTCTGTCGAAACAAACAAACTGACATAAATTGAAATTTCTGGTGACTTCCGGACTGATAGAGATAATTCGGTTTCTGGTTTATTTTAGAATTATCTAGAAATGATTCAGCAAGATATATAAGAGATTGTGACATGCCAGCAGACTTGTAGTTGTGAAATGAGAGACAGCCAGCTGTGTAACGAAAGCTAATGATGTAATCTGCTGTCACTGTTTGTTATTGTCATCGACCTTGGTAGACTGATAGTGTATGTAACGTAATGCTGCTGTAATCTATAAGAGTATTTCTACGAAAATAAAGGAGATCTTTAATTTCTGCAACTCGGCCTTTTAATTCTACGAACCCACAAAGTCACAATAAGCTATAAACTTCTTTTTTAATACATTCTAATAGGAATAGCCATTTTGGTCCCATATGTCTGTTCTCCAACACACTAAGAAAACTTTCTTGTTCACAAATCATTCAGTGTCATATAATCGTGCAGCACTCGTTTTCAGAATCTTTCTTGCTGTTCTTCCTTTTCCTTTTTAGGCTTGTTGCCCCATCAACCATTTCAACAACAGCTTCTCCAGCCTCAACAACTGTTTCTCCGCTATCACTGCTCACACTGCAACAATCTCCACCAAAGCAACCACAATCTTCAGTGTCAGACATCCTCAGCTTAAAGAAGCAAAGCCAGAAAGGAAAAAAGAAAAATATTTTATCACCAAAGTTCTGAAAAGAAGTCTAATTTAGCATCACACACACACTTTCTCTACCCAATACAACTTTACATAATCACTTATTACAGAATGCATATAAAAAACATTTCTTCTAATCGTGTTAAGTTGTTACTAGATATAGGAATTCTTAAGCAGTCCAGACATGGTTCTTAAGTGTGCTTAAAAGCGACAACCCCATATCAATAGATTTACTGACGTAAAAGAACTCTTGCAGGATCACTGATGGCTGATAAACATGATCTGGTGAGTGCTGTCTGCAAATGTTAAGAAACTGTATGAGTGATTGGGGAAGGGGTTGTTACTGTGATCCTTGCATAAAGTCCAGTAACTGTTCAACTTTATTTCCTGGCTTTCATGCTTAGAAATTCCTATACCTAGTTATTACAATAAATCAATAAATTTGTATTCTGGTAGTCAGTTTTTGTTGCTATTATAAACATGAAGGAAAGAAGGAAAAGAATCTTGTATTTCTAAGATGCTTTACTACAGCTGCATGACAGTTCAACCTGGGAAAACTTGAAGATATAACAACAAATATTTCAAAAACAATTAACAGTGTAGATGTACATGGTTTGTTTTTCTGCTGTAAGTTTGCATATATCTCTCAAGTTTCCCATTCATATAACATTTTGCCAATTCATTCTGAAAGACGATTAGTTACTTCACAAGTTATTGACAGTTATACATTTATTAGTTATGTAAATATCTCATGGTATCTAGCAGAGGGTGTTGAATTTTTTTTTTCAAACATAAAAATCTTTAGTATGGCTTCCTTTGGAAGGAAAGTAAACCAGTGGTCCTTTGTTGTATATTTATGGCACATAAAAGAACCTCAAGCTGGAAAAAAAAAGAAGCTTAAAATGCTTTATTCTGTTTTCTGTGTGTTGTTGGCTGGTGATAATAAAGATCAAAAAACGATGTGCCATATTTAGTTTACATATGTGTGAAACCTTAAGCTACCATTTGCTCACTAATCTATTGCTACAGAAGTTACCTAAGCTTGACTCTAATGATCGTGATTAGTTTCACATTGTCATTGAAGATAACATTTGACGTATATCCTCCAACGCTGTCATATCGGACGATGAATGAAATTGGTGAAATGATGCTCAAATGAGCCCTGACATTAATCTTTTACGATAAGGGGAAACCCCCGGGGGGAAGAAACAACCCTTATCCAGATAACTCACCCTAATCGAGATTAGAACTTGGGGTCTCCTGACAGACATGCTACATAGGAGGGCTATTAGAGATGATGGTTGGGTACATGTTGTATCATATAATTAACATCATTTCATTCATAGTTGGATCTTCCCTACGTGACCGTTAAAGGACATTAATTAGTCATAAAAAAGAGGGCAAGTAATTCTGGCACTAACAGTGCATTCCAGTAGTCACTGGTTTTGATTACCTCTTGGGTGTCATAGGTGTCTCCGCAACTGTTGTGGTTTTGTAATGGAAATATTCTTTTAGAAATATTTTAGCATATCAGTTGTTTCTCTTGCAAAGGTAGTCTGTTAGTTCGATATGAAATGAAATGGCAAATTAGTTACAGATTATATTCTAGAAATGAAAAGAATAATGTAGCACCAGTGCACAGTGCAGTGAAGGTTGCAATAGAATTAATAAAACCAAAAAATGAAAATTAGAAGGTTACAGTGAGAAACAAAGATGAGATGTGCTGAGGATGGAGAAGCAAAATATTGCGGTTTAATAGGTTCCAGAAAATAAAAATCGACTAGGCATTTAAACATTATTATTATTATTATTATTATTATTATTATTATTATTATTATTATTATTATTATTATTATTATTATTATTATTATTATTATTATTATTATTATTATTATTATTATTATTATTATTATTATTATTGTTATTATTATTGTTATTGTTATTGTTGTTGTTATTATTATTATTATTATTATTATTATTATTATTATTATTATTATTATTATTATTATTATTATTAGATACTTCATTTAGTATCTAGTTACTAGGCAACAAAACTTATAGGTACATAATGTTTAAAAAGAAACACTATCAAAACAAAACGTGCTATTAAAACATAAAGGTTCGACAAAAGGAAAAATACACTTAAATAATGATATACATGCTTAGGCTTTCACGGCCAGCGTTAATCCAATAAAATGAATTTCCCGAGCTTGTCCGAAGGATGAAAATTCTCCTGGCGTTTCGCTCATATCTCCGAGAGCATCTTCAGAGGATGATTCTAGCTAGGTACTTCCAGAATACGTCCTTCGGACCACGGCCCAGAAGCCCGGGAAATTCGTTTTATTGGATTAAATAATGATAATCTATATCTTATCGTTTCCGCAATAGATAAATACATATTTTCTTGTTTTTAAACATTTTGTCACGGTGTTTCGATGACTGATATTTTATTTTCATCGAAGGAGTCCCCCAAAAGTAGATGTTTAATATACCTGTTCGTTCTATACTTCTTGTTTTCATCTTGATGTCACTACCAGAGAGTATAGATTCTATAGAAAGAAGCAAATCACGTTATTTGTTAAGATTTCTTTGAAAGGCAATTTATATCATAATTCCACTGTGATTGACCCATAATTCCGATTTTACTCATGGGGTGTATGTGCTCTTTGGTTAAGATGTCTTCAATCTTCGAGAAAATGCATTCATTTTCGGCAGAAATATTACATTAGTTGACTTGTATAAATCCAGTTAAGATCCTGTGCTTCCCCTGAACTTAGCGTGGTAGTCTCAAATTATGTGCAGTGAACACAGCCAAAATGAAAACAATATCGCATCAGGTGTCGGCGGTGTCGCTTGATTGTGAATTGGAGCTTAAGGTAAGTAGGTAATAATCTAATAAATAATTTCTTTTATTCGCTCCTGTTTGACAATAAATTCCAATATAACAGGAGCAACTTTTCAGGTTGAAATTGAAATGAAGCTCTGGCCAAAATTCTCCGTAGAACCCACAGCAAAAATGGCTTAAATGAGGTTAAAAGCGATAAAGTTACTATCTCTTTACGCTTATCTGTTGTACAGAAGTGAGGAATGAAAAGGATTTCATAGGCTAATCGCCAAAAGCTGAAGATGTACATTTTAACTGCAATGAAAATATCTTCATCATGAGGTAATGCAATCAAAATCGTTTTTTTGCAATGTTCACAGACGGAAAGTCAAATGTTTTGTTCTGTTTTCCTTTTATTTATTCAGGAAGCTCAGATTGTGTTTCCGGTGAAAACTCAATACCTATCGAAAGTATGGTTGGCTGTGGTTCTAACGTAAGACATCGCCTACTCAAGATAAATAATAACAAAGAAGGTAATAACCATCTTTTTCTACCTCTCACATCCACATTTTTTTAAAGATTTCAAACACCAATGTACCTTCTTTAAAATGTTTGAAATGTTTACATCTGAATTATTACATGAAAGATATATATATATATATTTTTTTTTTTTTTTGCCAAAACTGTTACCCAAAATACATATAATTTTAAAAATAGGGGATTGCTAAATATACTGAGACAGCTAACGCAAAAGTAACAAGGCAGATCTTAGCTCGTGTGAGTATTTTACACGACGAAAATAACTATATTAATTTTATTATCAACAAAGCAAATGAACCTGCGTGCAATAACTATGAAATGAAATGCAATTTGAAGTGTAGGTTGCTATTTAATTTTAAAATTACTGAACTGTACCTTGTGTGGCTGTTGAATTACATGCATGTAGTAACAATGGAAGAGTTGTAATTATATTTTCCTCCTACGGTACGAACTACAATGTAAAGTGTGTGTATATACGGACGGTAGCAGGCATGCGCTCGTATAAAGTTAATATGTGTTTTGTTTCGGATGTACTTACTAACCTTAACTTCCTGTGACTGTGTAGTTTATTGCTGCAAGGCGTCTATCTACTTGGTTTACAAACGGACAGCGAATTACTGCTAATATCTAATCTCAGCTGATATAGCAATACAGGAAGGAAATTCCTGTACGTAATATTATTCCACGAATGGCCTTGGTTCAGGCGCATGCGTTTGACCAGACACAAGGAAAAAGGTGTAACAGCCCAAGGCTTGCTAATGCGACTGTCGTCTTCACGAAGATTACAACAATGCAGAGAGATGAATGTATCTATACTACAGGTCATTCAAATACGTGGTCATCAGCGCCCAAAGGAAGAGATGTGCTCAGCATCTCGACACCCTCAGCCGGAATGTTGGCTTTCATAGACCGTGATTCGCTACCTATTGTAGCTACTCAATTTTTTCACGATGCTTAGTGGGCACCGGGACTTAAATCCACACCCCACACGTGGGATCGAACCCGGGTACATTCTGTGGCAGGTAACCAAAGCACAATGCTCCAGCCATGGTGAAGGACGTACCATAAATTATTCTCAGAAAATTTCACACGATTTTAAATTTTTTGCACCATTTGACCATTTTCTAAAATACTTTTGTTATAATTAAGTATCAAAACAGGAGCGTACCAGGTTAAAATATTGGTGGGGAGCGTGATTTTCAAAAGTGATGTGTGAGCAAAATTCTATTATTTTTACATTTTACCACTAATTAACATAAGTTATAATCAAGGCCCGGGTTCCTGAGTACAATAATATAATAAATTAATCAAGCAAATTAGCACGAAAGTCTGCGAATAGGCCAGCAATTAAGCAAAAGCGAATATATACAAGTAGGTTGATAAACATAGACATGGTATTTTACTCAAGCCTTACAGTTCACAAGGAAGGTCACTCTAATATTTTCATGCATCTATCTGTGAATAAATGATTCGTACAATAACAGTCATAGACACATGTTAAATATGCCTCAGTTCTTCGGTGAATTTATCTTCAATATGTGCTTCTTCATCAAAAAATCTTTTAGAAATGTAACGCAGTGTTTTATTTTTATAACAGCTGATTGAGTTTGTCAAACGCAATTTTTGCAACCCTGTGTGTTTCAGATGTGTTAGCACGCTTAGCGTTTTGCCCGCCTCGGTAGCGTAGATGGTAGCTTGTCTGCCTCACGTTCAAGAGGTCCCGAGTTCGAATCTCGGTCAGGGTGAGTTACCTGGATAAGGTTTTTCCGGGGGTTTCCCTTATCCTTACAGACGAATGTCGGGTAGCTGTAAGCTCCATGGACCCTGGACACATTTGAGCATCATTTCACCCATCTCATTCACCGTCCGATATGACTTAACGTTGGAGGACGTAACAAAAACCGCTCAGCGTTGCCACCGTTGCCACTTCGTTACCCCCACTCGTTTCATATTTCCCTCTTACTCACCGAGCGGGATGGCTCAGGCGGTTTCGTCTGTGGCCCGCATTCGGGAGGCCCAGGTTCGATTCCCGTGGCCGACCTACCGGACCCATGGATTTCTCGGGGTTTTCCCGGGTCGCTAGGTGAATGCTGGGTAGGTTAATTACATCCCCCGAATGTCCTCTCCCTCCATTTCATCTTCAGTGTCATTTCACATCATCTCTCATCTAGTGGTCTATTTCAGGGTGGGAATGTCGGCGGGAGTCTCGGCGGTGCATGGTAGGATGATATGCTCTGACGAAAACTACTTCCTCCTCCAGTAGGTCAGTTGCCGGTCTCCGCTCTACTGGGACCATTTCGTGACCGCCAACAGGGACCTTTGGGACTCGGATCGCCTGTCTGGGACCTTAAGGGTCCAGCTGCTGGGCTCGTTGCCATCCTGCAGTAGGGGAGCGAGTTCGTTGTCCTGGTCTGTCGGGGGAAGTCTCTATCCAAGTAAACTGTAGGGACCCTGCCCTCTGTACTGTCGTGGCTCCTTGGGTTGGCCGCCCTCTGTCTCCTTCGCCTCATCCTTCCTCCCGGGGGTGTCCCATTGGGGATATAGGAACAATGGGCCCACCATGGTGGCCTACGTACCGAATCCCCTCCGTAACGAAATCCCAATCCCCTCTTACTCGTAGCCCGCCTCGGTAGCGTGGTGGTAGCGTGTCTACCTCACGTTCAAGAGGTCCCGTGTTCGAATCTCGGTTAGGGTGAGTTAACCGGATAAGGTTTTTCCGGGGTTTTCCCTTATCCTAAAAGACGAATGTCGGGTAACTAAGCTCTATGGACCCTGGGCTCATTTGAGCATCATTTCACCCATTCCATTCATCGTCCGATATGACTTAACGTTGGAGGACGTAAATTAAAAAAAAAATGCCTCTCTTACTCGCACATTATCCTAGACCTCACTGCTAGACATAAGGAAATCCAAACTGAATTTTCCAAACTTTTACAATAATGCAATTGTTGAAATCACAATTAAAACATGGATATTCGTATATTATGTATATACTTTAAATGTTATAATTATAGTTTATGAATTGCCTATTTTTCTAATGTAAAGGAACTGCTAGTGGCTCATCCATGTAGCTGTGAATGTCACTAAAAACAAGAGAAAATTCGTCATTGTTATTGTCTTCATCGTCCGAGTATTACAAATATATGACGATAGGTTCCAAAATCTCATCACGTGCTATTTCTTTCCAAAAGTCGGCCTCTTATAGTTTATCTGCATTTCTCACCCCAGTCTTGTGTTACCTTGTTTATTTCTTCGTAAATCGTTCGTCAGTCAGTTTACAAGTATTACTTCTGTATGCAACATAACTTCAGCCCTCATTTACTCAGTTGTATTGCATTGGCAGTGGTAGGGGAAGGCGGATTACCTCGTGTCTAATTTCAACTGCAAATTAATCACTTTTCCCTGTTTTTTTAAATGGAAGAACAACTGAATAATACTGATTTGAACTCTCTAGAAATCTAGAGTGCATAGAGATTACGAACTATTGATAAACAAGTATCTGATGTGACGAGACACGTTGTGCTGATGCAACATTTCACAGGCCAGCGGGAAGTGTACTGTTTGCTCTCGCTCGAATTTGACAAACACATTGGCTTATTCAAAGTAATTTTTTCATTACGTCATGTCAAACGTTTACATTTCAGTTCTGAGTGTACGCATATATGTCAACCAATAATGACGATCATTACAGTGCTTACGTCACGATGCTTTGTTATAAAATACCGGTACTTTGTTTGTATTATAAAAACTATTTGAGGTAAAACATTACACATTACTCCCTACCTTTCTCATGGATCACTTTGTGCATTTTGAAGTTTTGTCTTAACGCAAATAGCATTTATTACTGATGGATTCAGTTGGCGCTAGTCATGGGGAATGTAATATGACAACATCGCAGGACTCCGATGGCTTGCTCCCCTAATAGCTTTCAAGGACAGGCATAATATTTGAAACATGTAATATGCTCGATTTCACCAACAGATGTTAAGGCTTAACACGGCTGTTAGTCTATTTAGCAATAGCTATAGCAAAATTTGCATCACACCAACATGTGTTAACTTAACACTAGTGTTAAACTTCTTGTTAAACTAACTGAAATTTGTGAATAATATTGAAATCTCGCCAAAGTGGAGAACATTTAACATCATGTTACTTCCATTTTGAACAGGTTTCATTGTATTTGATGATAAATTATTTCCATCCTGTCAGACCTAAATACACAGATTTTGTACTTATTTTTATAACAGTCATAAAATAATGCTTTACAATTATGATTTTAAGTTTTTTGATGTATTTAACATGAATTCTTGAGTAAACATAATCTAATTTTTAGGAATAATTGTACATTTTAATTTTAATAGTTAGGTATTTTAAAAGCTACCATACAGGAGAAAGACATGCTTAGAACTAGTAATGTCACAAATTCATCCATAATTGAGACACTCGAATGTCCAAATTTCTGAACTGCTTAGTTCCACCCAAACTTGTTCACTCTTTGTTATCACAGACCACTGAGGATACTTAAGAATGGCAGTGGTTTGGCATTTTTGTCATGTTTAAATAGACTATACTTCCTATACATAAGGATAGTCCACAAGTAAGCAGTACTAAAAATAGATGCCCTGAGTAGTATATCCATTTCTTCTTCAGTTGATTAGAAGAAATGATATTTTTCTAATATTAACTAGAAGTTCTCACAGAAAACCTCCAAACTGAAACTCAAGAATTGAGGGATAATGTTTTTTTGTAATTTTATGTCCTCCAATGTCAAGTCATATCGGACGAAGAATGGAATGGGTGAAATGATGCTCAAATGAGCCCAGGATCCATAGAGGTAAGAGTTACCTGACATTTGTCTTCCAGGATAAGGGAAAACCCCAGCAAAACACTATCCAGGTAACTTGCTCTAACCGAGATTCGAACTCAGAACCTCTGGAACGTGAGGCAGACGCTCTACCACCATGCTACCGAGGCGGGCATAATGTGGTATGAGTTATTTATAATTTTATTTATATTTGAAAACTCAAATAAGAATGGTTATATGAAAAGAAACCAATGCGGATGAAAGGCATACAAGAACAGTAAGTTAACACATTAATTATAACGGGTGTATCAAATGGGTCCTCCACAGTGTACTTGGACGCATATGGTGTGTAAGGTTGGTAGCGAAAGTATAGAGAAGGAGCACTGACCTTTGAGCAGGTAGACACCGTCCTTCCTTCCTCCACCACAATACCACAGAGAGAAGGATGCTTTTGTAAAGTGAAGTTAATATTGAGTTATGCTTGCAAAATTAAATTAATATGTTCACCATTGCCTGCCTGATTGACGTGAGCGAGCTGTAAGCGCATGTCCCTCAGTGCAGAGAAACATTTGAGACATCTGATTCTATGTGCTTGTCTTGACATACTTCAGACATGCATAGCTATTTCAGATTTGTCTGTGAAGCCTTTTGTCCTAAAGGAGAAATTCAACTACAGTGGCAGTAGTAAAGTCAACCCACCAGTTATGGAAAAGAAGGCTGAAGTGTACAAACATTTGAAAAATTATATTTTATGCTAAATAGAGCATAGTTCATAATGAAACTACATTTTCGTAATTTTATATTTCAATTTCCTCAATTGTATTGCTTTAATGTTATATATAAATTGTGTTCTAAATAGTGTTTTCTACACTTGATGTAAGCCTTACAGGATGAAATAAACTTATAGAAAAGCTATAAGTTCTCATCTTTGAGTAAGAAAACTCATGCACTCAAAAATGTTTGAATTTGGTGAACAAGAATACTCAATTAAATTTAAAGGGAGTCGATTAATGACACTAAACAACACTTACTTTTAAATTTTCCCGGAACATGTTTCAGAGACTTTGCCTCTATCCTAAGCCAACCATTGACAAAGTCTCTGAAACATGTTCCGGGAAAATTTAAAAGTAAGTGTTGTTTAGTGTCATTAATCAACTCCCTTTAAATTTAATTTATCATAACAACACTGTTTTCAACTCTTCCAAGAAAGGAATTGCAAGAATACTCAATTTTATGGCACATTCCTATATAGTGATTGTTCTTGTTGCCAACTCTAGAGCGTTTACAACAGACACCTATACTTTTTCTTTCAACTGGAAGAAGAGATCAGCTCTTTGATATGGATGTTGTGAAAGGAGCGGGTGAAGATGAATGGATCCTTCCTTTTTTTTTTTACATCCAGTTCATACATTACTAAATGGGTGTTGTTACATCAACAATTTTACAACTTCAAAATTGGAAAGCACAACCTACAGAGTTTATGACATTTTAGAATCCTTGCAGAAAAACCTTGAATCTAGATTAAAAGATTGTTTTGTTTTGTATTTTGTTTTATATGTGTATCAAAATTTCAAGAGAGTAAGCAAATTAGACCAGGACAAATTTAGAAAAGATACAGCTGATGTTTATCAGAGAAGCCTAAATTACCTAAATAAGTAGTTTAATTTTGAAACTTCACTATTTAAAATTTGCTGTCCTGAGCATCAAAGATGAAATTACCTTTGATAGCCTTATGATATTGTAAATGACTATTATATAAAAGTAAATGGTGAAAAATTGTACACTGAATTTGTAGTGTTAAGAAGTATCGCTGATACTTTTAAAACTTCAGACTTGCCAACAGAACAAAAATGGGTTTATTTCTTTTGTAATCTGCAGCACCAAAATAATTAAAGGTGAAATCTGTGGAAATTGAACATCTTGTTAAGGTAAATTATATGAGTTGCTCAGAGTTCTATCAGCATGTTCTCTGCATGAGAAGGAACTTATTACTGCTGCTTTGTCAGACAAGAAGAATGTAAATTCCAGCCCCAGGCCCAATGATTTTTGCCAGTGCATTAGGTTAAAATTAAACACTGTTTAATTTTAAATATTTTAAATATATGGTATTTATAATTTAGTTATGGAATGAAGATAAAAACTGACGAACGTTAATAGGAATTGCAAAACATAAATTTTGTTCATAGTGTCCTGACTTTTGTCTTGCCAAAGGTGGCAACCCTACATTTTGGACTGTTCTAATTTCATTATCATTTGATTATTCTGAGTCACATTTAATACAGCATAATTCAGCTAAAATGTCCAATGTTATAAATGACCCAAGACATTTGATAATGTTGCGGCAACAGGCATAAAAGTTTTGGCACAAATAGAAAACAGACGGCGGATATTGTTTCATGGTAATAAAGAGCTTGCATAATCAGTTTACGATCACGCGGCTAGTGTACACAAAGATAACATGCAGATAAAGGTCTGTCGAAACAAACAAACTGACATAAATTGAAATTTCTGGTGACTTCCGGACTGATAGAGATAATTCGGTTTCTGGTTTATTTTAGAATTATCTAGAAATGATTCAGCAAGATATATAAGAGATTGTGACATGCCAGCAGACTTGTAGTTGTGAAATGAGAGACAGCCAGCTGTGTAACGAAAGCTAATGATGTAATCTGCTGTCACTGTTTGTTATTGTCATCGACCTTGGTAGACTGATAGTGTATGTAACGTAATGCTGCTGTAATCTATAAGAGTATTTCTACGAAAATAAAGGAGATCTTTAATTTCTGCAACTCGGCCTTTTAATTCTACGAACCCACAAAGTCACAATAAGCTATAAACTTCTTTTTTAATACATTCTAATAGGAATAGCCATTTTGGTCCCATATGTCTGTTCTCCAACACACTAAGAAAACTTTCTTGTTCACAAATCATTCAGTGTCATATAATCGTGCAGCACTCGTTTTCAGAATCTTTCTTGCTGTTCTTCCTTTTCCTTTTTAGGCTTGTTGCCCCATCAACCATTTCAACAACAGCTTCTCCAGCCTCAACAACTGTTTCTCCGCTATCACTGCTCACACTGCAACAATCTCCACCAAAGCAACCACAATCTTCAGTGTCAGACATCCTCAGCTTAAAGAAGCAAAGCCAGAAAGGAAAAAAGAAAAATATTTTATCACCAAAGTTCTGAAAAGAAGTCTAATTTAGCATCACACACACACTTTCTCTACCCAATACAACTTTACATAATCACTTATTACAGAATGCATATAAAAAACATTTCTTCTAATCGTGTTAAGTTGTTACTAGATATAGGAATTCTTAAGCAGTCCAGACATGGTTCTTAAGTGTGCTTAAAAGCGACAACCCCATATCAATAGATTTACTGACGTAAAAGAACTCTTGCAGGATCACTGATGGCTGATAAACATGATCTGGTGAGTGCTGTCTGCAAATGTTAAGAAACTGTATGAGTGATTGGGGAAGGGGTTGTTACTGTGATCCTTGCATAAAGTCCAGTAACTGTTCAACTTTATTTCCTGGCTTTCATGCTTAGAAATTCCTATACCTAGTTATTACAATAAATCAATAAATTTGTATTCTGGTAGTCAGTTTTTGTTGCTATTATAAACATGAAGGAAAGAAGGAAAAGAATCTTGTATTTCTAAGATGCTTTACTACAGCTGCATGACAGTTCAACCTGGGAAAACTTGAAGATATAACAACAAATATTTCAAAAACAATTAACAGTGTAGATGTACATGGTTTGTTTTTCTGCTGTAAGTTTGCATATATCTCTCAAGTTTCCCATTCATATAACATTTTGCCAATTCATTCTGAAAGACGATTAGTTACTTCACAAGTTATTGACAGTTATACATTTATTAGTTATGTAAATATCTCATGGTATCTAGCAGAGGGTGTTGAATTTTTTTTTTCAAACATAAAAATCTTTAGTATGGCTTCCTTTGGAAGGAAAGTAAACCAGTGGTCCTTTGTTGTATATTTATGGCACATAAAAGAACCTCAAGCTGGAAAAAAAAAGAAGCTTAAAATGCTTTATTCTGTTTTCTGTGTGTTGTTGGCTGGTGATAATAAAGATCAAAAAACGATGTGCCATATTTAGTTTACATATGTGTGAAACCTTAAGCTACCATTTGCTCACTAATCTATTGCTACAGAAGTTACCTAAGCTTGACTCTAATGATCGTGATTAGTTTCACATTGTCATTGAAGATAACATTTGACGTATATCCTCCAACGCTGTCATATCGGACGATGAATGAAATTGGTGAAATGATGCTCAAATGAGCCCTGACATTAATCTTTTACGATAAGGGGAAACCCCCGGGGGGAAGAAACAACCCTTATCCAGATAACTCACCCTAATCGAGATTAGAACTTGGGGTCTCCTGACAGACATGCTACATAGGAGGGCTATTAGAGATGATGGTTGGGTACATGTTGTATCATATAATTAACATCATTTCATTCATAGTTGGATCTTCCCTACGTGACCGTTAAAGGACATTAATTAGTCATAAAAAAGAGGGCAAGTAATTCTGGCACTAACAGTGCATTCCAGTAGTCACTGGTTTTGATTACCTCTTGGGTGTCATAGGTGTCTCCGCAACTGTTGTGGTTTTGTAATGGAAATATTCTTTTAGAAATATTTTAGCATATCAGTTGTTTCTCTTGCAAAGGTAGTCTGTTAGTTCGATATGAAATGAAATGGCAAATTAGTTACAGATTATATTCTAGAAATGAAAAGAATAATGTAGCACCAGTGCACAGTGCAGTGAAGGTTGCAATAGAATTAATAAAACCAAAAAATGAAAATTAGAAGGTTACAGTGAGAAACAAAGATGAGATGTGCTGAGGATGGAGAAGCAAAATATTGCGGTTTAATAGGTTCCAGAAAATAAAAATCGACTAGGCATTTAAACATTATTATTATTATTATTATTATTATTATTATTATTATTATTATTATTATTATTATTATTATTATTATTATTATTATTATTATTATTATTATTATTATTATTATTATTATTATTATTATTATTATTATTATTATTATTGTTATTATTATTGTTATTGTTATTGTTGTTGTTATTATTATTATTATTATTATTATTATTATTATTATTATTATTATTATTATTAGATACTTCATTTAGTATCTAGTTACTAGGCAACAAAACTTATAGGTACATAATGTTTAAAAAGAAACACTATCAAAACAAAACGTGCTATTAAAACATAAAGGTTCGACAAAAGGAAAAATACACTTAAATAATGATATACATGCTTAGGCTTTCACGGCCAGCGTTAATCCAATAAAATGAATTTCCCGAGCTTGTCCGAAGGATGAAAATTCTCCTGGCGTTTCGCTCATATCTCCGAGAGCATCTTCAGAGGATGATTCTAGCTAGGTACTTCCAGAATACGTCCTTCGGACCACGGCCCAGAAGCCCGGGAAATTCGTTTTATTGGATTAAATAATGATAATCTATATCTTATCGTTTCCGCAATAGATAAATACATATTTTCTTGTTTTTAAACATTTTGTCACGGTGTTTCGATGACTGATATTTTATTTTCATCGAAGGAGTCCCCCAAAAGTAGATGTTTAATATACCTGTTCGTTCTATACTTCTTGTTTTCATCTTGATGTCACTACCAGAGAGTATAGATTCTATAGAAAGAAGCAAATCACGTTATTTGTTAAGATTTCTTTGAAAGGCAATTTATATCATAATTCCACTGTGATTGACCCATAATTCCGATTTTACTCATGGGGTGTATGTGCTCTTTGGTTAAGATGTCTTCAATCTTCGAGAAAATGCATTCATTTTCGGCAGAAATATTACATTAGTTGACTTGTATAAATCCAGTTAAGATCCTGTGCTTCCCCTGAACTTAGCGTGGTAGTCTCAAATTATGTGCAGTGAACACAGCCAAAATGAAAACAATATCGCATCAGGTGTCGGCGGTGTCGCTTGATTGTGAATTGGAGCTTAAGGTAAGTAGGTAATAATCTAATAAATAATTTCTTTTATTCGCTCCTGTTTGACAATAAATTCCAATATAACAGGAGCAACTTTTCAGGTTGAAATTGAAATGAAGCTCTGGCCAAAATTCTCCGTAGAACCCACAGCAAAAATGGCTTAAATGAGGTTAAAAGCGATAAAGTTACTATCTCTTTACGCTTATCTGTTGTACAGAAGTGAGGAATGAAAAGGATTTCATAGGCTAATCGCCAAAAGCTGAAGATGTACATTTTAACTGCAATGAAAATATCTTCATCATGAGGTAATGCAATCAAAATCGTTTTTTTGCAATGTTCACAGACGGAAAGTCAAATGTTTTGTTCTGTTTTCCTTTTATTTATTCAGGAAGCTCAGATTGTGTTTCCGGTGAAAACTCAATACCTATCGAAAGTATGGTTGGCTGTGGTTCTAACGTAAGACATCGCCTACTCAAGATAAATAATAACAAAGAAGGTAATAACCATCTTTTTCTACCTCTCACATCCACATTTTTTTAAAGATTTCAAACACCAATGTACCTTCTTTAAAATGTTTGAAATGTTTACATCTGAATTATTACATGAAAGATATATATATATATATATATATATATTTTTTTTTTTTTTTGCCAAAACTGTTACCCAAAATACATATAATTTTAAAAATAGGGGATTGCTAAATATACTGAGACAGCTAACGCAAAAGTAACAAGGCAGATCTTAGCTCGTGTGAGTATTTTACACGACGAAAATAACTATATTAATTTTATTATCAACAAAGCAAATGAACCTGCGTGCAATAACTATGAAATGAAATGCAATTTGAAGTGTAGGTTGCTATTTAATTTTAAAATTACTGAACTGTACCTTGTGTGGCTGTTGAATTACATGCATGTAGTAACAATGGAAGAGTTGTAATTATATTTTCCTCCTACGGTACGAACTACAATGTAAAGTGTGTGTATATACGGACGGTAGCAGGCATGCGCTCGTATAAAGTTAATATGTGTTTTGTTTCGGATGTACTTACTAACCTTAACTTCCTGTGACTGTGTAGTTTATTGCTGCAAGGCGTCTATCTACTTGGTTTACAAACGGACAGCGAATTACTGCTAATATCTAATCTCAGCTGATATAGCAATACAGGAAGGAAATTCCTGTACGTAATATTATTCCACGAATGGCCTTGGTTCAGGCGCATGCGTTTGACCAGACACAAGGAAAAAGGTGTAACAGCCCAAGGCTTGCTAATGCGACTGTCGTCTTCACGAAGATTACAACAATGCAGAGAGATGAATGTATCTATACTACAGGTCATTCAAATACGTGGTCATCAGCGCCCAAAGGAAGAGATGTGCTCAGCATCTCGACACCCTCAGCCGGAATGTTGGCTTTCATAGACCGTGATTCGCTACCTATTGTAGCTACTCAATTTTTTCACGATGCTTAGTGGGCACCGGGACTTAAATCCACACCCCACACGTGGGATCGAACCCGGGTACATTCTGTGGCAGGTAACCAAAGCACAATGCTCCAGCCATGGTGAAGGACGTACCATAAATTATTCTCAGAAAATTTCACACGATTTTAAATTTTTTGCACCATTTGACCATTTTCTAAAATACTTTTGTTATAATTAAGTATCAAAACAGGAGCGTACCAGGTTAAAATATTGGTGGGGAGCGTGATTTTCAAAAGTGATGTGTGAGCAAAATTCTATTATTTTTACATTTTACCACTAATTAACATAAGTTATAATCAAGGCCCGGGTTCCTGAGTACAATAATATAATAAATTAATCAAGCAAATTAGCACGAAAGTCTGCGAATAGGCCAGCAATTAAGCAAAAGCGAATATATACAAGTAGGTTGATAAACATAGACATGGTATTTTACTCAAGCCTTACAGTTCACAAGGAAGGTCACTCTAATATTTTCATGCATCTATCTGTGAATAAATGATTCGTACAATAACAGTCATAGACACATGTTAAATATGCCTCAGTTCTTCGGTGAATTTATCTTCAATATGTGCTTCTTCATCAAAAAATCTTTTAGAAATGTAACGCAGTGTTTTATTTTTATAACAGCTGATTGAGTTTGTCAAACGCAATTTTTGCAACCCTGTGTGTTTCAGATGTGTTAGCACGCTTAGCGTTTTGCCCGCCTCGGTAGCGTAGATGGTAGCTTGTCTGCCTCACGTTCAAGAGGTCCCGAGTTCGAATCTCGGTCAGGGTGAGTTACCTGGATAAGGTTTTTCCGGGGGTTTCCCTTATCCTTACAGACGAATGTCGGGTAGCTGTAAGCTCCATGGACCCTGGACACATTTGAGCATCATTTCACCCATCTCATTCACCGTCCGATATGACTTAACGTTGGAGGACGTAACAAAAACCGCTCAGCGTTGCCACCGTTGCCACTTCGTTACCCCCACTCGTTTCATATTTCCCTCTTACTCACCGAGCGGGATGGCTCAGGCGGTTTCGTCTGTGGCCCGCATTCGGGAGGCCCAGGTTCGATTCCCGTGGCCGACCTACCGGACCCATGGATTTCTCGGGGTTTTCCCGGGTCGCTAGGTGAATGCTGGGTAGGTTAATTACATCCCCCGAATGTCCTCTCCCTCCATTTCATCTTCAGTGTCATTTCACATCATCTCTCATCTAGTGGTCTATTTCAGGGTGGGAATGTCGGCGGGAGTCTCGGCGGTGCATGGTAGGATGATATGCTCTGACGAAAACTACTTCCTCCTCCAGTAGGTCAGTTGCCGGTCTCCGCTCTACTGGGACCATTTCGTGACCGCCAACAGGGACCTTTGGGACTCGGATCGCCTGTCTGGGACCTTAAGGGTCCAGCTGCTGGGCTCGTTGCCATCCTGCAGTAGGGGAGCGAGTTCGTTGTCCTGGTCTGTCGGGGGAAGTCTCTATCCAAGTAAACTGTAGGGACCCTGCCCTCTGTACTGTCGTGGCTCCTTGGGTTGGCCGCCCTCTGTCTCCTTCGCCTCATCCTTCCTCCCGGGGGTGTCCCATTGGGGATATAGGAACAATGGGCCCACCATGGTGGCCTACGTACCGAATCCCCTCCGTAACGAAATCCCAATCCCCTCTTACTCGTAGCCCGCCTCGGTAGCGTGGTGGTAGCGTGTCTACCTCACGTTCAAGAGGTCCCGTGTTCGAATCTCGGTTAGGGTGAGTTAACCGGATAAGGTTTTTCCGGGGTTTTCCCTTATCCTAAAAGACGAATGTCGGGTAACTAAGCTCTATGGACCCTGGGCTCATTTGAGCATCATTTCACCCATTCCATTCATCGTCCGATATGACTTAACGTTGGAGGACGTAAATTAAAAAAAAAATGCCTCTCTTACTCGCACATTATCCTAGACCTCACTGCTAGACATAAGGAAATCCAAACTGAATTTTCCAAACTTTTACAATAATGCAATTGTTGAAATCACAATTAAAACATGGATATTCGTATATTATGTATATACTTTAAATGTTATAATTATAGTTTATGAATTGCCTATTTTTCTAATGTAAAGGAACTGCTAGTGGCTCATCCATGTAGCTGTGAATGTCACTAAAAACAAGAGAAAATTCGTCATTGTTATTGTCTTCATCGTCCGAGTATTACAAATATATGACGATAGGTTCCAAAATCTCATCACGTGCTATTTCTTTCCAAAAGTCGGCCTCTTATAGTTTATCTGCATTTCTCACCCCAGTCTTGTGTTACCTTGTTTATTTCTTCGTAAATCGTTCGTCAGTCAGTTTACAAGTATTACTTCTGTATGCAACATAACTTCAGCCCTCATTTACTCAGTTGTATTGCATTGGCAGTGGTAGGGGAAGGCGGATTACCTCGTGTCTAATTTCAACTGCAAATTAATCACTTTTCCCTGTTTTTTTAAATGGAAGAACAACTGAATAATACTGATTTGAACTCTCTAGAAATCTAGAGTGCATAGAGATTACGAACTATTGATAAACAAGTATCTGATGTGACGAGACACGTTGTGCTGATGCAACATTTCACAGGCCAGCGGGAAGTGTACTGTTTGCTCTCGCTCGAATTTGACAAACACATTGGCTTATTCAAAGTAATTTTTTCATTACGTCATGTCAAACGTTTACATTTCAGTTCTGAGTGTACGCATATATGTCAACCAATAATGACGATCATTACAGTGCTTACGTCACGATGCTTTGTTATAAAATACCGGTACTTTGTTTGTATTATAAAAACTATTTGAGGTAAAACATTACACATTACTCCCTACCTTTCTCATGGATCACTTTGTGCATTTTGAAGTTTTGTCTTAACGCAAATAGCATTTATTACTGATGGATTCAGTTGGCGCTAGTCATGGGGAATGTAATATGACAACATCGCAGGACTCCGATGGCTTGCTCCCCTAATAGCTTTCAAGGACAGGCATAATATTTGAAACATGTAATATGCTCGATTTCACCAACAGATGTTAAGGCTTAACACGGCTGTTAGTCTATTTAGCAATAGCTATAGCAAAATTTGCATCACACCAACATGTGTTAACTTAACACTAGTGTTAAACTTCTTGTTAAACTAACGAGCCATATTTCTGTTGTTAAATCGTTAACTATATTGTAGCTCAGTCGCTAGAGCACCTGCCTGTCGTTCAAGAGGTCCCTGGTTTGATTCCCAGCGGTGGAGGTGGGGATTTTTCTCCGACCAAGATAATTCCCCATCTTCCCTAGAGTCTGGAAGTATGAATGAGAGTGCGATTGAGTGCGTGATCTAATTATTAAAACCCTACGAATACGAGTTAACACCTTCGATGTGTTCCAAAGGACAACGGCCGCCGATATGACCATTGGAGTTAAAGGCGAGGTATAAATGTGTACGTGATCTAATGATTAAAACCCAACGAATACGAGTTAACACCTTCGATGTGTTCCAAAGGACAACGGCCGCCGAAAAGACCATTGGAGTTAAAGGCGAGGTATAAATGTGTACGTGATCTAATGATTAAAACCCAACGAATACGAGTTAACCCCTTCGATGTGTTCCGAAGGACAACGGCCGCCGATGTGACCATTGGAGTTAAAGGTGGGCTATAAATGGAGAAAAAAAAACAATTTGTAGAATTGTCAAGATGGTGGACGTGAACGCACCTTTTGATGTCGATTTCCTATATTTAGACCATTTAAATTACATTGGTAATAGAGTAGGTACATAGAATATGGGAGTTGGATTCTGTGTATGGGGACTCTGCAACATCATTTACCACCTGAAATTTTGGGAAGCTGAATTTAAACGTGACCGTAAGAGCTTGGGAGACTATGAGTGTTCGGGGCGTCCAAAATCTGCAACTACCACAAAAACATCGCCAAAGTTCACCAAATAGTGCTAGACGACCGCCAAATTGAAGTGAGAGAGATAGCAGAGGCTATGAACGTGACAAAAGAACGTGTTTGTCACATATTAAATCAACATTTAGACATGAGAAAGCTGCCCGCGTGTTGGGTGCCGTGTTTGCTCACGTTAGACCAAAAATGTGTTCGAATGAACATTTCCAACGCTCTGTTGGCGCAATAAATCCGAGTTTTGGCGCCGATTAATTATTGTAGATGAAACTTGGATACACCATTATAGGCCCGAAACAAAAATACAGTCCAAACAGTGAACTGCAAAGGGGGAACAGGCAGCAAAAGCTGTTTTTACGGCGGGGAAAGTGATGGCGACTGGTTTTTCGGATAGTCATGGAGTTATTTTAATCGATTATCTTCAAAAAGGAAAAACCATTACAGGAGCATACTACGCATCCCTACTTGACAAGCTGAAGGCAGAACTTGGCGGAAAAACGGCCACATTTGCAGAAAAGAAAATCCTGTTTCACCAAGATAACGCACCGTCTCACAGCTCAGGGGTTGCATGGCGAAAATCCACGAATTACGGTTTGAACTGCTTGATCATCCGCCTTACTCACCAGATCTAGCCCCAAGCGACTTCTTTTTGTTCCCTGATCTGAAAATTGCGCATGGATGATAGAGATTTTCTTCAAATGAAGAGGCAATCAGCTTCGTGAACAATTATTTTGCAGAGAAAACCGCCGAGTACTATATGGACGGGTTACAGAGATGGGAGCATCGCTGGGAGAAGTGTGTAGAGTTACAAAGAGACTATGTTGATAAACGCCGAGTACTATTTGGTCGGGTTACAGAGATGGGAGCATCGCTGGGAGAAGTGAGTAGAGTTACAAGGAGACTATGTTGCAAAACGCCGAGTACTATTTGGACGGGTTACAGAGATGGGAGCATCGCTGGGAGAAGTGAGTAGAGTTACAAGGAGACTATGTTGAAAAACGCCGAGTACTATATGGACGGGTTACAGAGATGGGAGCATTGCTGGGAGAAGTGTGTAGAGTTACAAGGAGACTATGTTGAAAACGCCGAGTACTATTTGGACGAGTTACAGAGATGGGAGCATCGCTGGGAGAAGTGTGTAGAGTTACAAGGAGACTATGTTGAAAAACGCCGAGTACTATTTGGTCGGGTTACAGAGATGGGAGCATCGCTGGGAGAAGTGACTAGAGTTACAAGGAGACTATGTTGCAAAACGCCGAGTACTATTTGGACGGGTTACAGAGATGGGAGCATCGCTGAGAGAAGTGTGTAGAGTTACAAGGAGACTATGTTGAAAAACGCCGAGTACTATTTGGACGGGTTACAGAGATGGGAGCATCGCTGGGGGAAGTGAGTAGAGTTACAACGAGACTATGTTGAAAAACGCCGAGTACTATTTGGACGGGTTACAGAGATGAGAGCATCGCTGGGAGAAGTGTGTAGAGTTACAAGGAGACTATGCTGAAAAAAAAAATCTGAAAAAGTGTCTTGTATCTTTAATGCAAGAAAAATGAAACAAAGCAAATTAACTGAATACTTTAAAGCAAGACCAACTTTGTTTCGTAGCTATCTTTGTTATTTATAAAGTTGTACACATGTAGGTCTACTGTATTACTTTGTTTTTAAAAATGATGCATTATCAAAGTCTCATTTGTAAGTAATTCTGAGTTACAAGTAAGCTTCTCTTTTCCCCTTAATATACGCATAAATCTTAAGGTTAATTAAAACATTTTGTTTTAGAAATTCCTGAAGTAATTCATAGTATGCAGGATAATTAGTATTCACAAGAAAAACGTTTAGAACTGCACAGACTTTTTCATACAAAATAGCATGATTTTACCAAAGGTTAAATTAAAGCTAATGTTTTTCCTTTCTTGATGCTCTGCTCGGCAAATAATGACGGCGGTGATTACAATTGAATTTTGATCTATTAGAGAATCGTATAAGAATACACAGGCTGGGCGCCGGTAGACTTACCTTGCTTGCGGAGTACACAGCCAAATCACGCTATAACACAGCAAAACAGACACTCTAGCAAATCGCTGTTCATGTTGTGTTCGTTAAGGTCAGGGTAAGGTCTATCCTCTTCCCTCCTCGACAGGTTTTCTTCCTCCGCGGATCTATCTCTCTCGTCTTCATCATTGTTATTTTCTGGGTTGGTATTCATGACGTCATCGACAGCAGAATCTGCGCTCTCGCGGCGAATATCTCCATGACTCGCTTGTTCATCGTCCTTGTCACAGCTGCGTTCCAGATTAGCGCTGGGAGTCTTGTCAGTGGCGGTCGTACTTTCGTCATTGTTCCATCCGAAACTACTACTTCCAGTTTCATAGCCGCTGTTTCCATTTCCAAAACTGTCATTTGTGTCGCCGTATCCTCCTCCGCTACCGTCATATCCTCCGTCATCTCCCATTTTACACGGTTGATACCTAAAACAGGCAAAAAGTAACTAAGTAAAGATGGGATATACACAGAGGCGGACATTACTGAACAAAATGTAGTCAGACAAATAACTCAGTGCCACAGCTGGGATCTGAACCACGGATCTTCCGGTCTCCGTCCGCTGCTCTTAACCATCGAGCTACTATGGCCAACATACCAGCATGACATTAAATTCTCCAACTGACTCGTGTTTTCCCCAATAAACCACTAGGAGTTCTCATTTATACATGAGATAACTACCTTAATGGTGACTTACGGTAGACTTGTTTGAGAATTTACTTGTATTTTACTTATCAACAATTAAATCACAAACATATGCAATCTACATAAAAAACAGGTTGCTAAATTAACAAACAAAAGACAAACACTAATTAAATTTCTACTACAGCATTGGAAAAGTCATGCTGCTACATACCAAGTGGTCATTGCCCGCCTCGGTAGCGTAGATGGTAGCGTGTCTGCCTTACATTCAAGAGGTCCCGAGTTGGAACCTCGGTGAGGGTGAGTTACCTGGATAAGATTTTTCCTGGGATTTTCCCTTATCCTGATAGACGAATGTCGGGTAACTCTAAGCTCCATGTACCCCGGACTCATTTCAGCATCATTTCACCCATTTCATTCATCGTCTGATATGACAACGTTGGTGGACGTAAATTAAAAAAAAAAGTGGTCATAACAAAGTTTATGAGAGCCCTTAGCGGTTTAGCGGGAAAAACACGAGTCAGTTAGAGAATTTAATGTCATCCTGGCATGTTAGCCATGTAGCGTAATGGTTAAGAGCAACCGGACGGAGACCGGAAGATTCGTGGTGCAAATCCCGGCTATGGCATTGAATTTTTCAATCTAACTCTACCTTTCCATGCTTTGGCCTACACACGACTAGTGTGAAAGAACAATTACTTTCTAAAATGTAGTCAATAGTACAGTATTTTACCTTTATAGATTTTCAAATACCGTACAAGTGATGCACGATCATTTTTTGGATATACACATCAGTTTAAATTTTGAGAAAATAAACTATTATTTAATAAACATGTGTTTATATTTAAGTAGTTTGATTACTTAATTTTACTGTTAAGATTTTACCTCTCCTGTTTTGAGAACTTAATTGTTTCTCAGACTAGTAAATTAAAACAGTTGTTTCGCCTTATTGTTACTTTTCTTCCCGAACTAGTTTTAAGATATAATTAATCATTACGATAAGTTCACTCAAAGACTCTGAATGAATATATGCTCATGTGGTTTAAGTAAATTGATACAAATAAAAGTAATTTCGTTTTACCAAAGTCATAACCTCCAAGTGTATAACATTTGCCAGATTTGTTTCTTAGATTCAAGTGGCGCTACAGTCGCTTTGGGTATAAATATATACAAGCTATCATTTTTGCTTCTTGCTACACTCAACAACTTAAACACTGATCGTTTTAGTGATCTGCATTAAAATATTTGACAAACAATCCTAATACCGTAGATATTTTGAACGCTTCAGTATAAACTACTGTTATTTTTAGTATCGATTTAAAAAAGTAAACATGTTGATGCATTCAACTACAACTCAGCAGTGAACACACCTCTATAAAATGCAGATATGTAGTTCAGTTCACTTATCTTTCTTTCTTTTTGCAGTCTAACATAATCTTAGAGAAGGCAATTAATTCTTAGAACCGGGGAAAATTCTCAATTTACTAAAATCTATGTTGCAATACTACATCCATCTGAACAATCATGTCGCGTCATTTATTTGTATTTAACGTCCTTTAGGCAGTTGCCATATATAATGGTGAATTAATGAATGAAAAGGATGAAATAATCCAAAGGGCTTGGTGTTATCGGGTACTAATCTTCTCATTTTGAAGAAAAAACCCACAAAAATTCTATCCAAGTAATTCACCATAACAGAGATTTAAACTGGGGCTTCCCGCCTAACGGGGAAAGCACATTTCCCCATAGAGGAACACGAAGTGTTAACAATATTTAATAAACAATTTTACTTGTTTATTGTAACACTGAATACCAGTATGACCCAAAATCTTTTTCGACCCAGACTTTAGATGTTTATTTATGTAAGTATAATAATGGCTTTTTCAACGGTAAATACTATAACCTAAATTTTAGATATTTTAAGTACTAACATACCTTAATAAATACGGTACAAACCAGTTTACAAGTTTCAATGTCCATTTTGGGTGTAATTTGCCGTAAATAAGTCATGGCCGACTCTTTGGTTTAACTTAATTTCAGAAATGGTTATTTATGAAACGCTTGTATCTACTAATGATTATTATTAAATGAATCACTGGATATTTTCAACAAATTTCAACAAATACAAATAGCGAGACGTGACTTTCAAAGCGAGGGAAGCTCCAAGTAATAATTTTCATTGAAATAAGAAAGAATAATAAATTTTATATATGCACAGCCATCTAAAATAGCAAGCGTGGCCAACAAAACAATTTTCGCAATCTATGATATCCACATAACCATGGAACTGTATTAATATGCTCATTAAAGTGATGCATAAGTGTTTTAAGACTTTTGCTTTGCATGCCGAGTTTCTTTTTGTCTTGTTGCTTTTAATTATATTTAGTGTTTCCTCATAACGCAAAGAATGAAGGCTACTCTTCAGTACTCTTTCTACTGCAGTTACACGTGGGCCTTTGTTGCATTGCAAGACTTTAAGTTATTAGTAAATGTGTGTGAATTACATACTTTCTCCATTTTTTGTAAATGAAGAAAGTATGTAATTCACACACATTTATTTACGTAAAATACTATTGCTAATGCTATTGAAATATACTTAGATTTGTATTTAAAAAACGCCACATAAAAACAAACTTTTCTTCACAAGCTACAGCGACTTTACGGAACAAAATCTGTTAGCAGTTGCTAAACTATCGAAGAGTCGTGATTTATTCGGGGAATCTAGGAAGCATGGTAGTCAAGGTTACGAATGCGTGAATACAAAAATATTCAGTATTGAATGAGCTCGTGGAACAGGTCACTCGAGCATTAAGCAGCAGCTATTCAATTGTTCGCAGCACCGCGGAGTTCCGGATAAATTTTGAGAATGTATCCAGAGCAAGTAAAATATTTTTTTGTCTGGCATGCAGTTTGTGTTACTCTTCTTTTTTTCCTGAAATTCTTGGGGAATCCCACGTATAAAATTGAAAACCGTCAGGGCAATGGTTCACTTGAAATATAAAACACTGGGAGGCTTTCCATCTATAATACCCTAATTTTGAACAGGATTCAGCCAGACTTGATGTTTGCACTTCACTTTCTCATAAAATTTTAACTCGTATAGGTTATCGCTTTAATACTGGACATTTTTTGGGGGATATCCTTCTAACCTTCCACAATTTTATGCTAATTTCAATGAATTTATCTATAAAATCTCAATCCTGCTTGCTGCGATTGACGAATTGTGTCATGCAGACAGACGGACAGATGTGCATACACATTACAGTAATATTAAATAAACATTTTGGGGAAAAATACAATAGCATTTATGTTAGCCACAGCCATTATCATTATTTCCTTAAATATTCTAAAAAAAAAAGCTTGTTTCTTTATCTACTTTCTTATCAACAGCACACATGTTGGAGGAAATAGTTTGAATATACGTAATGTTTGGTTAACATTATAGTAGAGGATGATAACAGTGAATTGTTTTTATGTGAATATCCAGGTATTACGTACTCTATGCTTAAATTTACGAGAGAAAAACAAACAACTACAGTTGAAATAATTAATGCTGGGGCATTTATTTGTAACGGCAGTTAAGGCAAAATTTAAGCGATAACGTTAATGGACATCCCTAAAATATGGCTAATTCTAAGAAAAAGAATTGTGGCGAGTAAGCCTCTGAAGATTGGAGTAATGTTGGCTATCCTGAACCTTTATTTTATGTTTCTCTATGCTCTTTCTTTTGTATTGTTACCGCTTATGTTTTGTTTCTGTATAAAATAACTTCAAATAAAGCAGATTTGATAATCACACAAATCTTTATTTGAACACAGGAGCAACCCAAATTACCACAGAATTATGGTATTTTAACGAACTCTACCATTTTTGTGAAGAATATTACGATTTATCAGTTTGCAATTCACAAACATTCAAGCCTTTTATAATTTTCACTCAAAATTTAAGATCTATGTTATAATTTTCGTGTTCATATATCGGACATATAATTTAATCAAAATCAGGTAATTTTTAAAGAATGATAATATAATAAAAATGCATGTCTAAATATACAAAATTAAGAGACTATTACACTGTAATTAAACCAGAGTGCGCATATGGAACAGAAACATTAATTTTTTAATATTAAAGCAGATATCGAATATATAGAAGAACGTAAAATTATTAGAAGGATTTTAGGTACACAAGTCGTACGTGAAGAATACAGACTTAGAAGTGAAAAGTAAATAAAAAATATACAGACATCCATAGTGATATTTGGAAATAAAGGTTTACATCTTATGGACATATTAAACAATTAACATCAAATAGGCTCACAAAAAATTATGGAATTTTAATGAAATAGAAGTAAAGCACAAGTAGACACTATGAAATGGATTGGTGAAGTAAAAAATGATTTAAAATTGTCAGGAATCACTCAAAACTATATCCTAAACAGGGACGTCTTTAGAATGTAGGTGCATAAGTGGCAAGTTGACCAAGAGGACAAATCGAAGAAAAAGACTGGAACAACGTGGACAAACGAGAGAAAAAGCCCACAGCCAAGAATGAGACAACTTTGGATTTACAGAAGAGCTAAGAAACCTCTTTAAGTATTTGCGTAGTCCTACATGGGCTCATTTAAAAAAAAACTGTAAAACATGTTATATTTAGATCCTTGTACACAACATATTTTATCAAATTACGGCCACAAAAATAGCTTTAACATTTTTAATATTGGTCACTGTGTTTTGCCCGATGCATTTTCGAAGTTTGGCGGATTAGTACTTCCATAATCCTCTGAACTAAATACATTTTTTGTTTTCGTTGTAATTCTGGCTACTAGAGATTTGCCAAATATTCACTCAATTGCACAATGCTTACAGCTTCTTCGATTTATTCAAAGTGAAATAAAACATATTTCAATTGGCCAATACTGGATATCACTAATACTAAGTAAATAACAAATAAAATATAAAAATAATTATATGAATTAGTATATAGTTTTAACGAATGGATTACGTACAGTGCCTACTTCTTAACGGAAATATTTCCATTGGAGTTAAAGCTTTCTCTTTTCTATAGGCACCAAATACCTACTGGAAGTGGATAATTATTCAAAAAAATTATTGTACATGAATATAACATACATGTTCTCCCTTAAAAGCAACAGCTCCAATGAACTGCTTACATGCATTATGGCTGCATCCGTAGGTTTACTTCACTTTTTCTGCGACGCAGTGATTTATCTTTGGCATTTACCTACCAATCACGACCAGCATTGCTTAGCGATATCAGCTTTATCAGAGAACACAAATAATGTCAGAGAGAATGATAACATGGCTTACCTTTCAACAAGCGTTTCCTTCAGTAGGTAATTCTTCCTTTTTTTTCTCTCTCTCTCTCCCGCCGCTTCCGCTACGACAATTTGATGCTGAATGACAGAAGAGTCGTGAATTGTCGCGATGACGTCACTCATTCTGCGTGTGCGGTGCAGGCGTGTCATAGGGCACGTAATGGCTATGTTTAGTCATTCATAGTAATACTAGAAATTTACTTGACTGGTTTGTGAATTGAAATCTGTTTCTACACTCAAAACAAATGACAACCGTTAGAAACACCACGCTACAGTGCACATCTATGTTGGGTTTCAGTTCACATTCAAGTCTAAGTATGGACATGTCTTGTCTACATGCATGACGGTGTTGACAAAGTATGAAAACGTAAAGTAAACATTCCAGTTTTATATCAACGACTTACTACTTAAACTGCAATTGAGAATATTGTTTCAGATGATAGAAATGGTATTCGATTACAAGATTGTGTATGAGGGTCAGAACTAACGAATAAGAATTAACTTACTATAGTTTCACGTGTGACACGAACTCGCTAGGTATATTAGCAATGATTCCAGGTGGTAATCAAGATTATATACTATAAATAAACAAAAATAACTGGAACAGTTGAAGATTAAATTTTTAAAAATAGGTACCAGTAATTGTGAAGCGGCTTTCTGAAACTGTCTTAAGAAGTTAACTTGAAATTATTGTAATATATAGAATCGCCAGTTGGTTCGAAACATTGTGCTTAACTCAGCGCAAACGTTGCACTTGAGACATTCAAAACAAAACACAACTGATCTGTGGAATCGAATGACAGCTGAATTGCTGAGTCCCACAACTCACAAGTGAGCCGTATTCGGCACTGTGCAGTGAATTCAAATGAACTTTCACTGTCAACTGAAAACTGTTCACTCTCTACTCGAATGACCGGACAACTAGCTTCACTAAACTAACTATGCCGTCATTTCGTGGATGAGTTCAACCAGAATATTGTTGCTGCATGTCCATCCTAGGGTTTAACAGCAGAAAGAACTATTGTTTGGAAATAGGAAATTGTAGGTTCACTTTTGGTTGTTCTTAGTATGACAGAAGAAAGAGGAAGCTTGTTACTTCCCAGTGCCTAGGTATCAGAATCTAGGACACATTGCATCCTGATAGTACTGCCGGGCGATGGTTGGCTCTTTATATGAGCCCCCAACACAAAGCGAACCTTGTGGAAGACGAAACTGCAAGAAACGGCCCTAGCGAATCTTCTTGAGCAGAAAGAAGGCACACAATGGCTATTGTTGAGCCAAAATGATCACTCGTTAGCGGCAGATAGCCGACCTAATCGGTATGCGCTAATTTCTCCATGGCAAGTGATAGTGTCAATTAATACCTCATCTTATGTACCCATATACAGGATATCCAACTTAAGCCATCCATGTTTCAACGATTGTTGCAGACAATCACAGAGTGTATTACTATTTTTCTTTGATGCAGGCGGTCTCTTTGCTTTCAGAGCATGGCAGCTCTCACTTAAGTTTCTTTGCTACCTGGGACTCGTTCACGAAAAAAGAAAAAGGATTAAGGCTAACCGAATAAATATCCTCATTCGCCTATCACTATATATGAGGTTTGGGTTGAATATAACGCTGTTTATTTATTAGTCTGAACATTTCAGAGTCGAGTGCGTCATATTGACTGACATTTGAAGTCACAGTATGCATCTAACATTTCCTACAATTAGGTGCCCAATAGCGTGATGCTAGGGGAAGGAAGCCGATATCAGTTAGAGCAATTTAGCCGGCCTAAGGATAATATGAAAATGTTCAAAAAATCACCTTTACCTCTTTTTAGTATCTAAACTAGCGTAAGCCTTCCTGAATCCGAAGAATGCTTAGATACCATCCGCAAGCCATTTTTAAATGCTCTAATCTAGTTTGAAAGTTACGTGAATGCCAGTGTTAAATATGAATTCTAATTGCTTATCCTTGCTTTTGGCTATTGAACATTTCAGCGTTTTTCATCATTTAAGATGTTCCTTGCGTCACAGTTTTAGTGTTAGACTAATGAAACTTTCTACACACGTTCATAGAGTCACAGTGAATAGAAAATGCCCTGGTTGTTTTTTTATTGGGAGGTGCATTTAAGCACACTTTCTTTACTTCAAAACACAACAATTTCAAATGTTGGGCAAAAAAGCCATTTTCATAGCTTTAAAATTTCTGGAGCCTAAAGTTATTGAGACATAGAAAAATCTTGGGCAAATTAAAAAAAAATGGATGTATTGGGAACTGCAGTTATAATATTAGACCAAAATTTAAGTTATTTTGTCGCAAGGGACTTTTTAGGTGACGTAATGAAAAAGAACTACATTTGATCATGTTTTCAAAACTATTAAAGAGAAATTAATTGTTCTTTCACACTAGCCGTGTGTAGGACGCACTATGAATGGATAGAGCCAGACTGAAAAATTCAATGCCATAGCCAGAATTCGAACCACGAATCTTCTGGTCTCCGTCCAGCCGCTCTAAACCACTGGGCTACTATGGTCAACGTGCCAACATGACATTAAATTCTCCAACTGACTCGGCTGGACGGAGACCAGAAGATCCGTGTTTCAAATCCCGGTTATGGCATTGAATTTTTCAGTCTGGCTCAACCCTTTCATAGTGCGTCCTACACACGGCTAGTGTGAAAGAACAATTAATTTCCATTAATTGACCTAATAGTGGTCCGAACTATAAAGTGCGGGCCTTAAAGTACTTACAGCATACTTAGTCACCATTAAGGTAGTTGTCTCATGTGTTTATGAGAACTCCTAGTGGTTTACCGGGTAAAACACGAGTCAGTTGGAGAACTTAATGTCATGTCGGCACGTTGGCCATAATAGCTCAATGGTTTAGAGCAGCTGGACGGAGACCACAAGATCCGTGTTTCAAATCTCGGCTATGGCATTGAATTTTTCAGTCTGGCTCTACCCTTTCATATTAAAGAGAAACTGATAAAATTTGGGCTGTATCATATTTTCACCAATTTACATCTGTGGTATAAATCTTAAAAAAAAAAAAAAAAAAAAAAAAAAAAAAAAAAAAAAAAAAAAAAAAACTAGCGATATTAGTTCAGGATTTCAGATTTTCACTCATAGGTAACCTTAAGAGAGCTGGCTTGGAAAGGTAAACTATTATTATTATTATTATTATTATTATTATTATTATTATTATTATTATTATTATTATTATTATTATTATTATTATTATTATTATTATTATTATTATTATTATTATTATTATTATTATTATTATTATTATTATTATTATTATTATTATTATTATTATTATTATTATTATTATTATTATTATTATTATTATTCTTATTATTCTTATTATTCTTATTATTCTTATTATTCTTATTATTCTTATTCTTATTATTATTATTATTATTATTATTATTATTATTATTATTATTATTATTATTATTATTATTATTATTATTATTATTATTATTATTATTATTATTATTATTATTATTATTATTATTATTATTATTATTATTATTATTATTATTATTATTATTATTATTATTATTATTATTATTATTATTATTATTATTATTGATACCGGGTTGAAAATACGAGTAAGTCCACTCTGTGATGAAAGGGAAACATGAAACAACACTCCCGCAGTGTATTGTTGTTGTTGTTAGGTTATTTTTAAGACGCCACTGCCAGCCTATTGAGACGGCTACTGTGTCTGAATATAACGTTGAATCCAGACAGAAACAGAATTACTAAGAAAGCAATATTTACCATCACAGTTTCTGGGTTCCAGTAGGACATGGACATTTACTTGAATATAAGTCGGACGATAGGTGGCGTAAACTGGCGATATTTCTGGCTATGATCAACAAAGGAAGTTAATTGTTTTGGAGAACCAAAGAGAAGGCTGAATTTTCTATTGGGGTTTATCTTTATCGTCTTTCTTCAGGATTACAGATGGTAAAATATGAGAGGTTTTGAAGACCGGTTCTGCTATACCGTTTCATTTATTATTTTCTGATTTCAAATTCTTATATTTACAGAAAATACTGATAGGTTATGCTATTTTAACCAGGAATGTGTAACCAAGGGAAGCACAATATTGCGCACAGAATGTTACCCAGCCATAGGTATACAAGCTCGAATCCCGGTGCCAGTGCGCCGCACACTTCGTTTTGAACTTTTGTCCTGACAACATGGACAGGAAAAAGCCAAGGAACTCCACAGCTCGTAAACCTTTTACATGAGGAAGAAAACGAACACATCGCATACTTCGCCTGCTGACCGTCTACCGCTGACAACAATGCAATTACAAACATCAACGGCATCAGTGATTCTACACGTCGGCGTCTGCTTTCTCGCATTTCCACGGTGGTAAGAGGAGGTTATGCCGGATCAGGCAGAAATGCTAGCCAAAGGATCTACAGTACATAATCAAGTGAGATCAGTGCTTGTGGACAGGGATGAATACTTGTCTGAGACTACGCAAACTCTGCAGTCTTTCCCCTGTCACTGTTAAGTTGCTACACTGCTCCAACGTTCCAAGACGTCCCAAACCCAGCTCATTCCTTAGAATCGCCGCTGGTGCTGCACCACCTGGGATGGCCTCGCACATACAGTGCCCATGCTACCTGAGATGACGACAACTACCTCCACCATTACAGTTCCCTGTCGAGGACACGCCAACAACTGAGCAACCAATTCTGATGAATAATGCGTCAGCACAGCAGCTCTACCGGAGATATTCCAGAAGTTAGTGGATCTCTAGGAAAGCTACTTTACCTCACCTAAAAGGCCACAGCCTTAGATTACGCAGCAGGCGTCAAACCATGGAATACAAAAAGAGGAAAACCTCCAAATCATTGGGAGAAATTGGCAGGTCCCAGATATGATGGGCAGATCTCTAACACAAGCGGCAGTAAGGCTACAGGAGCCGTTTTGAAAATTTGCAGTACTACCACAACTACATCCTGAATCCTTTAAACCTTTACCCAAATTCCCTTTAAAGTTACGCCCTCCCTTTCCTTTGTTACGCCCTTCTCTCCCTATCAGACCAGTATGCCACCACCTGACCCTACTCAGGAGCCTACCATAGTAGTTTTGCCCACAACTTCATTACCTACAGCTCCAACATGGCAGCTGCTTCACACCTTACAGCATCCACAAAATGTTCAATTCCCATAATTTTGGGGGCACCACAGGACCTTTCACCAGGTTATTTACTTGTTGGAGCTCATCTTCTGTGTCCTTTGGCTGCATAGGTATACAAGCACCAAGGAACGCTGACGGACAATGGCAGCTCTGAGACTGGCTTAAAGACAGGCCTACTATTGTTAGGTTAGCATCTACTGTTTGCGCAGGACAAGAAGGCAAGCTAGAGGAATGTGTAATGTAATCACTTTTTCTGTCTCCTTGGGGTGTATGCTCGACTTCCGAGTATGACAAGGATGAAAGGTTCGTTTAAAATACACAAGTGTTGTCACATAACTCACCCATAAATAATACCTATAGTTGCATTTACCGCAACAAACATTAGTTCTGGCAGCATGGGTGACTCATATGCACTCTCATACACTTATATCCTAGTAAACAGATGCGTTACAGGAGCAGATCAACAGTTGAAGCTCCTCTGCCCTTCATACCCCTCTAGCCTTGTTGTGCGCATACAGTACATTTTGAGGCCAGCCAAGTACTCTCTACCCACCACAAGCAGGCAAGGCAGAGGAATATGTAACATGATCACTTTTGCTGTGTTTATGCTTGCCTTCCAGATGCTAGGTTCATCTAAAATACACATTGCTGTCACAAAACTTAACCATGCATAATACCGATCACTGCAGTTACTGAAACGAGCATTAGATCTGGCAGCATGGGCGACTCATATGCACTTTCATACACTTATATCCTAATAAACAGATCCATTACCAGAGCAGATAAACAGTTCAAACCCCTCTCCCTCTTCATTCTTCGCTTGCCTTCTTGTGATGGGTAGACAGTAGATCATCATGAGCTGCTGCACATTTGTCCATGATGCCACTAAGAATACACAATAGCATTTGTATTTAATATAGGGAATAATATCATGGCTTATGCAGAACATTATTCAAAAGCCTAGTGTATGGTTATTCTACATTAAAAGAATGCATACTTTATTGGATAGAGAGTAAATTATAGACAATGCAGTCCTTACATTATTGGACAGCTCCATGAGTTTTGGGGGCCACAAAATCTCAGTGGAAAATATAAACTTTATATTTTTTGAAATATCTCAACTAATTCTCTGATTTTTGCTTCTAAATTTATTTACATATTAGCTTTTGAAAACTGAGAGAAAGTTATGAAAAGATTTTTCCACCAGTATTAAATTTATTAAACTTTTCACCCATTATCTTAGTAACTCCTTGAATATGAGATTGAAATGTTTATGGAATGAATATGAATGCTAAGTTCACCAATCTAGATGTGTGTTTGGAGGAATTTAGTAACAGTGACGTCAAAATTAATATAAAAATTATTTGTGGTTGGTTTATTGACACTTGTCGCTTACTTTTTCATATATTTATGAGAGACTAGTTTCAAAGGCCCTGGCCTCCTTTTCAATCTCCTTCCACTTTAACTCCATTTTGTTATTCCTCAAGACTTGTTCGCCTATTCTTGATGTGTGTTTGGAGGAATTTAGTAACAGTGACGTAAAAATTAATATAAACATTATTTGTGGTTGGTTTATTGACACTCGTCACTTACTTTTTCATATATTTATGAGAGACTAGTTTCAAAGGCCCTGGCCTCCATTTTCAATCTCCAAATGGAGAAAATGGAGGCCAGTAAGTGACGAGTGTCAATAAACCAACCACAAATAATTTTTATATTCACCAATCTACTTATCCAATATGTTTTAAGGAGGAAAGTATTTCTGTTCAATTGATTTATCCTTGGGTTTTAGTTAATCACAATTATTTTCTGATAAAATAGCCAACCACATTATTAAAACACAATAGGTCAACAAGAGGACTTACTGTTTCATTCTTCTTCACTGGTTAGGTCACTTTAATCAGTTCCCGCTTGAAACTCTTGTTCAGTCCATATTGTGACTTTGTGGGTTCAGATGCAGACAGTATCACTACCTTCCCCATTCTCTCCCTACCTCCATGGAGTGATTTCATTCAGCAATATTGTATTTATTGTTATTTTCCTGGAATGCAGTGGCCAATATCACAAACACAGGTGGTGGTAAGAATTATACTGCAGAGCCTGTGTTTAGGAATTTTTCTCACAACTTTCAATATAAAAAAGTAAAATATTTAACTACAGTATTTCTTTTAATGCGAACATACTTTCGCCCACATGTATATATAGTTTGTTTACTAAATATTTGTTTGGAGAGTTTATTCTCTACATGTTATTTCCTGATATAAATGATTCCCTTTCTCAGAAACTATTGAGGATAGTTAATCAAATTTTAGTTTCTAAAAACATACTTTATAAATTTATATTTTTACAATTTTAGATTTATATTTCCCTGTATGTTGTTTTTGTTCTTTGTTATGTGTATTTTTTGTAAGTCTATTTACACTTTTATACAGTTTTAGAAACATTTATATCTGGCTTTTGCCATGAATAATTCTTTAAAGGGCGCTGATAACCTCTGCAGTTGAGCGCCCTTATACAAAATAATAAAAAAATCAAATTTTAGTTTTCTAAAAACAACGTTAAATGCTGCTTTAAGCAGATTTTAATGTTAATACTCAGTTATTTTTAAATAATTGTTTATTGATATTAATTGTGTAATTGAAACAAAAGCCTTTATATTCCCTAACAAACAAAGTAAGAGAATCTTCCATACCCTGCAAACATTTGTCTGATATTATAAATAATTACTAAGATAAGCAGTAATTGTATTAAATATCCAAACACTTTGATTTTCTTCATTCTTCTTCATTTCTGGGATACTTAATGAATCACAAATTTAGCGTATACAGCTTTCAATTTCTTCATAAATCAAAGTATGTTTAAAGGGTTTGGCGTAAGATTTGAAGCTTTCACGGTGGACGTTATTAATCAAGGCTCCGCAGGTGATCAGCCATGTCAAGTTTATGAAAGTCCAGCTTAAGGCCATTCTATACTCCATGGTCTTCTTCAGGATATGAATCTGATTAAGAAGAATTTAATGAGTAAACAACTTTAAAATGTTTATTTGTAGTAAAGCGCCCTTATAATTTAAAGAAAGGGAAAATAATATCTTCAAAATTTGAAGTATATGCATTAGATTATGCATTCACAGTTTGCAAACAGCAGGATGGCTTAGGTGCTTTCATTTATTGCCCACATTCAGAAGGTCCAGGTTCGATTTTTGTAGCTGACCTTTCTAACCCATAGGTATATTTGGGGGTTTTCCTGGGTCACCAGGCAAATGCAGGCAGGTTAATTACATCCACCAAATTTTCTGTCCCTCCATTATCATTTCATCATCACTCATCTGGTGGTCTCTTTCAGGTATAAGTGTTTGCAAGTGTCCCAGTGTTGCATGGCAGGATGATATGCCCAGTCTCTGTACCTGGTCTGGTGGGGCATTCCCCAACTACAGTACGGTGGGATACCAGTTCTGCTGGCCCGCAGGGGAGTTTCCAACTAGTAAATTGTAGGGTCCCTGCCCCCTGCACTGTCATGGCTCCTTGGGATGGCGGTCCTCTCTCTCTAATATTATGAAAACCTTTTTCACATAAATGTGTTTTTAATGAGGTTTACATTATTCCTGAAGTAAGCTTTCACATATTTGTCATAGTTACCTAGTTATATAAATCTATATCGAGTAAGGCAGGAGTACGGCAGGGATGTAAACTTAGTCCAGTATTATTTCATCTTTATATCGATGGAATTTTAGAGGAGATATCAAGTTGTAGGGTACTTTCACCAGTTATTAATAATAAAGAAATACCGGGGCTACTGTTTGCAGATGACCTATTAGTTGGGTCCATATCAAGTGGAGGGCTGAGAAGAGCAATCGAGGCAGCCAATTCTTATTGCAATAAATGGGGTTTGAAAGTGAATGAAAACAAAACAAAGATTATGGTCTTCCAAAAAGGATACAGGCTGTGTAAGGATGAGAAATGGGAGGTTAATAGAAGAGAAATAGAGGTAGTACAGAGATTTGATTATTTGAGTACAAGGTTGAGTTCAGAGGGCAGCTGGAAGGAACAACAAAAGATGTCTGTGGCAAAAGGTAAAATGGCCATGAGAGTGATAAGATCATGCTACAGTAAACTGCCAGATATAAATGTCAAATGGTTGGAGAGGATTTATACGGCAGTAGTAGAAAATAGAATGTTACATGGATCAGAGGTTTGGGGAATAGATGAGGCTTGGAGAGAGACTGATAGAGTGCATAGATCCTTTTGTAAATACATATTGGGATTACCAATAGCATCACCTAATGGGGCAGCACAATTAGAACTAGGCAGGCATTCTACTAAAATTAAAATCTTGTCAAGGGCAATTAAATATTTATACAGAATCACTAACTTGGAAGATGGCAATATAATTAAAGAATGTTTTCATATTCAAAAGAGAAGTAACTGGGGTGGGTCTTGGGCACATAAAATGTATGATTTGTTGAAGCAGATAGGTATGGGTCATTCTTGGATAAATGCAGAGTATGGGTATAGAGGCTTCTGGAAAAAGTTAAGCTAAGATTAGAAGATATGGACAGACAAGACATTTTTGCCAATACAAGTGACAAAAGCTCACTGAGATTATATAGAGAAATAAAAACAACCTGGGGGAGGGAAGGTGATATAGATATATGTAGTAAGTTATGGCGAGAAGGTTTTGCTTGGGCGAGAACAGGAGTGAGAAACTTGAAAGGTATAGGTCAAGAGAGGGAGCTAGATAAACGTCCATTGTGTGGAGAAGAGAATGCAGATTTCCATTGTATACTATATTGTAGTCAAACAAAGATATGGAGAGTGCAGGCTTGGCTACGCAAATGGGACAGTTTGGGGGATGAAGTAGTAATTAGAAAAATGTTGTCAGTAAAAGGGGAAAAGAACAGGAGAAATATAGGGAATTATTTAGGGAAAGTTAAAGAGAGATGGCTAAGAGCAATTAAGAGAAAAATGTAGAGTGGGATAGGTGAAATGGCAAAAAGTGTAAAAAGGAGCAGAGGGCCTCCAATACACAAAAACCTAGGGTTAGGTGTATGAGGACCAAATTATTAGTCAATGGCGGGAAACATGACAGGATTTTCAGGATTTAGGAGTATATGGCATATTTCAGTATGGATTTTATAATTTTAATCTTGATTTTGTATTTCCATTTGTTGATGTAAAAGGAAATAAATTATTACTATTACCTAGTTATATATGATTTTACAAAATATAGTCCAGTAAACGGGACTTTACAGCTATTCACAGATAATTCAAGATATAAATGTTACTGGTGATGAAAACATGTGAAACCTGCAGTATTTAATCAAAATCTTTACAGCCATTTTTGGGATAGCTAAGAAAAGGGACGTGATTTTCTGGAAAGTCTTGATGTTGCATATTTGGAAGATCATGAAGTTTAATGGAAAATTTGGTGTTATTAAACTTTTTATTTTTGAGTTCTGTATCTCCTATAGTTAAGTACCTTAGAAATTAAGCTCTTTATCACTGAAATGTAAAGCAGTTATAAAAATAAATTATAGCTGTAAAAAAGTAGTGCATCTGCTACACATTAGTTTTTCTTTTCTTTGTTTCTTTTTCCTTTTTTTTTTTAATTGCACAGAAGTATTGCACATGACCTGATTTTATGGGGTTGTAGTAGTAAGACAAATTAAGTATTTGTCCTTCAGAGGAAAGTTATTAGAAAAATTGAACTGTTCTTATTTAACTCCTTGTACACCAACATTTATTGAACTATGCATTTTAATTATTTATAATCTGTAGATGAGAGAACCATATTTGGAATACCATTTGCATTTCTAAAAATAATTTAATTTTTTTTTAAATAAAGCATGCCAATCAACATGAGTACATACTATAACTAATTGTGATGAACTGTCACTTGTAAAAAAAACTGCTATTCATTTAGTTGTTATAAAAACAATGTATTTAGAAAAATGTTACAAATGGAGGTTAATATGACATAGTCGGGTGTTATGGAACAATATTTAAAACATTGACAAAAAAACTTGATTTCATATAACATCCATCCCTGGGTACAGGTCCAAAATAATTCCTGTTCCTACGTTTCGTAGAATCATCTCCAATCAACACAACATCCCCTTTGCTGACAGCATGTTCTTTCTATTAGCCTCTGTGGATCAGTAGAGCTAGGTATTTCCTTTTGAATCTATTTCTTATATCTTCCCTCAATTTCTGGACATATCTCCTCCGGTATTGCAGAGCTGATCTATCAATGGCATCCAGGTCTGGGGTTTCACCACAGGGAATTTCCTGAAGGAAAACTGCTGGAGTCGGTGGAATCAGTTCATCTGAATTGTTCAATACATAGGTAAGTGGTTGAAAGTTTATAATGGCTTCACGATTACATGAAACTGTATAATTCATCATACTGCAAGCAAGCTTAACCGAGATTTCGACGCAGGAGTTCCTTTACCATTCTGACCATTTTATCCCACCATTCCACCCACCATGCAGCAGTAGTTGGATTGAACTTCCATGAGATTTTCTTGATAGAGACATTATTCACAATTTCCTTCCAATCAAGTGGTCGCAGTGCTTGGTTAGTACCAATGAAGTTTGTACCGTTATCTGACCAGACAGTCAAGACTCTCCCTCTGTGAGCTATAAATCTCCTTAGAGCTTGGATGAATGCAACTGCGGTCACAGACTGAACTAGTTCGAGATGTATGGCATGGTACACTGCACAAGTAAATAAGACAATCCATGCCTTTTCTCTTGATTTTAAAAATAATGATCTAGCATAGTCTATTCCAATGACTTCATATGGTTTGGCAGGTGCAGTTCTCTCCTTTGATAGCAGTGCAAAGGGTATTTGTAGTGCAGCAATTCTATGTCTTTTGCAGATAATACATTCATTAATCACTTGCTTCACTACTTTCCTTGCACCAATAATCCAATAGCGTTCTCTTAGTAGAGCCAGCAATATTTGCAAATTAGGGTGCATCAGCCCAACTTTGTCTCTTAATAGTTGCATCCTCTTAAAGTCTCTGCTTCCTATAGGGAAACATTCTGTCTGAACAACTTTCAGTAATCTAAACTCTGCCTCTTGAGTTTCTTCAAAAGTCAATTCTCCTTTTATCTTTCTCTGATGAATGAGATTATAATAGAATCTCACAATCCAAGCAATCATGCAGACAATCTTTGTGTACTGTGAGAAATGAAGTACTTGATTGACAAAATTCCCAACTTTAGAAGTCACTGTTGCTCCGACAGTCCCTTTCTTTTTCACTGAGTTCACTTCTTCTTCTGAAGCAATATATTCTTCCTGAGGCCACTCTGTTGTTGTATACTGCAGCCATTGGGGTCCCTCCCACCAACGGCTGTCATGAGGGTCCTTTGGTTTGCATCCTTTTGATGGCAAAACTGCTGGATTTACATCACCAGGTACCTGATGCCAATCATTTAGTTTACTGAACGAACATATTTCCTTACATCAGTTGCCATTGACACTGTTCCAATTTTCATTTCTCTTAAACCAGGCCTATATGACAGCAGATACAGCATCATTTTTTCATCAGTTACTTTTTTCAACCCTAATTTATGCATGCTGTCCTTGGTAATATAGGATCTCTGGGAATCTGAGTCAAGAAGAACCACTAAACACTTTGTTTTATCACCACGATTATCACGCTTAATGTCTGCAGTAGTGCCTGGTGTTGCTGATATGATAACAATGTTTCAGTTTTCTCCACCATATTTGCTTTCTGTTCATGCTGTTTGGACTGGTCTAACCAAGGACACACTATGACTTGATGCTTCTTGCAGCATAATAAATATTTCACTACAGTTCTGCTATCCTTTGACATATGCCACCATCTTAAAACAAGCACCCTTTTTCTTTAAAATGTCTACCTTTTTAGTGTGATTCATCTCCTTTGTCTTATAGCAATCTTGAGAGGCATGAGAACCTTTTGTGCACCAAATACATATTTTCATCATTTCCATGCTTCCTGTTGCATGCAAAACAACTGGTGCCTATCTTCAGGATCTATTCCTTCGTCTTCATGTATACGTTTAGACTGTGCCTGAAATGCCATCCAGTTCTTGACATTGCCATCATTTTTTTAAGTTCTAACTTTGGAAATTTTAGGCTTCTCCTACCACCTACGTTCACACTATTTAGATTAGTCTTTTCACTGCTGACCATGTCCGCGTCCCTTTTCAACATTTCTCCGTAATTGCTCCTTAGAATCAGCCACCTTTCGCGGTAACTTTCGGTCTCGTCCAAATCTTGTGTTTGTTCTTCTTCTTCTTCACTTCTCGCAAACGTACGATATTCCTCTTGCAGTAGCTCATCACTTCTAAAAAGTTGTACAACTTCGACTTGCAGTATTTTAAAGCTTGCGGCAAGATCATGCGTTGTGGAATTCCTGTCCCTTAACTTTATATACAAAATTTCTATTCTAAATAAAGAAAATTAACAAACTGATGAATGCTTAATGTTCCGCGGTAGCTTTTTATAATTGTTGGTCATTTCTTGTAAATTTGCTTGCAGAATATTTGAGTACAAAATTGGTGTATTGAGGAACTGAGAATTCGTCTTGTTCTCCGAAGTTTTGTGGGGAGAGTTTCCATATTGACATGTTGTCTCAGGTGGTGATGAATCCTGGTTATTCTTCTCCCAGGTCTTGTGAGGAACGTTGGAATTCAGAGAAGGTGACCAGTCGGGCGATGACTCTGGAATATTTGTCCCCAATTCATATGAGACAAATTTACGTACATAGATGTCTCAGGCGCTGCAGTGGTGTCGATCTAAAGATCTGTCCATGGTGGCCAGCATCCTCCACCTGGACTAATTCCGCTGCTGTCTTTCGGACTCACTTCGACCTCTAGTACGTTTTTTGGATGGATATGCGAGTTTATAATCGGTACCTGTGGACGGATTCTCTTTTTCGTGGCTCCGGTTGCTGTATAAAGTAATCGACGATTAATTGCATTACTTTTACTTACTTTTTCTTCTTCAGCATCAAAAGATTCAACTGAGCGTCTAGCGTGACATTCCTGTTATTACCTTTAACATTGACAATCCCTTACTTCGCGATTTTTTCTCCCATCAGATAAAAATCCATTTTTGCACATCTAAAGATAGATATTACAGAAAGCAATTTGCTCTCCTAAACACTTCCAACATAATTTTGATAGCATTAAACTCCAAAACGTCGACATTTCAGTGCAATTTCAAAAGGTAATAAAATATATGAAGTTATTGGTTTACGATGTTCTTTTGTTAACAATTACTTTCTATGATTTAAAAACTGAACGGTTGTCATGGTTGTAATGTTGAAAATCACAGGTTGTCATTAACAACGAGTCGAATAAATAAAGAAAATTAACGTAGTGATGAATGCTTACTGGTTCGCCGTTACTTCTTATTTCGGTTGATCATTTCTTCTAAATTTGCATGTGGAATATTTGAGTACAAAATTAGTGTATTCAGGAACTGAGAATCCGGCTTCTTCTCCGAAGTTTTGTTGAGAGGGTTTTAATATTCAAATGATGTCTTAGGAGGCGACGAATCTTGGGTGTTGTTCTCTCCGGTCGTGTGAGAAAGTTTGGAATACAGAGAGGATGACTCGTCGGCAGATGACTCTGAAACTTTGATCTCGCAATTCATATGACACAAATTTACGTACATAGATATCTCAGGTACTGCAGTGGTGTCCATCTGAATATCTGTCCATGGTAGCCAGCATCCTCCACCGGGACATTGTTCCCTCTCTGCCTTAGTGTAAAGATTCCCCTGTGGCCTTTCGAACTCACCTCGATATCTAGTGCGTTTTTTGTATGGATATGCCAGTTTGTAATCGGTATCGCTCGACGGATTCTCATTTTCTTGGTTCTGGCTGCTGTATAAAACAAGTCGACTACTAAGTGCATTAGTTTTCCTTGCTTTGTGTTCTTCAGCAGCAGAGTATTCAATTCAGCGACTAGCGCGACATTACTCTTATTTCCTTTAATCCCTAAATTGAACACATTGACAATCCCTGACTTCGCGCTTTCTTCTCCCATCAGTTGAAAACCCATTTTTGTACATCTAAAGATAATACAGAAGGCAATTTGCTCTCCAGAACACTTACTAAATAATTTTAATAGCATTAGCTTCCAAAACGTCGAAATTTCATTGCAGTTTCAAAAGGTAATAGAACAGGTAATGAAAAATAAAAGAAATCTTTTAACGTGTTAGAAGTATTAGTAATTCTAAGCTGTTTTTCTTTATAGATTAGGAATGGATGGCCATGCCCGCATTTTAAGAGCGAGTGTGAAGTCGGTCAGCGGCCTACAACAATCCGAGGCAAAGGAACATTTTTAGAAGAAATTTTTCATGTTCTCTTCACGTAAGTATTTATTTGATTTTATCTTAAGATAGTAGGGCATTTTACACTTCACTAAAAAAAATATAAATTTAATTAATAAATGACAATCAAAACGGTTTTAGGAAAAATAAGCCAACTAACTCTGCAGTAATACATTTTATTGAACAAGTTTATGATGCATTAGATAGCAAAAAATTAGGGTTAGGTGTGTTCTTAGATTTAACAAAAGCATTCGACATAATAGATCATACATTGCTACTTGAAAGTTATCTGTATATGGTGTGAGAGGCCTAGCATTAAGTTGGTTTAAGTCATATCTTGAAAATAGAAAACAGTTTGTAGAAATTGAATATTTTGATACTAAAGCCAATGAAATTAAAAAAGAACGGTCGAGTTTCAAAAATATAAAATATGATGTACCCCAGGGATCTATTCTTGGGCCTCTGTTATTTATAGTGCACATAAACAACTTAGCTGACAATGCAAATAGTATGGTGAATGTGAACATAACACTTTTTGCGGATGATACGAGTATTTTATTAACAGGCACAAATGAAAACAGTGTGAATTTACATATAGACAGCACACTGAAATATATTCAGGAATGGTTCAATAAAAACTTGTTACTGTTAAGCAAAGAGAAAACAGCAGCAATAAGCTTCCATAGTAAACTTAATAAGAATGTTATACATACAAAAATTAAGCTGGGGCAACATGAGATAAAATATGTTAAAATAAACAAATTTCTGGGTTTGTTACTAGATGAGAACTTAAGTTGGGAAATGCATATTGATAACCTCACTAACAGGCTTAATAAGATCTGCTTCTTAGTAAGGTCAATAAAATCTATGTCAAGTGAACATATTCTTAGTGTGGTATATTTTGCATACATTCATAGTCTATTAACATATGGGATAATCTGGGGAAATTCAAAAATTAACATTAAGGTTTTTAGGATACAAAAGAAAGTAATACGGATTATGGCTAATGTCACAAACAATGCAAACCATACTTTAGAAAATTTAAAATTTTGTCTTTGCCATGTATGTATATACACTTAACTACATGAAAGAAACCCTAAATTCATTCAAAACAAATGCAGAAGTTCATACACATGATACTAGAGCAAAGAACACTCTACTTATCAATTCGCATAGAACCAAATTGTATGAAAGTAGTTTCACATATGCTGGTCTACATTTATTCAATAAACTACCACAGAGTATAAAGAATATTGAGTCCAAACCAAAATTCAAAAGGGCTCTATTTAATTTCTTAATGGAGAGAAACTTTTATAGTGTAGAGGATTTCCTAAATCATGAAATAGGGTAAACTCCACATTTGTGAACAATTACGTTTATATAGCATTTCTCTATGGTCTTTATATACTTTGTTTTTATTTCATTTTCTACTTTAAGACTTTTGTTGGATCCTGTATCTGTTACAGTTTTTAGTCTTATGTAACTTTTTATATTTATCTTTGTATCTTGAACTGACGTGTCCTATAACATCTGTATTATGTTCCAAAGGATGAAATAAATACAATACAATACAATACTAATCTTAGGTTTGACTTTGGCAACCAAGAACAGGTTATACTCTACTACCCTACCTAACCAGATTGCCTAATTTTATTTTAAATAAAATGTAAATTGTGGCATCTGAGGTGCTGAAACCTCATGTATTAGATGGAATATTAATGGCATACGACCTTATTAACCATAAGTGATCCTATTAGTGCACTCTACTAAAGATGTCCTGGGTGTGGATGAATGGTGGTAGGCATAATTAGCAGCTGGTTTGCTGGTTTGTAGCGAAAGCAAGTTTTACTACTATTACCTGAGATGGATGTCTAATAACATATTAGTTTTGAAAACCAAAAACTATTTCATCTCAATTTTTTCTTTAGATTGAAAATAATTTTCTTATATTTTATGATTTTGATCAAAATACCATATATTTAAGACAATTCTATGACAAATAGAATGAGATAAATTATTTTTTGTTTTGTTTTGTATTTTGTATTTATTTTCAAGCTCAAGATTGTGCAGATCTTAATTTACAAGTTATATTGATTAAATGAAGTGGATTTAAACCATTTTCATTAACGAATATGTATACTAAATGTATATAAGATGAAAGCTACAGAAACAGCTTAGAATGAACACCACAATGAAGTTCTCATAAATATGTTAATTCTCTTCTGCAACATTTAAAAATTAAGTAAATATGTGCATTTTAGAACACAGGTGTCGTGACACACCCTTCTATGTACATTAAATTTGCTTCACAGAAGCAGATAGGACCAATCTTCCAACTTCCCTTCCTTCATCAGCTAAGATGTTTTATTGTCCAAGCTATAGCTGCGGAAGGAAAATAAGAAAGAAAGAGAGAGAAAAGAAGCACAACCTCTGTGTTTACCTCACATTTCCACTTAGTTTGTTAGATTCCTTTTATAGTGAAGTAATTGATACATTTTCTCGGTTTTTATGTAAGTTAAAGTCCTTTAAAAGATAGATGAAATTATATGTTTATTGATAACAGGTGAAATGAGCCTGGGTTCCTAGAGCTTGGAGCTGTCTGATATTATTTTCTGAGGGTGAAAGGAAACCCAGAAAATATATTAATCCGATAGACATTTCCCAACAGGGATTTGACCTGAAGACCTCCTAAGCAATGGCTGCACTGTGGTCGACTGGTTAGACTTCTTGACTCTCACCAAGGCGTTCCTGGTTTGACCCCAGTTGATCGCAAAGTGAGATTTGTGGTGGGCAACACAGTGCTGGAGTGGGTTTTTTCCAGGATATCCGGTTTCCCCTGCCATCATTCCACCAATTGCTCCATCACCACCTTTCGTATCATTCACTTGACCTCATACTACCATCTACTTCTCTCACCGTCACACCAGGCATCGGGCTGATCACCGATTCTGGTTCTCTATCAGATCCAAATACTCAGACCCAAGCTTAGAGAACGGTGAATGGCTTTATTGAGATTACTATTTTAGAAAACAAAGTAATAACACTGTTTACATGATTATATTACAGGTTGCCAAAAACAGCAGAAGATAATACGGATGAAGGAATCCTGGAAGTATATGATGCTGCACATACGAGGAAACACAACTGTGCCAGGAATTTCCTCTCATGTCCATCCTCACTTACAGAAATAGCTATTCCAAGATCTTGAACAATTTATATGAACATTAATTTAAACTTTAATTTAACTGCATATCTTGCCAACATTACGGATAAATCATCTTACACAAATGAAGAATGAAGGATAAGCGACTATGAAGTCCATGGTGTAATGGATTACTTTTTATTTCCATGAGCAACAGTTTTGTGTGGCAGCTTGAAGCTAACATTTTCTAAAAAAATTGTACTGTTTTGGATCTGGGATCTCAAAATATAAACTTCTGGTGAAGCTGTCATAACAAATTTTTGACTGACATACAATGCTTTCTGTACCTAGTCCTTTACTGAAATAAAAGTACTGAGTGTGGTTACTTTGCTGTGGTTTAATTTAGTCTCAGATGCAGTAAAAATTCTTCAATGAGAGTTGAAAGAAACAGTATACATGTGCACAGTTTCTGTGAACTTTCAGAGTATTTGGGCATAATCCAATTTAGCCCCATAGTGCCCATCATGTTATAGTTTACACAAATGTATTTTGTAGTTTTTAGATTTTTTTAATGACTCTTTTTAAATTCATTCAACTCTAATTACATAGAAAATGAAGCTAGTTACAGTGAAGCACTAAGTATTATACAAATATAACTATTTGTAACAAAAAACTTCACTTATCTTAAGAAAATGATGCCAATTGTTTTTTTTTTTCCCCTTAATAGTTGAATTAGTTGAAATTGATTTCACAAACCCTTGCTTGCATCCTGTCAACAGTCGACTGAAGACATGAGCAAGGGCTCATGAAATCAATTTCAATTAATTCAACTAATAAGAAAAATTGACATCATTTTCTTAAGATAAGTGAAGTTTTTTTGTTACAAATAGTTATATTTGTATAATCATGTATCTCTTTTTCAACAATAAAACACAAGCATTTACTGCTGTTTTATATAGTGAAAATATCAGTTTTTTTCAATAAAACTGTACTTCAGGGTTTTTCTTTTTCAGAATAAGAAGAAAAATCATACAACTACTGTCGACATAGCCCATTAAAATAAAAGTCTGCCATTCCACCAGTTAATTTACATGGGCCCTCCCCTTCCTTAACCACAAGTACATTTGAGGAGCTTTTTTATTAAAAACTGAACATGCCCATCACCTGAAAATATTCAGGAAATAAAAAAAATGTATGTCCATGCCATAAATTTTTCCTTTTCTTTGGTGAGAGGCTGTACATGGAGTTTTAAGAATTCTTAATCATATACTTAAAAACCATACATATAGTAGTTTAATTTTCAATTAATGGCTAAAAATATTTGGACATGTTAAGTTTTGATAGAAGATGATTGCTTTACTGTTCTATATACATTTAAGTAAGTGAAAGAGGCAGGGAAAGGTAATAGTATTATACTGGAGGAATTTCTCAAGAAAGCAACATATTAGTGTTGTGAGAACATAGCCTTCGCAAAAAAGCTGAGCTGGGTTATTCTAGGATCTGTATCAGCATATTTTTGCTTTTGGCTTCTCAATTAGGTTTCCGATTTCAGTCTTCCTCTCTTCCTAGCACCGCAATTAATTTAATTGATTGTTACCTCCATTGCACAGTTAAAAATTAACTTTCTTTCACCTCAATGAGCACCGTGATGTACAAAGAATATCTGCACTGCAACTAAAAGCTAATGCGTACACAAGAACTAATTGCTACAAACTGACCAAGTAAGAACACATTAAACCCTCATTATTTAGGGGGTAGAATGTCATTATGTAAGTTTCACAGACTTCCGGGAAAGGAAGCACATGACAAAGAGAAAAATTTGAAAGTGGACATGTCAGTTTTTATTTAGTTATTGTGTGTGTGTGTGTGTGTGTGTGTGTGTGTGTGTGTGTGTGTGTGTGTGTGTGTGTGTGTGTGTGTGTGTGTGTGTGTGTTAATTATTTGTTTGTTTCTTTATTTATTTACTTATTTATTTACTTATTTGTTTACTTATTTATTTATTCATTCATCCACTCATTCATTCATTCATTCATTTATTATCCTAAAATTTAATACATCCATTTTTGATAAATCCTGTGAAGATATGTCATTTATACAATAAAACGTCATCAGAGAAAAAGCTATTCAAAGCAAAAATGGAGAAGACATACTCACATATGTTTCCAAAGAAACAAAGTATATAGAAGCTGCCTTACTTTACAGTAATACCAATTTGCATAATAAAACATCTCCAAAATCTATCCCAAAATGTGCAGTAGTGAAGAAGTGCAAAATTAACAGTACAGAATGACGGATGGTGTGAGAGTTTCAAACAATATATTTAAAATATTGCTTTTGTGCCTCCAGCAATTAAACATATATTAAATTAAAGAGGAAATTCCAATTTATAAGACTGCAGAAATAAAAAAGGTTATTTTCAATAGTTTTCATTTAGTCTTGCCTTAAATAAAAATTTCTTAAACTAGCAATCAACTCAGGAACTCTCATATCTGGCGATAGCTCCACTAACTATGCTAAGGAACAAATCAAGGAATATTAATGAAAGTAAATGAAAATGGATAAAGAAAAGTACGTGTTCGTACACACATGTAGCTTTCACATAACAGATATTTATTATTTTAATATTAAAAATACACTTATTTTCAGCAGCATAAAAATGTAGCAATAGAAAGTAAATCAACTTAAACTTTAGAAAAAAATAAACACTATGAAAAAGCAGTTGGAACATATATTCCTATAGATCTAGCTTTTCACTTTTGTTTTCTAGAGTAAAAATTAACAATTCTATGCTAAAAATAGACATATGTAATATTAATGCTGGCAGAAATGAATCTGCAGCAATTTGTAATCTTAAAAGCAGATCATTGTGAATGTTACAGCATATTTAATGCATTTCTAACCAGTTTAAACTTATCATCTGGCAAAATATCTACATACTGGGGCCTTTACCTGTTTATTAATGAACGTCAATGTCTTCTGCAGTTGTGGTGAAATAGTTGACTTATTTAGTGGCATTAGATACTCCTGTAAGGAGTGTTCAAATATCATACACTAAAGGGTTGTCCATCGCAACTACATAGATACTGAGGTAGGGGTAAATGTCATTTAGGTCAGATTATTTCCTGCCCTACTTTATCTTTTCTAAATGCATATAGTACACATTGCAGAATACATGGATTCTGTGCTGAATTGGTCAAAAAGAAAATTAATAAATTCGAAAGACAATGGAGATGCAGACAAATAACTAGTCTTTCCCCAATAAGTAATAAAACTTCATACCGAAAATTTACATACCACCCCAGAGCTACATACCTTTTCCAAAAAGTTTTTAATGAACACATTACTTTGGCCCCACAGAACAAATTCAGTGTTCAACAAACACCTTTTGAAATCACAGATAAAAGCTCAGGTGTGTATCGGATAAATTGCATAGGCTGTGACAAATTTTACACTGTCAAAACAAAAGGGAATTTGAACATTAGGCTTAAAGAGTATTTTAGGTACATCAAGAACAAAGAAATAGACAAACCGGCGGTAGCATACCATCTTTGGAATGAGAATCATGATATAGAACATGAAACCCATTTATTAAAAGGTGTTCAGGGTACAACTGCATTTACCATGTGGGAAAAGATATTCATAAAGAAACTGAAGGGAAACTGTTTAATTTCAAAAGAACCCAAACTTAAACATCAGATACCAATGGAGAGACCCTTATCGCCTCCAAGGAATTCACAAAGTCAAAATTTAACAGTCACATTAGCTGAGGATGTTAGGAAGGTCCTAACGAAATGCCTTCTAGTTAAACATTAGCAATATATAGAGTACTAATTCGTCTCAAAATTATATTAGTATTGTGCTTCTATGTCCATGACATAGAATTTCAAAGTCATCACATAGTGACACATTCTTTAAACTCTTCATTTTAGTTTGCTGCGTAGTGCTTACACCTACAATGAATGCAAAATATTAAAAAGCAGATTAAAAAGGAGATTCATGTTTTCCGGAGTCTTTGTATATAAAATTGGAAATTTTGGAAATAATGTCCTGAGTGTTTATTGTAAACTAATAAATGCTTTGCAACTTCTGAGAAATATTGTCATGTTTTTATCTGAAGGGAATGTAACTAAAATAATGAAGTATTTCCCTTCAGTAAAAGATTTAACTTGCTTGACGGATATTTAAATTTCCAAATGTTGATGACTATAGGCAGGTATTGCAAGCTTTCTTGTGGTGATAGTTTCCATTTATTCTTCTTAATGCAATTGGACATTTCCCACCTCAAAGCCAGTTACAATACTGAGTATTATTTGTTATGGTCTGTGGTCATCAATCATTTTGACAAAGAGCTAGGCTGTCAAAATCACAATCTCAGTTCAACTTTTACTTAAGAATCATGACCTACTTTAATATAAGTATTCTGGAAAGCTAATTATTAGCAGATGTAATCCATTGCAGTCTTGTAAGCTCATCCATGCCTGTAACAGACAGAATGATGCAGTAGATCCAACAGTAATCTAAACAAGCAAATGAAATGTGGTTTATGCACCCAGTAATTTATATACTTTGAATAAGAAAGAAACAAAAAATTTATTTCCTTAACATCAAATGATTCGTCGTCATCGTCGTCGTCGTCGTCGTCGTCGTCGTCGTCGTCGTCGTCATCATCATCATCATCATCATCATCATCATCATCACCACCACCACCATCATCATCATCAAAATCATCATCAATATTAATTTATACTTGTCATCTCTTAACTTTAAAAGCTACATTAATTTGCAGTTTTTGCTTATCTCATGTCTTACCAGTTATAGAACTTTGTGCAAATCTTAATGAAATAAAGAGAAACTTATGGCTTATTCATAGAAAATTCAAAATAAGCATTTTATCAGCCATACAAACACCATAAACATTTTATTTTAATCAAAATTATTACAGCCATTTAGTAAGTTAGAAATAAGAATAATGCTATTTATTGAACTTTGGTTATGTGTTTTCTTTCTTTTTTTAAATTTATGTTCTCCAACGTTAAGTCATACTGAATGATGCATAAAGTATAAGATAAATGATGCTCTAATGAACGTAGGGTCCATATATCTTAGATTTACCCAACATTCATCTTTCAGAATAAAGGGAAACCCCAGAAAAAACTTTATTCCGGATAAGTGACTGAGATTCAACTCAGGATATCTTGAATATGAGGCAGATATGCTACCATCTATGCCACTGAGGTGGGCAATTATATTTACACTATCTCACTTTTGTAAAATAAGAATGATGTCTAACGTAAAGGGTAGGTGTTTTTTTTTAATTGCATCCTTGGAACATGATTAACTTAAATAAGATGAAGTTTACTATTTATTTGGTATTTCATTTTTGAATCATACTCTTCGCATGCAGGCACAAACACACCCATGCACACTAAAACAGCAACAACATTAAAATTAATGATAATAACTTAAATGAAAATTTAGTTTTCAAAAAAGGAAGTAAATTAAGAAAAGATGAATGAAGAATCTAAATGAACAACCGAGATGGTAAACGAATTTGATTGTCTAGGAGTAAGATTAAGTAATTGCTTTTTGTTCTTATCAAAACTACTGTAAATTGTTGGAGCATATCAATGCTGCCAGTGTACCAGAATTTCATTCCAAGGAGGTTCTTCTACATGCCAATAAATCTACTGACATGCGTTGCTTTTAAGCACACTTGAAAACTATTGGTCTGAACTGGGTGTGAACCTACAACATTGGAATCAGTAGGCTAGTGCCTATCATATTGAGCCATGCAGGCTGATTGTTGAGTAAAAATGGTGGCTGTGAGAAATGGAAAAAATGTAGATGTAATTAGCATCAGTAGAATTAGGAAGAAAGGAATAATTGTTGAAAGAATATCAAAACATTGCCACAGATGTTCTTCAAAGAGAAGATTTGTGAGGCTCAATAGAAGATAACTTCAAATGTTTTTAAGTATTTGTAAGACAATAAAGAGAGATTGAGGGAGTAAAGGTTATGTTGACATTGTAGCAGACAGAAAAGGAAGTACAGGAAGTTGGAGGGAGAGAAACGGGAACATGTGTCTTAAGGAATGTAAAATACATTACTTAGTAAAATATAAAGAGTTAGAGAAGCGGAGCAGATGTTTGGGATTCAAAGAGGGGCTTCATGAATAATGAAATAATAGAATGGTACCCATAAAAATATTAACAGTTGTAGGTAAGACTGTGGGCATGTTTTTAAAGAAAACCAAGGAAAACTGGTTGAAAAAAAAAGAGGCGAGGAGCAGAAATGGGACAGGAAGGAAAAGATAAGGGACAACTGAAAGCCAAGCTAATGGGTATCAGACATTAAAAGAAAGAAAAATCTGACTTAAACTGTACTAGAATGTACACAACTTTAAGATTTAAGATAAATTTATTTAATTCTTTCTTGTATCTATTCAAATTCTATTCCACTGACTGAAAGACTTACTTGGCTTGGTTGAGAATGTAGTTATTTAAGCAGACACTGAAGAAGCCCAGAACAACAACAACAAAACATTTCCAACACAATATTGCTCAAGTCACGTTCAGTGGGGTCCACGTGTTGCACTGCAGACTTTCTTGACTCTTCTACCGGCTTGTGTTTGTCTTTCTGTCCATTGCTGTTCTCCAAGACTGGTTTCTTGGTATCACCTGCACCATGTCGAACATCTCCAAGATTCTCATCCTTTCCTTCAGCAGTGACACCATCTTCCTTGTTAGGAGTCTTGTCAGCGGTCATTCCAAGAGTAAGTTTTTCATCAGCAAAGGTTGCTTCACTATGTCCGTCCTTGACTACCTCACATTCTGTTTTACCAATATTATCAGCTACCATTTTTTTTACTTTTGATTCCTGTAACATACAAAATTAAACAATAAAAATAATTTGAAATGAGATACAGAAATCTTCATTGTGCATGCAAGTAATAGATCATAAAGGATAGATATATAGTTAAAGAAACACTCACAAAGTTCATGCATTCAGTCATAACCTAATTATTACTTGCAATTCACATTCAGTTTATTCATCCTTGGTATCTTGTACAAGATAATTGACACATCAAGCACAATATTTACGAATAACATTAACATAGTAACAGAATACTAAACATACAAAAGAAATATATAATAGAAATTACAAGAAATGGATAAAGTAATCATTTAAGAAAACAAACATTTATATCATAGCACACAAAAATAGCAGAAGAGAGAGCTGACTAAAAGCTTTTGTAGAGAATCATTTGATAAGTCTGGAGTTTTCATAAACACATGAGACAACTATCTTAATGGTGACTTACTATGTTCAGGATTTATAGTTTGGACCACTATTAGGTCAGACCTAATATATGTATAATATAATGTAAATCATTAAATAAAACTCAGGAAGAAATATATGTGGTAAAAAAGCAAGGTTATTCTGAGTGAAAGATAAAACACGTGACTATATGCGAAGTCACATATTAAAAAATGTTAAATATTTAAGGTTTATGTCTTCATCCGGAGATCAAAACATTAAAAATACACTTGACTGTTTAATGCACTTGTTAATGATTATCCTTTTAGTACGCCTTTATTTATTTCTTTGTTTGCTTCCATTGTGAAATTTTCCACTTCTGCTAAATTAAATATCTTATTGTGTTTTGTGGTAGCCATTTATTTCTGCCCAGATTAAGTGTACCCCAGACACTTAACTTAACTTGATTATCAAGCTGTATTGATCTTTGCTTCTTAAATCGACGGATTTCCATTTTGAAGGCCAGTTTCCAAGAGGAGCTGAACTGAAATCCAGCATCACGATTAAGCGTGCTCCTTTCAGAGGAAATTGCCAAAGCCTCCTTAATTCTCCTCTCCCAGTAACTCTTGCATTTTGCTAAGATGGTCGTCTCCCGAAACTTTACTCTATGGTCGTTATCAAAACAATGCTCTGCCAGCCCAGACTTCTCAGGTTGCAAGTATTTCATGTTCTATAGCTGGTGACAAAGGGGAGCCCATTGCTACTCCGTCTACTTGTTCATAGAAAGTACCACCAAACAAGAAGAAAGTGGACGTCAGGGTATGTCGGAAGAGCTCTGTGATATCATGAAATACTTGCCACAGTTCCACTTAAACCATCTCATTTCTATAGGTACGTGGACGACACTTTTGTAATTTGGCCACATGGATCAGACACTTTGCCTAGCTTTCTTGCGCATCTCAACGGCCTTCGACCTCAAATACAGTTTACTATGGAAGTGGAGAAGGATGGAGCTCTTCCATTCCTGGACATTCTTGTTTCAAAAAAACAGCAACGATACACTGGGGCATGCTGCATACCGCAAGCCTACACACACACCGATCTCTATCTGAACACTCATAGTTTCCATCATAAATCTCAACGACTGGGAGTTCTCAATAGACTGGCCCACAGAGCTTTGTCTATCTCTGGTCCCAGCCACTTAAAACAAGAATTACAGCACCTGAGACTCACTTTCCGTCAAAACGGCTACTCCAAATATGACGTTGAAGCCTCGATCACCAGAGCTATGAAAGGGAAACCTGTAATACAGCAAACGTCAGATAAGCCTAACGCTACAGCCTGCTTCCCGTTTACCGGCAATCTATCCGGCAGAATACACAGAATTCTCGCCAAATACAACATCAGGACCATCCACAAGCCACTTCCGAAGATTAAACATCTGTTGAGACCAGTGAAAGACAAACTGGACTTCCAAGTTCCGGGAGTGTACCGCATTTCCTGTGAATGTGGGACACCGTATATAGGACAAACCGGAAGGACCATCGCTACTGGAATAATCGAACATGAACGGAACATTCGTTTAATGCAACCTGAGAAGTCTGGGCTTGCAGATCATTGTTTTGATAACGACCATAAAGCCAATTTTCGGGAGACGACCATCTTGGCAGTATGCAACAGTTACTGGGAGCGGAGAATGAAGGAGGGTTTGGCCATTTCCTCTGAAAAGAGCACGCTTAATCGTGATGCTGGACTTCATTTCAGCTCCTCTTGGAAACCGGCCTTAAAATGGAAATCCGTCGATTTAAGAAGCAAAGATCAATACAGCTTGATAATCAAGTTAAGTAGTTACGTTTCTTTGACCAATTAATTTTCTATACACACGCCATCTCCTGACCTGGTATTTAATTTATTGCAAACAGTCTTTTGTTCAGTAATGCGAATTTTGATAGTGTTTTGTCTTTGTTTATATTGGTGTTATATCCAGTGTTTCATTTGTGGTTATAACATTTTATAAATATCCTGATGATGAGAGAGATGCACACTCCCGAAACGTCGATTTATAATCGTCTTTTCACCTGGCTTGCTGCCCGAGAAGAAATTGAGCATACTCTTCGCTAGGAAAGCTTCAGGTCTTATGTTACTCTGTTATTTGCCTTCTTGTTACGTAAATTAAAAATTATTTGGTTGATGTGCACCTAAACGCTTAATTACAAGTTTTTCTTTTATCCTTAATGAATGAAAGGGTGTTTTAAATGAATAATAGACTCTATTCATGTTAAAACTACACTACTTTGTCTTCCAAACAATTACGATTCCAACAACAATCACAGGAATGCTAAATTTCATGCAGCACACGCAGCCAGCAGACCCCAAGCGTTGCTGTGAGCAATGTAGAGGAGCGATAACTGGTAAAGTGCGTAGAGGGGGCAGGGATGACCTAGGGCCCGTCTGATCTGGCCCTTCGCGACAAGACTAGCGAGACTGTCGTGTACAACACTGTGGGTTCCAAGCTCCGGTAACAATTAAGAATCGAGGTATAATAAATTGTTGTTTGAAATGATTATTACAGTTGAATAAAATATATTTTTTCTTCAAATTAAAAATGCCTGTAAGTTGCGTGATATTTGAACCGGTCCCTCTGGCTCTTCATGACGGCCCTCCCCTACTTTAAGTAAGATTTTGCTCTTGTTATTGTCTTGAATCAAATCTTAGATTATGGAGGACTTTGTTTAAAGAGTTAAGGCTTTTTTTTGTAATATCTCTCTGCTTCTTTGTATGCAACAATAAGTTTGTGTGTTGTACAAAGTTCATTTTTGTGTGTAGTAGCCATAAATGTACCTTCTTATTCTACCTGATTGAAAATCGACTAATTTCCCCTGGTTGAGTTAAAAAGCAGTAGTTACCAACATAGGAAATAAATGAATGCACAAACAAGCAAGAATTGATGCTCGCGTCTTGAAACACTCTTGTTTATAAATGTAATGCATATTGTTGTACACCTGCTTATTGTGTGGACGTTGTTTTGACGATGATCATCAATGGGGGTCAAATGCATGCCACTTTCACATCAATTTCATATACTTACTTAACGTCTATGGAATGCGCAAGTTTGATAAGTTTCAACTGTCAGTGCTTTACAGTTAATTTGTGACAGCATATATTTGTTTATTTGACCTGTAGGATATTGGTGTTTGTCGGTAACAAGCATCAAAACGAACTGCCTACACGAAATTAGGTTTATTAGAGATTTAGAGCCAATCACGGTCCGTACATTCACAGAAACAAAACAATATCTATTTTTCTTCCTGATTTCGATCAGGGGCACATCGTGATAATGTCGTATACATCTGATTCGTCTTAAACAACACCAACTCCAATACTCAGACCATAATACGAGAATCGATTGTAGGAAAAATGGCGGCGCTCGTGGCCCAGCTTGTTATGTTGTGGTTATATCTACAGAGTAAAGTGTGTGTTTGTTTACTTTGTGTTTGAAGAATTAATGTGATTCATATTACAGTGGCAATTAGTGACTAACGAGTTAGTTTATAGTTAAGTATTTAACATAAAGTGATAACGTTTACCTAAATCTATACTGTGAAGTATTGTCGAAATGCATCGTTGTTGTGTTCCCAGATGCAATCTAATTATGGTAGTGCACCTCACACGACATTTAAATTTGCGAAGGAAAAATCGTAATGGGATAAGTGGATTAGGATCATACATCGTAAAGATTTTAAAGTAAATGACAAAACTGTAGTTTTTATTCATCATTTTGAATAGTGCTTTGAGGTTAAGGAAGACATATTTCCTGTAAATGATGGTGAACCAATTCGTGCCCTTCGAAAAGTACCAAAATTAATAGATGATGCCTACCCCACGATTTTTAAGAATCAGCCATCCTATCACACATTAAAGCTCAACCAGAAAATACGAAATCCTGAAGAATGCATCCAAGACATTTTACAGAGAGTGAAGATAATTTTAATATTTGGTGTGCACAAGATGTTATTGACAGTTTTGAGTCCTTAAAAACCGAAGTGGTGAGGAGATTTTAACCCATTGATAGGCATTATTAAAGACGATTAGTTACGTTATTTTCAATAACATTCAAGATCCCAGCTTCACTTATGTTCCTTCACTTAATAAGTTTCAAAGTATTTCATAACCTAGAAGGAATATTATGAGCCTACCAGTGGAAAATTTTAAACGGATCTTGCAGTGTAAGGGAACTTGACACCTTCAAACGTGACAATTGGAGTAAACTGGACAATCTGGTGAGTTCTCTTAAATATTATAGTATAAGCAGTATGTCATTGCCAGAAAAGGTTACCATGTAAACAATGTAAAAGAAACTTTAGTACTTGCTACAGACGAAAGGATGATACAGTCCAATAAGATAAAGTTTGCTGTGTTTAATGCTTATGAGCTGTCATGCCTTATAAATTAAATTTTGATTGGAAGTATAAGGTGGAAAATGCATAGTACTGGTCGTGCTACTATATAATGTGATAAGCTCTTAGAATTTGTCATGATGCTCTTTATTTATGTTATTGCACATTTTAGTTGAAAGTATAAAGTGATAAATGCTTAGGAGTTACCTCGCTGCTCCGTAATATGGATTGTATTATGTCTATTGTGTATAGTTTCCTATTCTGTGTAACCAGAGTCGCTGGGCTTCGACGGGCGCCATCTTGGAATCTGTATTATGGTCTGAGTATTGGAGTTGGTGTTGTCTTAAACTTCGTGCAGTCCAAGAAAAAGCATATAGTTCCTCTTCTAACGTCAGAAACTGTCAATACTTTGCACAGTAAAGCGAGGGTACATGGTCAATTACTCCCTTTCCGTCTCAAAATATTGATTTACGACTTGACAGTTCATTAAGACTGGAATTTAGTAGTTTTAATATTCGTATATATGGCTATATGGCCGTAGTATACTTTTCTGTCATGTCAAAATATGCTTTAAATGGCACTTAATGTTCATAAAGCAAATGTTAGTGCATGTTTTGGACTTGTTAGTGCCTGTAAGTATTACAGCGTCTATTACCTATTTTTAAGCGCAGAGGATCTACCCAAAAGTCCGAAGATCCTGGCCTGCTTCTACCCGGGAGCAATGGATAACTCCGGGGCTCTTTCCATAGGGCAATACCTGGTTTCCTAAAAAGCCCCCCTCCCCCCATCGACAACAACGTCAAGACGGATGGAAGTGGATACGCCACTTACGCGCGTCAACCCCGCAGGGAAGACTACCGAAAACCTTGGTGGGGCCGCCTGGTGATCCAGCACACTTCTACTAGCTCTGCAGGCTAGTACCCGGGACTGCTTAGGCAACTCTCTACCCCCTCCGGGCGGCCGTAGCCTGGCCGGAGGTACCCGATCTCCCAGGGGTGTCGGGAACACACTGACCCCTCGAGTCCAACCCAATCCGAACAACTCCCCGACAGGAGGGACACGGTAATTCGGCCCGAGGTTCCTCTAGTAACGTCAGAGGTACCACGAGTGCCAAGGGTCCGCAGCGCTGGCACCACAGCAGCTGAAGGGGACGAATCCCCTTCCTTACGGGAGCGTCTGTTACCTAGTTCTAGATGTCATTATTTCATGCGACCATAACCTCAAAAGCATTAGAAAAAGAAATTGCATTCGCAGTCCTGTTTGTTTAAATTACTTAAATCAGTACAATTCTCCGGGCCTGTTTCCTTAATCATCTCTCTTCTTTTAATTAACAAATTGTTTTCACTGTTTCAGATTGGTTACGGTATTCTGAACTAAGTGATTCATTTTGTATATTATGGTATTGTGGAATTCAGTATAAGTATCGTGGTAAAATACATTATATTTACGGTATTAGGTAATGAAACGAAAGACGGGATATGTGCGGCGACCTCTGCAAAGCGTTGCGAGGCCACGCGCCAGATCATTTAAAGGACATGCTCCTTTTATGCTTTTTGTGGTTCGTAGACAAGGAAGTTGCTGTTGTGTCCGCCCACATTCTACAGCACCCTTCTGGCAGCGTTACGATAGCAGGTGTGTTGATCAAGGCTGGGGAATAAAGAAGATAGCTTAATCAGATTTACGGCTGCTCTGGAAATTCATTTTTGGGACCTTGAATACTCTGTAGCTATATCAAAAACCAATTCACTCCGGTATGGTTTTAATCTTGAGTTAAATCCTATTTACAACACACAAATATAAACCAAGAAGATTGTTAGTGGATATCATCATGAATATACCATACAGATGATGATGATTTGTGTTTATGGGCGCTGAACTACAAGGTCATCAGCACCCAAAAGTGCGCGCGCGTGTGTGTTATATTGGGAATCACTAAAACGATTATAATTAGTTTATACACTGAAATGATATGTTCTCTGCTAACCCACAAAGGCCATAACACAAGACGTAGAACCTGGACCACAAATACGTTCGAGCCATAAAGGGGCATAGGTACTTTTTAAGAATGCTTTGACTTTTCGTTCAAAACGCTATGGAGTATTTTCTATTCCATAGAAAATATAGATACATATAAAATGAAGACAAAAGACGAGATAATTTCATATCAACCAAGATGTGCAGTTACATAGATGGTCACGATTCATCCACTGAGAAAACAGAAAGCGAACGAATTCACTTTTGTTTATCACCATAAACAGTGATATGGCAGTGGATACTTATTGCCATTTTATTCCAACTTTGTAAACATGTGTAGGGTTGAGCGTTAAAACATCTGAGTTAATTTTATTCTAGCTATACAGATCACGCAATGAAGTTGTTGGATGTCAAAATCCTGTAATGATCCTCGTGTAAGGAATTTCTGTTGTAAACGAACTTCACTGTTTGCTAAATAACTATATGTAGGTGTAAAGAGAAGTTAAACATTAGTAATATTCAACTAATATTTATAATTTACACACCGAGAGTATATTTTTTTCTCGGTGGTTGCAGATTTGCGCCATTTTAAAACTGTTGAAGTTGCTGGCCTGAAGGGTTGTGAATATTCATATTTGCCTATTTTGTTGAATATTGAGGTTAGATTTTTAACTGGAATATTTATGTTATTTCCCTATTGAATCAAATAAAGTCTTAAAATCACTGCACCGTACTATAGTTATTGTTTATACGGCATACTCGTATCTATTTACAGCTATAATGGCACGTCCAGCATGTGGAACATTGCGTTGCATTGGAAGGTACACCCATCATACCCATTTCCGTAAATATCAAGGGACTTGTTCTTCATTACTTACTGAGAACAGAATATTATAAAGAATACGGGGAGAGCTAATGAGGTTAATTAAATTGTAGTTTCAGTTCATCCAAGAAACATTCGATAAAGCAGTTGTGTAAATAAATACACATCTAAAGTGAATGATCTCCTTAAATATTATACAGAAAGTTTCATTTTATTTGTATTTATCAAAGCACTTTACATTGTAGCTACGTCCTGTTCACTAGGACAGCTTTAAACATGCTTTCGTCTGCATTAATGCTGATTTAGATACGATATCAACTACAACTACATTATAAAATTAGGACAAATAATTATTAGTAGGTATTTAAACCTCTATGTTAAAAACAATTTCTGTTGCCTTCGTATTGTAGTCGTACAAAAAGATACAGTAGATGAACTGTTTCCTGTTGGATTAACATTCATAGTCAAAGAAATTTGTGAATTGCAGTTTCTCCTTACGGTACTCCATACAAAATATACTAACTCCTTCAAAGTGTAACCCATGCAGCTGAACTTCTTCCTATAGATTTGTTGAACATAATTAAAATATAATATTAATTTAGATGTTCCTATGTTAATGCCACACGCGATGAAAATTTCTTGAAATCTTTACAACAATCAAACATTAAATTTCCTACAGCCTTAAAACTTTTCCTTATAAAATAATAAAGAATGAAGCCCTTTTATAAATCCAAATTCAGTCATGTAGATACCGCATTATTAAACTCCTGAATCCAAAGTACTTCACATCAAGACAAAAAATGCTCTTTAGTTTTCTTCGTGAACGTTCAAAGTGATACAAAACATAAGGAGACAAGATTTCGAGAAAATCTAATTTTAAAATTCCAAACATAAGAAATGTTGGTGTTTACAGACCAGAAAGGCAAATATAAAATTTTATCCTAATTCTTTACGCAATTTCAAAGGATTTTTTTCTTCAATGGCAGTTTTAAAAGCCTATTTCCCCCCCCCCCCTCAAATTCTTCGAAAATTTAGTATCTAGTACCAAACTTCCACATTTTGTATTATTCCTCGACTGCAGCTCTTTACTATAAAATATGAAATGTTTGTAACATTGAAACTTTTCCTAGAAACAAGTTATTTACTTTTGTAACTTCGATTACGTTTATTATTAAACACATGAAATCCAAAACATTTGTATTAAGAAATAGTTCTTTACATGCCATCAACCTTCATAGATTGCATACTGAAAATGTGAAAGAAATTGCATAAAAACTGATACTAGTGAGGAGTTTTAAAGTTTTAATAACGTAAGAAAACAATATCACGAGAAAATAGCTTTTACACGTCATTTACTCACAGCTGCTCACGTCCATTTAAACGTTACGTCTGGACATTTAAATGGCAGCTGATTGCAGTTGCATGCAGTCTCGAAATAATGGCTTGTAATTTCTTTTTCCGTTAACATTTTTAGCAAGTTATTTCCTTTTTTCCTCGAAGTGTTATCGGAAATTTTGTATTGGGTATTCTTAATGAAAGTGTGTTAAAGCTTTCCACTGTATTTAAATAAAAAGAGCACGTTTTTTTAAAGAAAATGTCATTGAAATATGTAAGTATTCACACAGTTGTTTTGTCATTTGTGCTAATCAAGATGCATTCTATATTTTAATACCGGGTTTTAAATCCACTAGGTTCAGTTTTGGTTGGAACAATAATTGAAAGGCGAGCTGATAATCAGGAACAAGATTTCATATAACATGTTTTCCTTAAACAACAAAGCTGTATCATTTTCTGCATGAATAGAACTGAAAGGGGGCAGTTATTAGCTCAAATCAAAATTAAAATATCTAGCATATGGATGACAAACTTGTTTTCTATTTAAAGGAAAAGAGTAAAAGAGTACTGCCAATCATCTGTGGTAAATATATTCGTTCATAAACAGCTGCACCGGTAATTCGCGCATTCCTTTGTTTTCTATATGACGCCGTTAATTAGTTGTCGCCATCTATTCACAAAATCACGAATTACATTTCTTTTAAACACCTATCACAGAACAAAAACAAAAGCAGAAAGATGATAGGTAGCTTACCTTTAAAACTTCTGTGGTAGTCCTTAGCTTTTGGCTGTGCCGGATGTCACTAAAGTGTGTTGCCGAGTGACATAAGGTGGCAGCGTCAGATGACGTCACAGTGTGCAGCACTCAGGCAGCAGGTGATGACCAAGGTTGGCCATTGCGCATCAGTGTAAAACACACTGAAATTTCTGTTACATTCAACGCAAACTATGTGAACCGTGAAGAGGTGCCAAACTGACCTGCAAGAAGTTGGGTGTTACATTACGACAGTGTTGCCAAGCATATGTAGCTATTTACCACACACATTGCCGACAATTCGTCCGCAAATTTACTCTTGCTAGTGGAAACACTACTATATCAATTAAAAATTCAGATAATTTAAACACAAGCCTTTTATTTTGCAAGTTGAACAGTTAATAACTGAATAGTTCTGCTACTTCGCCACTGTCAGAGAGAGAGAGAGAGAGAGAGAGAGAGAGAGAGAGAGAGAGAGAGAGAGAGAGAGATGAGAGAGAGAGAGAGAGAGAGAGAGAGAGAGAGAGAGAGAGAGAGAGAGAGAGAGAGAGAGAGAGAGTATTTATTGGAGAAGCTAAATGAACTTCTTATTAATTAAATGGAGACGAATGAGTTAATTGGTCGTCGTGCTGTTGGCAGACTGAGGGATAGCCCGTGGTTTGTCATGCGTGTACCTGTCCCAGGAGGGACTTAACCACGTATGACGGGAACATGGGATTTACAGGATGGCGCTTTGAATTTAGGTTGATGTAAGGAAGGGGGGGGGGGGGGCGGGGAGCCTAAGCTCCTCAACGGCTGAGAAAGCATGTACAACAGCCAGTTGTGCACCGCTGGGGCAGTTCTAATAAGAAAGAAAATTACTAAATTATAAATTACAATCCTAAACTAATTTTTAGAAAAATTATACAACGCATTACAAAATGGAAAATGAAAATACAATACATAATCAAAAATCCTGAATAAAAGATAATGAAAACAAAATGTATAGTCAGAAGACGACAAGAGCATCTATAAATAAATATAAATAAATAAATAAAGAAGAAGAAGAAGCCATCGTGTGCAAAGAAGTCGCCATATTGAACGTGTAGATTGCACTATATAGTATATGATTACAAGGTATTTTATTGGTATTTGAGGTTATTTTAAGATAACATTATTATTATTATTATTAGTGTTATTATTATTAGTGTTATTATTATTATTATTATTATTATTATTATTATTATTATTATTATTATTATTATTATTATTATTATTATTATTATTATTATTATTATTATTATTATTATTATTATCATTATCATTATCATTATCATTATCATTATCATTATCATTATCATTATCATTATCATTATCATTATCATTATCATTATCATTATCATTATCATTATCATTATCATTATCATTATCATTATCATTATCATTATCATTATCATTATCATTATCATTATCATTATCATTATCATTATCATTATCATTATCATTATTATTATTATTATTATTATTATTATTATTATTATTATTATTATTATTATTATTATTATTATTTAACGTTCCTACAATGTTAAGTCTTATCGACGATGAATGAAATGGTAAAATGATGCTCAGATGAGCCCAGGGTCCGTACCCGATATTAATATTTCAGGTTTAGGAAACCCCCGGAAAAACCTTATTCAGATAACTCAGTCTGATCGAGATTTGAACTCAGGACCTGTTTAACGTGAGGCAGACACACTACCACCGTGCTACAGAGGTGGGCACTACGAATTCTGTGTAGCCTGAAAATTCAAAAGAGATAAGCTAGTTTATATAACTAGCTTATCTCGTGCTTCAAATACTATTTTCTTAACTTCCTGTTCAGATTCTTCAAGCAAGAATATGCAGTAAATATACATTTTAAATTCATTTTATAAACTGTATCATTTTATAGTTACCTTTAAATTTCTCCGCTGTGTGCATAGTAGACAGAGAAAGTATTGCATTGCATCCAAAAATAAAATATCGACGTTTAAATGAAAATACATGTTTTTTAGGCTTCCGGAATAAACACCATTTTTAGAAAAAGGCCGTGAACAGCAAAACTCAAAAATGAAAATTGGATAAACACCAAACTTGAGTTTTTAGATAATTTTCAAGATGTTCAAAAAGGTCTGCTAACCTCAAACTACCTTATACATGAAAGATTTTTCGAAGTTTTTTATTTTCTCAAAAATGCTTTAACTAGAATGGGTACTATATATTATAATTATTTACATAACCGTAAAACATTTATATTCAATTTTGTTGACCTAATTTATTTAAAATAATTTCCTTTTCTCTGGCCTAAGGCGTTTAAGAATGATTTGAATTATTCAGTACTTTTGTCGTTTTCTCTTTAACTACTGTCAGTTGTTTCTTTGCAATTTTTTCAAAGAGTATGACATCTTAAACAATTGACTGTGTATATCCCCTTTCTGTACAGTGATCTTAATTAATTAAATAACTTTCAGTCTTTGCATCATTTTTTGGAATTATTGTGCTCTTTTTTTAATTTTACAGTCATATTGTGGATCACTTTTCAAACAGTTTTATATAATCCAAATCCGGACCTCGGTACTGCACACACACACTGAATTAAAAAGTATTGTTAACTTTATATTTGCAATACCTACTTTTGCACATTATTTTCTCGTTTTTAAGTAATTTCCCATTGATTATAAAGTTTCCTTATAAATGTTGACGCAACGTTCCAAAGTACCAAATGACACACTTTGGGTCCGGCACTATGAGTGTAAATATAGCAAATTTAAACTCGCACGCGGTTTCACTGAAATATGTAATTTATGTCACTCCCTCCTCCGCTCTCCACAAAATATATGGCTGGAGAGCTCGATTATAACGTAACCACGTGCTGTGTTCTCTTTCAGAACTGCAGTGCTGCCTACCTACAGTGTATAGTAATGGAAGATTCAGATCATACGAAGTATTCGTAAATAACTAGGTAAAGACTGCATCTCCCAAAGTAATTTACTTAAATTACATATTGTGACTTCGTGGGCTCGTAGAATTAAGTCTTGTTTGCAGAAATTTAAAATACTGTTTATTGCAGTAAACAGTAACTTTGTACAAACCTTGCAGCAGTAAAAATACGTGACATACACAACAGCAGTCTTCAAGGTCGTCTCGTTGTTTCACCACAGTAAGTAAACAAACTGAAGAAATCACTACGGTACATCACACAACTCACACATTGCACAACTGCAACTGACTACGCTCTTTTTTTTATCGTAAGGAGCGGGTTTTGAAGGGCAACAAAGGTGAGAAGGTTGTTGGGGTCCCTCTGATGCACCCCCGGTAGTAAAGTCTGTTTAGTTAACTCATGTGCAGTCGGCCGCTGCCTTTGACGAACCCTTATAATCGTTTTACAACACCGACCCTCCTTCTCCCAGACCTTTCCGCAAGGTTGCCATCTTTCTCGATACGTCATGGGTGTCGTACGAGGTTTCGTCTAAATAAATTATCTTATGTCCATTACTGCAAAACTTTCTTAGTTTTGAAGATATATATCGCCAAGCTACAGTTCTACTGGATTCCATAATAACCCTTATCTTATTCAAAGTGCGGTATTTGAAACCCAGCTCCTTTAGGAGACCACGCAAAGTGAAGCGCCCATAAGGAAAATCACAAATTTCTTGCAAATGTGCAACCAATTCGTCTAAGGTGGGCGCTCTCCCTTTTGCATAGAATCTATAAATTTCTCGACGAATTAAATCGCATGTGAAATTATCTACTTTAGAGAAACGTTTTCTTTTGTTTTCACACTTGATCGGCGTCTTTGGTATTCCTTTCGTCACAATATTTCTTACTGTATTTCTGTGAATACCCAGAATTTATCATCAGGTTCATTGCACGACCCCTTATCAAGATTATTTCTCAGCACATATTTATATGTGTTCAAAACAAGCGCTTGAATTCGCTTACCAACAGTTCCCGTTATAACTTTGTTATTTTTTTTTAGGCTTTTCCAGTAATATAACTCGGCCCAGTTATTCACACTATTGTCTTCACCTTGATTATGTTCACTTGACTGAAAGTTATCTACTACTTCATTTGCATTTACCACTGCATTTCCCTCCCACGGTCTCCACATCGTGACACACAACGAATTTCTGCACGTAATGAAACAGATCAACTGGAAGTTGGAACTTTGGCAACTGAGACTCCACGTGGAGTAAACATGCGACTGTCACTTCGAGAAAATCAGGGTTGCTATTGGTCCTCAACGACAGTGTTCCATTTCTGAAGTGTGGAGATAGATTTATGACGGTCATTAGTGGGCGGGAAAGTCAGGTCCCTTGAGGTCCCTTTGAGTGGGAACTGCACACACGTTAACTAAACATACTTTAACCGTAGTGGGAATGCAGGCGCCTGAAGGGCACGTGCGAATCCAGGGTAATGTCCGGTGGTCCAAACATGACCAGAGGCCCTGGGTGGATCGCCGGGATTAGAGGGAAGGTGTAGAAAGTATAGGAAGTACTTTATTATGTTGTATAACTGTGCACCATGGGTGCTTGGTTTTATGAATTAATTTTGGCGGCGTCGCTGGCGCGCTGTTCGGTCTGTCGTGTCAGTGAAGTGTAGTAGTGTGGTTTGTAAGGGGTCAATGTTCGTGAGCACTTGAGTAAAGTACTCACGTAGTGAGTCAGGGTCGTGCGTGATGGTTGCCACTGCGATCTGAATGTCCACCTGCTTTTGGGCGATGCGTAGTATGTCCAGTTGAGAGGTTTCGGTCCTGGTGGACGGTGTCTTGAATGTCTGCGGTGGGGCTTGTGATGGCGTCAGTGCTGGTCCAGAGAGTCTTCTCCAGTTGCTGTAGTTCAGTCATCGTGGTCTCTGAAGTTGTAAGGGGGAAGGCTGCGTGGTCCTGGTGTAAAGCCAGGCTGTCAGTCATTTGTCGCTGTGTAGTCATCAGTCTGTCTCTAAGGTCAGTTAGGGCGGTGTTGGCCGTGTCGAGGTGATGGCTGGTGGCGGCGAGAGAGTCCTCGATATTGTCTATTCTCAGGTTCAGATTCAGGACCTCAATGTTTAGGTCCTGGACATCGTCCTTGGTAGGCCCTTGGATAACGGTGGCGGATCTGGCTGCCAGGAGCTCCTCGATGGAGTGCAGGAGGTTCTTCATCGTGCATACATCGTCTCGGAGGCAGTCCAGTGCTTTCTGCCAATCAGCGGATTCACTGGAGCGAGTTGTCCGAGGTGCGGTGTGGTCGGAGACCTGGCGAGGGTAAGCAGGGCACTGCGCCTGCCATGTAAAGTGGCCGAGGCCGTTGCAGGTGGCGCAGTACCAACGTCGATGCCTCAGATCTTGTGCCCTACACTCTGCGGTCGGCGTGGAGGCGCAAAAGCAATGGCACCGAGGAGGCGTTGGGCAGCTGCTGGCGGTGTGCCCGTATGCGCAGCGGTACCGGCAGGGGACATGCCGCTGAAGGTTGCTGGCCTCAATTTTGAGTCACTACCCTAATAAGGGCAGGCCTGTGGTTAAGGCAGCGTCTCGTTCCCCCGCGTCTGCAAACACACACAGGCGGCGGGTCGTCCTCGGGAAGTGATTCTGATGGCCCTTAGTGCTGAAGGCTGCCTCTGCGCAGCCGCGGCGAGCAAGTACTTTCCTCCGCAGGAGAGTTAGTCTCTGAGGCCTGAGACGTAGGGGGGTTGGCACACCCTCCCTGGACAGGTTTATGACACCCCATGTCAGTACAGTTACAGACCATTCAAAAACATTCTGACAGCTCTATTTTTGTGAATGAATCTTCTCGGTTTTAGTGTACAGAGTGAATAGGGCGCATGTTTTTAACGGTCTGCTCCTTGTGTAGCAGGCGTTCTCTGCCACACACATTTTCTGTCCTTGTCCTACTGTGTAAGGCAGCGCATACCTTTCAGGGACCTTCTTTGCGGTGCTGGACAGTACTTGGCTGGCAGAGCTTGGGGAGCACTGAGGATGACGGTGATGTGGGTGGATGCTCATGATTCAGTGGCGGATGGTGGCAGCAGGCTGGGTAGATCTGCTGGAACTGAGTGTAGAGATAGATCCGGTACCGTTGTCCTATTTGAAGGCTGCTGTGGGCTTGAGGGTCCGGGCGCCAGGCGTGGCTGCGGTGAGTTAGGAGCCTGGAGAACGTCTGAATCAGGCGGTGTAGTGGGCTTCCTTGGGGAGGCGATGGCCCAAAACCTGCCGGTCGGAACAGCGGGCTGCTCTCCCTCCGCTACCTGTACCAGCAGCGTGGCAGGAGACGAAGCCCGAGAGCTGGCTGGGGAGGGCTGCGGCGGAAGCAGCTTTACTGTCTGGCTCTGTCTCCTTGCTGCGGTGTTCTCACTCACTCCAGGTTGGCGGGCTGTTTGGAACAGCCCGAAGGGTGGTCAAGTCGTGTACCTGCTCTGGAAAGAGCTTTACCACGTAGTGATGGGATGTGGATGTTGTAGGATGACGGGTGAAAATTAAGTGGGTGTAGAGAAGGGAGGTAGCTTGTTGCTCCTCGAAGAATGGTGAACCGGGTGCTACAGTTAGCGTGCACCACTGGTGGATTAGTTAATTAACTTGGTAGAAGATAGGTAGAATTTTGAGTTTTCCAAATTAAATATTGGATAGCTGTAATTTAGTTTAGACAGGAATGGAGATCATGTGGTTACCGGTAATGACCGCAAGACATGCGGGGCAACCGATATCGCTTTATGTGACGCTCACGAGGTACATAATCCCCAAGGGATCTGACTAGGGCGCTCTGATGTTGAGGCAAACTCTCGAAAAATTTGGTCGCCTGGCGTCTAATTTCAACCTCCACATAGCGGAGGGATGAAGCCTCGTGAAGTAGTCTCACGGGGAACCTTGTGCATACAAAATAAATAATCCGAAGACATTTATTCTGTGCACGTTGGAGCAGAACTAGGTGTGAGCCTGCGGCCATACCCCAGACTTCGCACGCATAGAGCATGATAGGGAGGACCAGAGCCATAAAGAGGCGCAAATTTAGGGAAACAGACATCGCAGACCTAAGCACAGGGTAAAGCGAGGCCGCGGCACCGCACGACCGATGCGCTTGCTCCTGGATGTTTTCCCGAAAAGTTAGGCCCTTGTCCAGCTTGACTCCCAAGTACTTGATGGAATTCTCCCCTTGCCCAAAGTAGGTGAATGAGAGGAAGTTGGCGGGAAAGGGCGCTTGGTGAACAGTATCGCTTGGCTTTTCTACGTGTTAATGGACAATCGCCAAAGCGTGCACCAATCCTGGAGGAGCCGGTGTTCTAACACTTTGCGGGGTTTTTATTCCTACAGTCATTGCTCTAGAATGCAGTAGCGCTGCCGAGAGAGATCGCGACGCAGTGAGAGAAAGTGGAACCATCCAGACATCTCTGTCGCTTTCTCTCTCTCGGCAAGCGTCCAGCCCGCCTCGGTAGCATAGATGGTAGCCTGTCTGCCTTATTTTCAAAAGGTCCCGAGTTCAAATCTCGATCAGGGCGAGTTACCTGGATAAGGTTTTTCCAGGGTTTTCTCTTATCCTTCAAGACGAATGTCGGTAACTGTAAGGTCCACGGACCCTGGACTCATGTGAGCATTATTTCACCTAATTCATTCACCGTTCGATATGACAACGTTGGAGGACATAAATTACACACACACACACACACACACACACACACACACACACACACACACACACACACACACACACACACACACACACACACAAACGGCAAGCGTCCAATTCTATGCGCCTACATCTGTCTCTTTCTTTCCTGTGGGGCTGATAACCTTATATCATCATCATCATCATCATCATCATCATCATCATCATCATCATCTCAGTATCACGGACCAATCGGATGCTGTGGTGTCAGTTTATTGTTGCACCGCTTAGCCGTTATTTATGTGCGCATAATGATATGCCTTTCTTTCCTGCGCATGCGTATAGCTCTGGCTTTGCGGCAGTTCCAAAAAAATGCGATTGGTGACAATATTTTGAGGAATTCTTCAGTAAATATCTGTTTATACAGTTTTTGATTATATGAAATTCTCTAAAATTCAATAACAGTTAATTTTGTTTTAATTTAAGTCATACAGGACTATGTATGAAAAGGGTGAAATGATGCTCAAATGAGTCCAGAGTCCGTAGAGCTTGTAGTTACTAGTGTTCTTGCAGGATAAGCGAAAACACCGAAGAAACCTTGTCCAGATAACTCAACTTCGAACTTGGGACCTCTTGTACGTGAGCCAGACACGCTGCCATCTACGCTACCGATGCGAGCAACAGACACGTAAGTGGTTTAGACCATTCGACTCTCATCAAAGCGGCGTGGGTTCGATGCCAGGCGACCGTAAAGTGATCAACAAGGCGCTGGGGATGGTATTGTCACGGTTCTCCCCGCCATTTCATTCTACCGGTGCCCCCTCTTCATTTCATGTGTCACTGCCTGTAGTGCCGCATGTAGTAAAAGCGGGCGTTAAACACAACAAAAAATATTGTGACTTTGTGGGTTCGTGAAATGAAAAGTCCAATTGCACCACTCAAAAATGTTCTTTATTTCCACCGAGTTACAGTTAAACTATTGCTAATTACACAGAATTACGTAATGCACACAATTACGATTCACCAGTTCGTCCGTTACAATTTCACTTGCACTCGTAATTACGTACAATCCTCCGATGCACTCACACAGTCTTCTCGTCGTACACTAGCACTGCATTCTTACGCCAAGAACTGACTGACTCAATTCACTCACTGCAGCACTTTTTATAGGAATATCACCGTCTTCTAGAAGTCTCTGGTTTCCGTGAATCCACGGGAAGGTTTCAGATGGCAGTGGAAGAGGGGAAGGAGGCGGCCAGTGACAAGTGACATTTCCCTAATCATCCCCCTCAGTTAGTGACAGAGACTAATGGGAGGGTGTGGTTGGCTGCCTTTGGCCCCCTTACTCAGCTGTCGTTGGTTGCGCTTTCCGCTAATTGGGTGACAATACATTCTTTAATATATATTTTCACCACAATTGTTAGAACGCTTTTTGGAAAAAATAATAAATATTTTCCCATGTAAATGAGAGTTTTGGGTACGTGGGATATGAATATGTGTACTTGGCATTCTACATCTTCATTAAGATCACCATTGTGTAAAATTTAGATTGATACACAAGCACGATCATGAGGACTGGACATTGAAGATCTGAATGTCAGACCTTCGGTCTCAAGCCAGATCAGGGCTTGGCCCTCTACTGACAGTGCAGTGTTTTGTAAGGAAGGATAATATAGACAGAAGATGAGGTTGGAGTCTGCTGTGTTATTTTATGTGCCTAAAAGAGCCTCGGGCGTTTGTATCGCTCTCCAGGATCGATGTCGTACTCCCCTAGACCGCGGATGAGGGAGTTGAAGTTATGGGAGAGGTTTTGATAGAAGGAACGTGAAAGGTTATGGATGTAGTCTGTTATTGTGGGGATACGTAGGTCACGTCGGATAACTAAATTGGGGAAGTACCAAGGGAGTCTGTGGCAATGCAGAGGAATCGGGTTTGTAGAATTTCAAGGCGGTGTAGTTGAGAGTTGGCTGCTACTCCCCATAATTCACTGGCGTATGTGATGGCTGGTCGGAGTACTTGCTTATACAGGAGCAGTTTTGTAGGCAAGAGACATCACCGATCGTCGGTTATAGAGAGGGTAGAGCATACCCGTTCTTTTGTTAACTTTATTAGCTACATATGTAATGTGGTCTCTCCACGTCAATTTGATGTCGAATAGAACACCAAGGTATTTAACGTAAGTTTTCCAATGGACGTCCTCACCAGCTAGGCGAAATGGTGAAAGATCCGCTATTCGTCTTCGACAGTAGGTGATGGCCTGGCTCTTCTATGGGTGGACGCGTAGATGCCAACGTTTGATCCAGGTGGTGAGGAGGTCGGCGTATTGTTGAATCCTGCGAGCACACAGGTTGAGCTCTGATGATGTGGAGGTGACAGCTGTATCGTCAGCAAAGAGATACAGCGAGCAGCGTGGCAGGGATGGTAGGGTGTTGAAGTATAGAAGGAAGAGAGTGGGTGCCAGGACACTACCTTGGGGAACGCCACCTCTGATGGGATGGGATGAGAATAAGATTCCGTCGTGGGAGACAGCAAAGGTTCTGTCAGTGAGGTAGGAGTGAATGAGATGAATTAAGTAGGAAGGGCTTTGGTAGGTGAGGAGACGGGAGAGTAAGCCTTCGTGCCATACACTGTCGAATGCTCTGGTGATATCTAGGAGTAGTGCTGAAACGAACTGCTTCCTGTGTAAACTTCATCGACCGATTCAGGATAGTCCTTAGTCAACTTAGAATAAGTTTCTCCATCAGTTTACTCAGTGTTGGAAGCAAACTGATGGGTCTGTAGTTCTCCCGGGATGTTCCGTCTTTCCCAGGTTTGCAGATAGCGATGACCTTTGCATGCTTCCAGGCCTTTGGGAAGTAGCCAAGTTTGAGGATTGCATTAAAGAGAAAGGTTAATGCTTTCAGCCAAGGGAATGGTAGAACCTTTAGCGCCGCATTCACTATGTTGTCAAAGCCGGGCGACTTGAATGGCCAGAGATACACAAACAGGAGACACTTAAGCAAGTAAGTTTTCTGGAGGTCTAATAGATGACATGATGGTCGATATTTAGATACACAGTCAATAACTCATTTTGTGGAAGCAGGGTATTTGTTATCTCCCTGTGTGTAATCCAGGTAACTGCTTGTTAGAGTAATTGTATGTTTTTATTTATAGATAATGATACCCATTTAGCATTACGTGATGTGGCAGATGTTTCTAATGGAATGTTTGACAAATTTCATTTCAAATGGTAGAACTGCAAATGTTTTGGTAATTAGGAGTAGAACTTACTGGATGTAATTCTGAAACTGCAAACTCCTTTTGATTTATAGCTAGAACATGAATGCAGGTGAAGAGTGTTGTAAAGATTCAGGGTGAGATGTGATGTAGACCAACGGCTGTGACTGTGACAAAGGGGTGACTTGAGGGTGGCTAGAGATATGGTGAAGGATTGTCCATAAGAAGTGACATATAGCTCTGATACAAAGAAGGAAGTTACTAATCTACATAACAATGAGTGAAGAGTAAATAATGGTCAGTGATGAATAACTATTGGCTCTACCTTCACGGATATTCCTGTCACCTCAAGCTCTATTCTAGAAGATAGGCAAAGTGACCTTCAGGAACACTGGCTCCACTTGTGCGATGGGAGAGCATGGTGCCTGAAAAATACATGAACTTCCAAGAAACGACTTCACGTATGCTAACAGAAGTCACATATCTAGACTTCAGTACATCATCTACCAAATATCTGAATTCTATACATTTTTATGTGTCATAAACCTGCAAAAATATCATCCTCACAGAATCATATTTCGTGTGAAATCTGAATCCAGCTTGGACTTTGGAGCTTGGATCTCTGTGCCGAATCTGCTCTGTAGCGTAATTCAGTCTACTCCATAAATATGAGAAATGAAATAAAATAAACCTTCCTTTCTTACAAAGGGTTATCTCTGAGGTGAGAAAAATATTGTTGTGTGTGTACAGTTGTGTGATGCCCTTTTTTATATGCCAGACATTTGATACTTAGTGATACAGGCTTCAATTTCAGTGTCCTGTGACTGTAAAAATTTTGGAAATAAAAATTAAAAATTACAGCATCATATAGTTCCTCACAATATTCAAAAGTATTTTGTTTGTTAACAATGCTCTTGATTGTCAGGATTATATTGCTGCTGGTGTGCCAAAATTTTGTTCTGCAAACACTAGTCAGTAAATTTACTTATATGGGGCTGTCTAGTTTCTTTCATTAGTTTACAGCATATATACAAAAGAAACTCCTTAAAAACTGAATACCACTAATAACATAAGTTAGTACTTCAATAATATTGTTGTAGTTGCTTTAAGAATCACACCAAACCTTCAATTATGAGACAAATTCAACCTAGCCACTTCAAATGAATAAACTTCTTTTTCCAAGTATTTTTCTCAGTCTGATGTATAAAGACATTGCTTATGGTCTTCACCTAGTTGAGTTGAAATTCTGGTCATAATTTGTTCAGTATAATTTTAATAAGAAATTAAATTTTGTTGGCTAAGTGCTAACTTTCCAAGAAAATAGTTTTCAGAAACTGAAAATCAAATCAAATACAAAATGTCCCCATGACAAACGAGCATTATCGTGGTGCAGCATCCAGCCTGCTTCATGGAAATGTGGTCTTTTGCACCTGATATGGACTTGCAATGTTTTCAGGACATCCCTGTAGTATTGTCTAGTTACTGATGTGTGTGCAGGTACAACATGCTGATAAACCATTCCATGAATATCAAAGAATGAGATGACCATAACTTCCCCAGCAGAAGCAACCACTTTTGAATTTTTGGGGGGTTGGTGATGAGGGAGATTTCCACACTGAGCTTTGCTGTTTGCTCTCAGGATCAAAATGATGTAGCCAAGTTTCATCAGCAGTGATTACATTTGAAAGAAACTCCAGATCTTCCTCTAGCATCAACTTTAACTGCATGCAGACCTGCATGCGAATGTCCTTTTGTTCGGGAATCAACAGTCTTGGAACCCATCGTGCACAAACACGTCTCATGTGTAATGTTTCTGTCACCAACGTGTGGGTGGCACCCAATGAAATGTTCAGTATTTCGGAAAGCGATCTTAAGGTAATTCATCAATTTTCTCTCACAATGGCAGCAGCAGTGTTGATGTTTTCTTCCATAAGAGCACCGGGTCCACCTTCCTTAAAAATTGATTGTCTCCCCTCTTTAAACATTTTAAACCACCTTCGAGCTGTGCTGTAGGGAAGAACAGACTCTCCATAGGCCTCCTGTAACATTGTGTAGACCTCAACTGAAGATTTGTTGAAACGAAAGCAGAATTTCGAAGCAGCATATTGTTCCTCACGTGTTACCTCCATTGCAGCAGTAGGCGATACTGAACATGTGTGAACTCGCCTGGTTCTCACAGGCGGGAACCAGGAGTACCAACAATGAAACTACTACGGCATATTTGTTTCACATTAAGCTAACAGATATAATAAGATTGAATTTAATGCGAAAAATTATGACTGTAAAAAACTTATGATCATTCTTTATTGAACAGCCCTCGTAAAAGAGATGCCTTAATGTCTTTCATATTCATGTGTTAGAATATTTCACTACCGAGAGGACAGTATATCTAGATTTTAACAGCTCAGGGAACCCAGAATGCAAAGATTTAAAAATCTCTACAGATTACATTCATGATTAGTAAAGAGACTCACATGTTTAGTTAAAGGTAAAAATTTATTGATATTTCACAGATAAAAATATAGTACAAAACTTAATATCTAAGGCTACAAGCAAATACATTTCTATAAAAAATTGCTATCTCTATCATTTTATCAGCACCATTTTGATTCTAGTAGAGATTGGAATTACTCTGGCAGTGATGTTTATAAGTGATTGAATTTCTGTACTAACTTGGCAGTGCAAGAATTAACATCAAGATTCTGTTACTTACAGACCTAATTATTTGGTATTATTAGCTTATGTTTCTGAAAGAAAAGGTTATAACCCACAAAATGTACCTCTTGTAGGCACATTCACATCAATATGGCAGTTTCAGCTTTGATCTATCACTTACATGATGTCTTTGAGATATAAATTTACATTTGAAGGTCAAATTACCTTTCAACTATGCATTAAGATTTTTCAGTCCGCTGGATTAATTTTCTTAAAATATTATTAAATTAATACCTTAGAAATTATTACTTAATTAAATATACACACAATACATTTTCATGTTTTAACAATCACGCAGTAACACAATCATTCTTTAACCTAGCTTACTTTTTCACTTAAGTGCTAACTTAGCTATGTTACTTGGTAGTATATTAGAAATGTCTTTGTTGGGATAATCATCTAAACACTTTCTAGAGCTGTAGATGCTATGGCTATTTTTAGCTTGAACCACAAAAGTGAACATCATCATGAATTTTATTATGAATCCCTTTAATTAAATGAGTTATTGTGTCTGTATAATTTCTATGCAAAGAAGAGAGATTGATGTGATTCAGTATTGGCCAGTCTGTCAAGTTCAGATAATCTGCTATGAGTAGCACACAGGTCCTATCTCTAACCAGAAGCTCTGATCTTCCTGTCCGACGTCTCTCACAGCAACATCCATGATAGGCAGTCTCATTGCCTTGTCTGTGGTGTAGCTTATCACTGTCTTAGCCCACTCAGCTTTCTTGAACTGAAACATTTAAAATAATTGTTATAGTCAGAACTAGAGGTTGCATTTTACACCAAAGGGAAGTGAATAGATAGAGTTGACATGAAAAATTCAATGCCATGGCTGGGATTTGAGCTTCGGATCTCCTGGTTTCTTTTCGGTAGCTCTTAACCATTGAGCTACCATGGCCAAATTGCCGTCATGACATTAAATTCTCCATCTGATTTGCATGTTTCCCAGTAAACCACTAGGGGCTCTCGTATGCAATGAGATACACACCTTTCGTGACGACTTACTAACTCTGTAAGTACTAAGTCCCAGGCTTTATAGTTACCACTAATAGGTTATATATTAGAAATTTAATCATTCTTCCACACTAGCCCTGTGTAGGTTAAGATTTGTAATAGACAGAGTCAAACTATAATTTCAATGCCTTGCCCAGGATTTGAACCATGGAATTGAATTTGAATCTATGGTTCAAATTGAGTATGAAATTGAATAGGAAATGAGTAAGAATGTAGTTGTGCCACAGGGTTAGTGAAAGTCAGTTCATAATGTTTGGGATAAAATATTTAGTGTAGATATCTTCAGATTTTGTGTAGATATCTTCCAAAGATTGATGTAATCTTTAAGTAGCTGTTTGCCCTTGGTTAAGGGGAGTGTACTGTTGTCACTGTTGGTTTTGTGACTGGCCAAGTAGTCTGCTTGTTCATTATCCCTAAGATCTGCACGACCTTTGACTCAGTGGAGAGTTTGTCAGCAGACTTACTTGCTCTTGTACTCCTGTGATAATTCTCACATGCTCTAGTAATACACACCATAACTTGAAGCTTTCCTGGTGGTGATATGAAAATAAATTTTCTGAGGTTATCAGCCAAGAGAATTCTGGAAAAGTTTCCAAGCTTGCAAGTGCTAACATTGCTCATTCCCTGAAGATTAGAGCAACACTAGTGAAATTTTGGAAACCTTTCCAGAATTCACTTGGCTGGTAACCTGAGAAAATGTATTCTCTAGTAATATAATTATAATATTTGTCAATTTATTTATATTCTGTAATTTTGTGGAAAATTTATAAATGTTACAGGTAATCCTGTACACACGCAAAACATGCCAGAACCTTAGCCTATATACAGCTAGTGTGAAGGAACAATTAATTTTCATCAACTTAAATAGTAAGAGTTTAATGGTCAAACCTGGGATTCATATACTTACATAAGTCGCCACAAACGGTGTATCTCGCGAATATGAGAGCCCCTAGTTGTTTGTCGGGAAAATATATGAGTCAATTGGAGAATTTAATGTCATGATGGCAAGTTGGCCATGGTAGCTTAATGGGTAAGAGCGACTGGATGAAAACCCAGGAGATCTGTGTTACAAATCCCAGTCGTGGCATTGAATTTTTCAGTTTGACTCTATCTATTTGTTTAGCTAATTTAAACTCAAGGCATTAAGAACACCTGCAATATTAATATTTCTTAGTTGTTGTTCTTCTGTTTAACTTCTAAATTCTGTTGGTGTTACTAAGAAGGCCTATGCATGGTGTCACAGTTAAACCATTGCCCACAATTTCTGTTGTTTCTACATGTTCATTTATATCTGATTCCCATATTTTGTAGTTTCAATGTGTGATAATAAACCTGAGATGTAAGTTACATCTCACAAGCCTTGAGATGCATCTTGCATGTAGATAAATAGAAGTACTTCATTTCAGCAGTAAGATCTGCCCCTTGAGATACATTATGGAGCAAATCCACTTAAAAATGTATGTCAAATTGTACATAAATACACTACAACTTTATGTGACTGATATGTGCACTTACGTCACCAAATAAACTGAAGCTACAGGATTTATTAAGATGAGACTTACCCTACACTCATCCTCGCCGACATCATATCGGAACCTCTGATTACCACGAGGTGTGATTTCTGCATCATTCCAAGCCATCAACTTGAGTCCTTTCCTATAAGTCCTTTTGACAGCATCAAAGTATGCCACTGAATTGCGACAGTGGTATGTGATATTCTGTGTGGCACCCTTGGACAGCAGTTGGAGGAAGCCTATTTGGTTGCTGTCTGCCTTGTAGTTCAGCTGAAAACAAGCAATGTAAGTGTATTATTAAAGCCTTGAAGTTTTCTGAATATCCATTATGGTTTAATGGATATCAACTAAATATTATGGTTGGCAAACAGTAAGCCGTCTTCACCTGAGGAAGATGGCCCAAGCTTAGAATTTATCAACCTTGGGGGACTTCACATGAAACTAAAATTAGTATTATAGTACCTATTATCAGAATGACATATTTGTGAAAATAATTTAAAACCCTATTTTATTTTTATGAAAATACCTCTTATTTTGTTTAAAATGCTGTTAAGTTGATTTAAATATCCTGACTATAACTGTACAAAATTTAAATTTAAACATTGCTTTATACATGTGCATTCTGGTAAAGTGAGTTGGCATTTATATTAGGCACTTTATTAATTTTCGTGCTTGATAATTGTTCTTCACTCAGGTAGAGGTAGATTAAGACTGAAAAGTTGAATCAGATTTGGAAAAATTCATTATGTAACACATTTTTCAAATTTGATTTGACTATAGTATTAACCTACATAAGCCAGTATAAAGAGACAATTATGAGGGCTGTTCAATAAAGAATGATCATAATTTTTTTACAATCATAATTTTTTTGTACTAAAATTCAATCTTTTTAAATTCTGTTAGCTTAATGTGAAACAAACATTCCGTAGTAGTTTCATTGTTGATACTCCTGGTTCCCACCTGTGAGAACCAGGCGAGTTCAGACATGTTCAGTATCGCCTACCACTGCAATATGAGGCTTTGAAATTCTACTTTCATCTCAACAAATCTTCAGTTGAGGTCTATACAATATTACAGGAGGCATATGGAGAGTCTGTTCTTCCCTACAGTACAGCTCGAAGGTGGTTTAAAATGTTTAAAGAGGGGAGACAATCAATTTCAAAGGAAGGTGGACCCGGAGCTCCAGTTACTGCTCTTACGGAAGAAAAGATCAACACTGCTGCTGCCATTGTGAGAGAGGATCGACGAATTACCTTAAGATCACTTTCTCAAATACTGAACATTTCACTGGGTGCCCCCACACGTTAGTGACAGAAACATTGCACATGAGACGTGTTTGTGCGATATGGGTTCCAGGACTGTTGATTCCTGAACAACAGGACATTCGCATCCAGGTCGCATGCAGTTAAAGTTGATGTTACTGGAGTTTCTTTCAAACGTAATCACTGCTGATGAAACTTGGCTACATCATTTTGATCCTGAGAGCAAACAGCAAAGCTCAGTGTGGAAATAACCTTCATCACCAACCCCCAAAAAAGCAAAAGTGGTTGCTTCTGCTGGGAAAGTTATGGTCATCTCATTCTTTGATATTCATGGAATGGTTTATCAGCACGTTGTACCTGCACACACATCAGTAACTGGACAATACTGCAGAGATGTCCTGAAAACATTGTAAGTCCATATCAGGCGCCAAAGACCACATTTCCATGAAGCAGGCTGGATGCTGCACCACGATAATGCGCGGCCGCATATTGCCAATGTTGTTGCTGAATATCTTGCAAAAATCAACGTGAAGTGCATCCCTCACCCTCCCTATAGTCCGGATTTAGCCCCATGTGACTTTTTTCTATTCCGTAACTTGAAGAAATGCCTTCGTGGTAGGCATTATCCATCATCAGAAGCAGTGGTGAAAGCTGCGGAGGCAATTTTGAAGGATCTCTCAAAAAATCGTTTCCAGCATGTCTTTGAAGACTGGCAGAAACGCTGGGACAAGTGCATCACATTCAGGGGAGACTATTTTGAGAAGAAGCATCAAAATTATGAGGATGAGTAAAGGTATGTTGTCAAAAAAAAAAAAAATTGTGATTATTCTTTATTGAACAGCCTTCATACATGTAATTTTCCTATTTTGATATATTGGTTTCATTCATTATCTCAATATAAATGGGCATAAAACTTTGTAACAATGTAATGCAAAATTTAATAGAAAAGATACCTAACGTTGTATAATCAGAATCCAACTTCAGTGTTGCCTTCTAGTCAAATGTCTGCATGCCAATGTGTGTCAGTAGTTAATGAAATTCAAAATATTAATTTTAAAATTGTCAAATTTTGGTTATTTTGGCTTTTTGTATGTGAATTTTCTTAAAATTCTCTTGGGGCATTTCCTTGCAAAATAAATTTGGTACTTAGCCAACAATACCTCTTGTGTACACTCTCTCTCTCTCTCTCTCTCTCTCTCTCTCTCTCTCTCTCTCTCTCTCTCTCTCTCTCTCTCTCTCTCTCTCTCTCTCTCTCTCTCTCTCTCTCTCTCACTCACTTTTCTAAAAGTGATGCTTTCCTGTTCAATGGATTTGAAACATATTTTTTTGGTGAAATCTCAACATTAAAATTTTGGATGGGATACACAATGCTTCCTTTATTTACCTTAGGGTTAGAAAGGGTAATAAAAATAACCAGTCGTGCGTTAAATAAACAATGTAGACCTTAGCATAAAGTACTATGTGTTTTATTTTGCCTTTAAGTAGAGTCAAATTAAAGTACTTATTTTCATTCAGTTCTTTGTTCATAGTAAACAAATGTGTTTCAATTTAAATATTAAACATTTCACTGCAGATACAGAGAGGAGTTATTTTGAAATTCAAATGCTACAGGCAAAAGTTAACATCATTCGTATGTTACTGAGACATATGCATGCAGCGCCTGAGCTTACCCAACAAGTAAGTGTGCAGTTGCCAGATGACTTGCATTTTAAAGTGACTTTCTACAAATATATGGAAGATAAAAAGAATGCATTTATTGAAATCTCTCTCTGACTTGAAAAATGACATATATACTCCTTCCAACTTTGCAAATAGGACATCCACTTCTTGTTTACTTTTTCGACCTATCTATGGACGGATGTGTATATGGAAAATATACTTATTTATATTCAATATTACGCTATCCTTGCTGAAAGATAATAGAAAACATAACTCTCTAATCACTGATATTCACAATACCCTGACTGAACTACAAACACGACAGTGGACAATACACTTCAGCTGGGTGAAGACCCACAATGGCACTGCTGGCAACGAAATAGCAGACAGGCTAGTAAAAGAAGCTTCTGCAGGAGAAAGAATAATATCCAACAAAATTCCCAAATCTACTATTAAATCAGGAATAACAGTGTCATCGTTAGAAGAATGGCAAACCAGATGGACTAGCACCACAAAAGGAGCTGTCACGAAATCATACTTCCCTTCAGTTCAAGACAGATTAAGAATAAAACTTACAGCAATACCAAAAATGACAGCCATGGCCACAGGACACGGAAAAACGAGGTCATATTTACATTGATTTAATATAATAAACGATCCGACTTGTACTTGCAACAGAGCAGAGCAGACAGTCCGTCATATAATTTATGAATGTGCTAATACAGAATGACAAAGGTCTATTCTCATCCGAGAAATATCATTAGAAGGAGGTACATGGCCAGTTAATAATCAAGTATTCATTTCAAAATATCTTAGAAGCTTTAACAAATTCATTAAATCCCTGGACATTTAAACTAAAGTTATAACTAGTAGGATACTTAGTTAATAAGAGATACTTGTACAATGATTGTAAAAAGAACAAAAACTTATTGTAACTTTCTCAAACAAATTGTAATGATCACAAATGTAAAAAGAATTATGTAAATTATACATGTAATGTTACCAAGGTAACAGGGCATGTAGCTATATATTAAATAAATTTAAAAAAAATACTTATTTATATTACTACTGACCTTCATGCCTCCCTCAACTTCTGTGACCCAGATTTCTTGCTCCTCGCCAATGTATGTAATCTCAGGAGTACGAGCAGGCTGTGGATAGAGACAGGTTGCCTTCTTTTCCATGTCGCAGTGCACCAAGATTGCATCTCTCACATCACCTTCATTAGGATCCATCCAATACTCACCTACAGCAAGCAACAAATATTATATATTAAATTCATTGTTTCCTTACATAGATGGCTATCAAGAACAGGAACTAAAGTAAATTACAAAAAAAGGACAATGTTATAATTATTTTTGAGGGAGAGGATTTATTTACCCAATCCTGCTCTCCCCCACTGCTTCTGGAGAACATCAAATTCATCAAGAGAAAGTAACTTACCAGAAGCAAGGTCAGGATGTGCCACTGAAAGGTCTCTACATGTCTTTGCAGGGAAGTTCTTCTGCCCATCAGGCTTGCGGAACCTTTCAAAGCTTGTCTTTAGCTGTTCATATGCCTTCAGTACCAGTTGCCGTCGCTCTGTATCACTGATCTCTGCTCCAAATATTCTTGCTGGCTCATCCCCGCTGAGAGGATCTGGACCCTGCAGGCAATAGGACAAATTCAGCTTTCTGCAGCTGTTCAGAACATTTCTTGCTACATGATAAGGTATGGAGTCATCTCTGAGAATAACAACAAAACTTAAGAAGAGTGCAAAGTAATCATGGAAAAATATTAGCCATTTCAACAATTTGTAGCTTCACACATAGCAATTAGGAGTTGGGTAGGCTATGTAAAATAGCAGCCAACCATTTAAGGAGTCTTTTTACAATACTAGTATGTTTCATACACTTTTTGAAAAAAAGAAATTGCCATATATGTACAGGCTGGATATGAATAACAACATTCTGCTGGGTAAAAGTTCTGGCATTTATGAAATTGGATGTAAATATTGCAATAAAGTATACATAGGGAGGACATAGAGGGATATTGATACAAGGTTTAAAGAACGCAGAGAAACATAAACAAATGAATAAATCAGCAGTTGCGGAGCATTTTTAGTCTACAGAAACCTAAACCTTTCAAAAACTATTAACAAAACAGCAGAACTCACTATTTGGGAATAATTATTCATACACAAAAATAAACATAATTTATTAAATTTTAATGTCCCATATGATAAAGATCTTATCAATTGTATGTCCAGAAGAAATGCCATCTACAAATCATAGGAGGAAATGTGGCAGTGAATCAAGGCTGATGATGAAGACAATAATCTCTGTAAATGTTCAATTTTTGCATAGAATGTCAAAATAACTTCACTGTGTTCTCCTTCTAATTTTTTATTTTATAATTTTAATTTTTGAGAAGGCATTACAAATTTTATTCATGTACATTATATGTTTGGCTAAGGGCCAAGACTAAATCTTTGTCATTTTGCATGTATAAAATTTAGGTTAATATACAAAAGCAATTTTTATTACACACAATAATGTAATATCCAGCTGTGAGGAATTATTTGATTATAAGACATTTATGCTCATACCTAAAAATGTAATGCTCTTCTTTATTGTCAAAATAAATATGAAATTAATATTCTTAAGTCAAAGACTACATCAAACATATAAATAAAGTTCATATCAAGTGTTTCTTAAAGATGATGTTTAATGAGATAGACAACATAGATCATTGATGTTCTATGAATGATGAAAGACACTTGTGGAAGGCAAAAATAATAGCTATGACAAATAGAGGAGTGTGAAGATAAGAACAGGCGTACAGAGAGTAAAATGCCTAAGGAAGCGTATCCTACAAGAAAATTTCCTGTATGTGGTGGAAACGAAATTTTGAACATATAGTATTTAAAGTAAATGAACTGTAATTTTTATAAAAATATATAGTTTTCTCCAAAACATGACACCCTTGCCCCACTCCTCTATCAAGGGCAGCATACTTTGAGGTTTGGATTTACTAGGTAATAGGTATGTACCTGCAGGAAATAGTGGAACCAGAGGACTGGCTATATTGCCTCTCTCCACTGTTTATGAGAGTCACCTTTTTCTTGGCTAATGGTTACAACCCAGAGACCAAGGAGTGTAGTTCCTTTTAAATGTGTCATATTAAGGCAAAATATATACATCAAAAAAAGATTTAACACAGAAACATTGTTATAGCTGAAATATTTAATGAACTTATTAAAAAGGTAAGGCAATTTTTAAACTAGAAAGAATAAATGTACATGGGCAGTGAATAGAATTAAATAATAAAATACAGACTAGACTTACGAACTTAATTGTATTTTAAATTATGAGTATGACTGGTAAAGAGCCAAGACTGAACACTGGTCATATACCCGTATATAGCTTAGTGTTAATAAATGATAATTCCATCAAATGATTTTTAAACTTTTGTACCTTTTCTTTGGTCCCCTAATTATTTAATAACATAAAGGCTACACAGTTTTCACATAATACAGAAGTCCGTATCATCAATATATAATGAAATGAAGAAAACTGGTAAATATGAATGTTTCCCACTTCCAGGTTACCAAGTTAAATGTTTTGGAAGTTCTATTCTTCTTTTAATTAATGTCCTCCAAGTTTAAGTTATATTGGACAATGAATGAATTGGATGAAATAAAGCTTAAATAAGCTCAGGGTTCTAAAGCTTAGAGTTACCAGACATTCACCTTTCAGAATAAGGGAAAACTCTGGAAAAAAGCTTATCCAGGTAACTTACTCTGACTGACATTCAAACTCAGGACTTCTTGAATGTAAGGCAGATATGCTACCACCTACGATACAGAGGAAGGCATTTTTGAAATGGCACAATTAATCATTCTAATTGAAACTATTCTCAGCAACCAAACCAAGTTAAAGGATTTCCATCCTTCATATTCACAAACTTCAGCTCTATGTAATTTTCTAGCTCTAACAGCATATTATGCTTTCTCTCCATTCACTAAACTTGCACTTTGGGAGTAAGTTGTTCCATACCTTACTCTGTCCTTGACCAAGCAAAGCTGCTAAGGCTGCAGCATCATATCCCAGTGCTTCTCCTGGAGGTCCTGGAGGACCTGGTGGACCAGGATTACCTGGCTGACCATGTCGACCCTCTTCTCCAGGAGGTCCACGAGGACCTGGTGGTCCTGGAATACCTTGAGGTCCTGGGTTTCCATCTCTTCCAGGCATACCTAGCAATTCCAGTTATAATTAAAAATTTGAATTTCTTGTATATTCAGAAAACTCTTTATACACACTACAATTTGTTTTCATGTCTCTTAATGGTTGGTTTTGTGTATGTTTCTTGTTAACTGTGATGAGCATTTGCAGAAATGGTTACAATATATGTTGTTATAAGTACAAGAAGGCTATAGGAAAATTAAGTAACAGATTCTAGAAAGAGGGTCACTTAATGTGGTCTTCAAATGCTATACTCTTTCCATTAGAGTACTGAATGGTTAGGAAAGTTAATGGATTTATCCAGGCATTGAAATTGCATACATGACATTGACACAAACAAATGAATAGTAGAGCAGTTTAAAAAAATTACAAGGTATTGAAAATTAAAACCACTGATGATGATGATGATGATGATGATGATGATGATGATGATGATGATGATGATGATGATGATGATGATGATTTTGATGATGAAGGGTATCTCAGATATGAATCATGCCATAAAAAGTTATTGTGCTGTTAGGATGATCATTCACCTTTGCAATGTGTATGTGTGGGAATGAGGCAGTTATGCTAGTTGGCCTATACCTCTCACTTTTGCCATTTATTTTCCTAAATGTCTGGGGATTTTTGATCTATTAATGTATCACGTGATATTAGAAAATTATATTCTAAGTGTTATAAAGTGTAAAAATATCTTCTAAATTATTGTACAGCAGTGGCATGGTGTTAGTGTTGTCTCTGTTGCCACCGGCAATAGCTAATAAATTGAAGAAAGTGCATCCAAATTTTACATTATTTTTTGTCAAAGAATAATGGAAAGTCCCAGTGATTTCACTTTCAGATTTCAATTGTTTTAATTTGTGACCGACCCATTGGGACCGGATGGTGATAGACTGCCGAGACCGGTTGTCTAAAATTCTCCAGTTCTAAATAGCTTGCTATGTTGCCTTCATGTGGAAACAAAGCTGTTGCCATTGTTACAAATGCAAGATGTTAATATGTTCTTGTTAGTACTACCAAAATCTGAAAATAAAACAAATTTAAAAGCAAAATCGAATGCCGGTATTTCAAAATTTATTAAACAATGTTTGTTTTTTTTAAATAAATATCTTTTCCCAAACCATTAAATCTATTGGACCATTTGTTTTAATAATTTAACTTGTGGATTTATTTCATGGTTAAATAACCAAAAATGATAAATGATAAATCGGCCATAGCAGATCATTTTTGATCATTTAACTATGAAATAAATCCACAAGTTAAATTATTAAAACAAATGGTCCAATAGATTTAATGGTTTGGGAAAAGATATTTATTTAAAAAAAAAAAACATTGTTTAATAAATTTTGAAATACCGGCATTCGATTTTGCTTTTAAATTTGTTTTATTTTCAGATTTTGGTAGTACTAACAAGAACATATTAACATCTAGCGTTCGTAATGATGGCAACAGCTTTGTTTCCACCTGAAGATGTGTATAAGTTTATATGAAATCGCAAGCCTGGAGAATTTATAAGAATTATCATCATTTCTTATAAGATAAGTGAAATTTTAAGTTACAAATTATTATATTTGTATGCAATGATCCTTTTTAGCACTGTGCAGAATACACATTTATCTAAGAAATACTCAAACTCAAAATAGAATTTCATCTCTGTCCTTGTCTGTAAATTGGAGAGATTGTAAATACATTTTAAATAAGGTATGTTTCTATAACTTTTATTTATATATCTGTGTTTTATGTTATGTTATGCAACAACCTATATACTATATTAACTTGGCAACCCTGCTACTCCACAGATTAAGTCTGAAGCAACCGGCAACGCTTATCAATCACCCATGTCATGCCCCTGTTGTACAGTAATGTGATATATTATGCAAAAGGGGTAATTATGTTATGTTTATTAGAGTTTTTGTGTTATCAAAATATAAATTAAAAGAACAAATATTTTTTCCAGGATAGGAAAGTTTACATACCTTTAGTTCCAGGTTCACCATCTTTTCCTGGTAGTCCTGGAGGTCCTGTCATACCTTTGTCTCCTGGAGGTCCCTAAAAGGGAAAAATTGTTTGCTTTTAGATAACATATGAAACATATATTAAAATCCCTTCTTTGACTAATATAACACACAAACTCACCTGAGGTCCAGGTAAACCTTGTAGACCAATGAGGCCACGATGTCCTTTTGCACCTTTTGGTCCTTCTTCTCCTCTGTCACCCTTACCTCCTTCTGGCCCTGGAGGTCCTGGCTTTCCTCTAGGTCCCTGAAATTAAAACAATGCTTCATTTCAAAAAATTTCAATTTTCAACAGATCAATACAACCATTCTATGAAAAACATTATTCTAGATCCTAAACGTAGCATGAACTTATTTGCTAAAAAGTACATAGAAGCTTTCAATGGCTTGCTATCACCTACGTTAACTATAACTCTATTATCTAGGTAAAAGCCTCCGGAAGTATGATAAACTACAAAATATAGCATAATATTTCGGGTAATTCACTATTAAATTGTAGCAGTATTTATTAAACAGAAACAAGCTGTTTAAAAAATGCATAATAAAAAGAAATTATGTTCTCATAAGGCATTATTTGTTTTAGAGGAACTTAAATTGCAGATTATATAAGGAAGGATCTGAAATGGCGCACCAAATTATGTGTTCCTCTGCACAGCTGCAACTCACAATTAACAACTCACTAGCAACTGACTGCGCTCTAACACTTGCAGGCTTTTATACCTCCAGTCATTGTTTCTAGAAAGCTGCAGACATTTCAAGCCCTTTCACGGCGGCAAGAGAAAGATGGAATTATCCAGACAGCTCTCTGTCTCTCTCTCTCTCTCTCTCTCGGCAAGCATTCAGCGCTCGCCCATGTGCCATCTGTGGCTTGCAGCCACGGCACCAACCAACAATGCGATTGGCGACATTATTAAAACAAAACAAGTGACACAATAATCCATAGGTTAAATTGCATTCAGTGGTAAGTTGTATTAGAACAGACAAGACAATACAAGACAGAGATGTAAATGTAATGTATATATTACCTGTGGTCCTTCTACACCTTGGGGTCCAGTTTCTCCTCTAAGTCCCCGTTCTCCTGCTGGTCCTGGAGGTCCATTCGGACCAGGTGGTCCCTAAATAAAATATTTCATTATAGTTTCGCATATGTTAGAGTAAGTTTTTTTAACACTATATTTATAATTGTCAGTGATAAATTCTCCAGAATGAACACTAACTTTATGGATCTAATATTCTGCTATGTTAGGGTTTCAATAACAATTTCATTATGTTAGTAATTGTACAAATCATACAACAAGGTACTGAACGATTTATTATCTTTGAACTTTACATACAATTTAGAATGTGTTACTCTCTCTTAGAGTTGCTTAAGTATACGATAGGAAGGAAAGAACTGTGTAAAAGTATTTTTCAAACTCAAAATATATGAACAGTCATCTCTATATGTGTTAAAGGTTATTTTATTAGTTTTAAATGCAAGATATGACATAACTTGTAATGGTGACTATCACAATTACAATATAAGAAATCAGGTTAGTTTGTTTAGTTTAGTTTGTCATAATTGGTACCATGATGCACAATAAACTCCCACCAAATTTAAAAATACTAAAAATGAAGCAATTTAAATGTGTGTTGAAAAAATATTTATTTGAAAGATGCTTGTATAGAATAGACAAGCTAAAAATTAAAGTTTTATTCTGTATGTGGATTTTTTTTTTACGTATGTAAAAATTGTGTATGAATTGTATAGAACTTGACAAAGCTTGAAACATTGTATAATGGTTGTAAGTCCATCAATAAATAAATATATTATATACTATATTATCCTCCTAAAACCATTATTTTTTAATTTTTAAAGAAGAAGATTATGCTCTACTAACTTAAATCCCTTAGAGAGTTAAAGGGATACTGCAATATTGATTCCTTAGCATCTAATAATTTACACATTTGCTCTACAAAACTCTACATGGCTGTTTCTGCAGATTTCCCTTTCCTAAATCCAGTTGAGCAATATTTAAATTCCAAATGAGATCAAAAGGCTTCTAGTACTGTAGAGGCTAAATATATAATTACTCAAGGAATTTTAATGAGTCCCACTTTGAAATGCTTTACTGAAATTACATTACTTGCTTTTTATAAAATGGGACATGTATCAAAAGCATTTTCAATCAGACAATAGCAGTTATCATATTCTAGTCTTGCTGCCTTGCAAAATATCAGCAAAACTGACAAAAAAGGAGGCACAGGAGTAAGCAAAGTACTTGTATTAGTCTTAAAAAACAGCGTCTGTTGTCTATTATTGCACAACTCTGCCCTGAGGACAACAATCATCTTTATTGTCATTTTTCTAAATGGACAAGAAATGTAACTGAAGACTTGCGTGTTTAGCAAACTTCCTGTGTAACAGTTTATTAAAGTTATTTTTATATTCAATGATATGGATTATCCATCATTTTCACGTAACTATCGATCCCACATGCTGTTATAATGATTAAACAGGGTTCTAGTGTAATTCTTAAGTAACAAAATTGACACCAATTCCTAACTTTATGCTAACTGAACAATAAACAATTATTTTATCAATCATGGGTCCAAATTCAGTGTTATAGTTGATTTAACCAATGGCTAGGTGACACTTACAAAGAAATGATTTCCTTTAGGAAAATTTGCACCATTACTCATTACAACAAGTTGTCAAAAATCAAAATGCATTTGATCACTTTGGAGTTGTAAAAACAAGTGGTATTTTTAAAGGACTTACCGGAAGACCTGGTGCCCCTGGAGTCCCTGGAGGACCTGAAGGTCCTACAGGTCCCTTATCTCCTGGTCTTCCTGCAATACCAGGAGTTCCTGCTTTACCCGGTGCTCCCTCAGGTCCCTGTTCTCCAATTGGTCCTGGTGGTCCTGGAGGTCCTGCAATACCTTGTGGTCCTGGAGGTCCTTCACTTCCTGGCTTCCCTGATGGACCTGTCTCACCCTAAAACAAGGAGTATTACCTTGGCTTAATCACTTTGTTGGAATTACTGTGACTGCAAATGTTTTAATTTATTCACAGTGGGGTTATATGGAACTATAGAAACTGGATAATACTAAGGAATAAAATAGTAAAACTAACATTTTAATTTACTAAACTATAATTTTTGGATACTGAGGTATCAGTTCTTTAATTGCAAAAACTATTTATAGTTGGTTTATTGATACTCGTCACTTTTTTATATTTTTGAGAGACTAGTTTCAAAGGCAATCAGCTCCATTTTCAATCTCTTTCCAACTAGCATCTGTTGTTGTCTGCTCTCTCTCTCTATGGTGGAACTATGAACGTTTTTGTCAAATCATCTACTGGTGGGATTTCAAAGAGATTGAAAATGGAGGCGATTGCCTTTGAAACTAGTCTCTCAAAAATATAAAAAAGTGACGAGTATCAATAAACCAACTATAAATAGTTCTTGCGATTAATTTTGACATTACTGTTACTAAATTCCTCCAAACAAATATGATCAGTTCTTTAAGTTAAATAACTAAAGAATGAAGGATATTCTTTTAGTCAGTAAATACACAGTGCAGGCAATGAGGATATTTTAGGTGTACACATTTTTTAAAAACTTATCTTTTTGGATTCTGGAAATCTCAAAACATGTATTTGTGGTGAAATATGGATATCAAATTTTTGGATATAGTCAGTGGCAAAGCGTGGCGTGATGTTTATGGAAGCAGCTACTGTATATCTGTAACTCGTGAACTTGGGTTTGAAACTTGTCGCCTATATACAGGCAGCACTTCCATAAACATCACACTACATTTTTTTCCCTAGATAGAATATAGTACTTGCTCTGCTTATTGTAAGTAAGTACTAAATAAAGTAAAAATTAGGCCAATAAATCTTATATATTTAGTGATTTCATTGTCTTCATATTGTAACCTTAGGTGTATAGTGCTTTTATTATTTGATGTATTTAGGTTTTTCAAATGTTGCAGAAATGTTTACTTCATTCACCAGAGTCCAACATTCTTGATTAAAACTGTACTAAACTGAATAAACATTAATATAGTTTATGGTATTGTATTTGTGAAATAGTCTTAACAAAAAGCAATCGTAGTCTCTTTTGTGTTGATAATTTTCAAAAGCTTTGTGCTCATATTGGTACAGACAATCTACTCACTTGTGCACCTCTTTGTCCTCTTAGGCCAGCAGGTCCTGTTGGGCCTGGTAATCCTGGAAGTCCTCTGTCTCCTGGAGGGCCCTGTGGACCAGGTTGTCCTGGAGGTCCATGTTGTCCCTGAGAGCCTGAGTCACCCTGTTGACATTACATAAGTATTTAAATGCAACTGCTCACGGCATAAGTATTTACATCATGAGCCTTAATACATCATATTGGCTTTACCTTAGGTCCTTCAGGTCCTGGTGCACCTGGTTGTCCTGGAGGTCCTGGATTGCCTGCTCTCCCTGTGTCTCCAGCTGATCCCTTTATTCCAGGAACTCCTTGTGGTCCTGGAGGCCCTACAGCTCCTGGTTGGCCCTAAGATAAACATAAATGATTTGTTAACTTGTGATTAGAGTGAATTAGAGCAATAGGGAAATATATGAATTAAGAGCTTAATGAATATAAACAGAGAACTGAAAATAGCTTGGAGTAGAGAAGATCACATTGAACAATGTGACAAAGTAGTGATTTTGCAGGGCCATAACAAGGGTTATGAAACTTAAAGGGTTAAGAATAAGCAGAGGTTAAATTTCCAAGAAAAATTATATAGAAAAAATATTAGTACAAAAATCAATAAAAAGCATAATTATTTATGTAAAGGATACTAAATGGCTCAGAAAACGAAGTGAGGATGATAAAGAAGAAAGTTAAAAAAGATTATTAAGCATTAAATTGATAGTCAGTAGGACCCAATAGTGTCTGGGTATACTAGCTCCCATGGAAACTCAACAGCTTATTGCAGTGATTTCGTAAACTGAACTGATAAACTGTTCATAAATAAAACACTCTAGATTATATTATAATTAATGAATTAATATGTATATAATTATAATAACAAAATAAAGCTACATTCACATACCGCAAGCCCTGGTTCTCCTGGTCTACCTGGAGGTCCCATTAGTCCAGCTTCTCCCCTAGCTCCAGGTTCTCCTCTTGCTCCTTTAGCCCCTGTCAACCCTACAAGTCCTGGAGGTCCTGGTTCTCCAGGATTTCCTAAAAAGTAAGAAAACAAAATGTTGTAATTTCCCTATACGTTATTAAACAATTACAAGTGTACTATCCTCATTGACAATTTGGTACACCAAAGAATGAAGATATTTTACATTAGTGATAATTTTTTCTGTGAATTATTTGTGTCAAATATACATTTTTCTACTTGCCATGGCTAATATTTAAATAGAACAAGATAGAACGAAAAACAGTTTTTTATTTCATTATGCTAGGTGCAGCCCAGAAGTAATGCATAAAAATGTCTCAATAATCTTTATTTATGCAAAATCATTTATAACACACATATCATTTTTTCACAGTCTCTTTCTTTATTTAAACACAGTTGCTGAATTCATTTTTCAAAACATTTTTATTAGGAGTTTTTGGGTATATGTTTTAGACTGGTATACTGCATATCCTAGGCTTGATTGCAAAGATAATTGTCTTCCTCGGAGTATGTTTTTCAGAGTGTCAAGCAGTCAAAAATCACCCACAGCAAGATCAGGTGAATAAGGAGGATGTCTTAATTATCTCAATTCCATTTTTCGGAAGGAATTCGGTGACAATCTGAGCCTTGTGTGCTGGAGCATTGTTTTCATGGACGATGAACTTTCCCACCAGTTCAAGCCAATTTGCACGTGAGACCTGGTCTCTTTAATATTCTTCTGTGACTCACATGCACTTTGGAAGAGGATATGATATAATAACACCCTTATGAATCCACATATTGAATACCACAGTTGGCCCAACTTTGATTTATTTTTCTGGGCTGTAAGTCTAAATGTTATCCTGCGCTGTAGCGTAGTGGGTTAGAGCATGATGCTTTGGTTCCCTGCTACAGAAGGAGCCCAGAATTGATCCTACCCCTAGGAGGTGTGAATTTTAAGTCCCGGGTATAGGTCTGGTGCCCACTCAGCATTGTACGGCAATTGAGGAGCTACGCTAGGTAGCAAACCTTGGTCTAGAAGGCCAACTTTCGCACTGAGGATGGTGTAATGCTGGCCACTAGTATATGGTAGAAATGAGCAGAACCCAATAGCTTGACAACCACAAGGTTTGAGTCCATATTCCATGCAATCCAGAAACTTAGTTGGGTAGTGTTTTATATATTGGTTAATTGAAGGTCTAGAATTTCAGATGTTAGGAGTCTGATTTAAAATGTAATTTATGACCTGACCTATAAATAAACCCATCAGCTATGTATTATCCATAGTATCCATAGCTGAATGCTAGAAAATACTTTCTAGGCCTTCTCTTTTGTTTTCATAATTATATGAATGTAGAATGCACTTACCAGCTGGACCAGAATTGCCTTGTTCACCTTTCATTCCTGGAAAGCCACGTTCACCCTTCATTCCAGGTAAACCTACCAGTCCCTAAGAGAGAAGCAAAGAGCAAATTAATTACCTAAATTTTACTGTAATATAAAGAGAATTCCAAATGTGGTCCCTAGAGTGATAACCTACCTGAGGGCCAGGGAAACCTTGTAAACCTTGAGGACCAGTAGGACCTCGTTCTCCAGGACCTCCAGGAGCACCACTCTCTCCAGGAGGACCTGGTGGACCAGGATCTCCTCTGTCTGCTGGCTCACCAGGAGGTCCTTGTGCTCCAACTTGACCTTGTGGACCCCTCTCACCTTGTCGACCTACAAAACACCTTGCTTACAGAATTCTGTTGCCTTTAACATTTACGGACATATGAGTAACTTTTTACTTTTGGAACAATTGCTCATAAGCAATGATGTTCACTTGCTTTACAGTAGGGTTTTGATGTTAGTGTTAGTATTACATTAAAGTTACACATACGTTAATGCCCTCATTCATTCTTCCAGTCTTTATAGAGGATGGGGAATAACCTAGCTAAAGAAAACTTCCCATCTGCCTGCTAGGTATTGAATCTGGGACCTCTGGATTCAGAAGTTAGCATACCAACTATTATACCATAGAGGCAATAATGATTATAAATACAACGATTTTTATTTAATTTCCAAATGCCTAATGTTTACTTCCAGAAGGGAAGGGGTAAGTAAACAACATTACAAAAAGCCTTGTTCGCCGAATTTGCTTCTAAACATAGTTTTAGATTTTAGCTTTCAAGAAATGACTCAGTTTTTGTTTTTCTGCTGTTTAAGAGTACAACATTGTATCAGAAGTTTTAAAGTACACAGTCCAGTCATAAATACACTTTCTAATATTTCCTGCACTCTCATATTTCAACTTTTAACAGCTTTGCATTCTTTGAAATGCTATTATGAAAGGAATTAATTGACTTAAAGTTGAAAGTGTACTGAAGAAACTAACATATGCATTTTGAGTGATTTCTTGTAAATCTTTCAAAATTATCAACTGTCTACTGAATAATGTGATGAAAATTCTGTTTTCCTGAAACTGGGCAGTAAAAATTAAAAAATGTGAATTCTTAAGTGCTATTATTGATAAACAAATATACTTGTATTTTTCAATATATTTCAATAAAAATCAGTTTTATTTAGCACCAAACTAAATAATTTATAAATGATAACATGATATTTCAAGTTGAAGGTTCAAAATTGGAAAACTGGTTAGTTATATAATTTGGAATGTGTGATCAAGTTTTAAGACATTTTGGATTAGAAGTATAAGAAAGAGAAATTTCATTGATCCCTGACGTTAAACAGCAGTACAGAAAGAATTACATACCTGGAGGTCCTTCTGGTCCTACTGGACCAATAGCACCCCTTTCTCCCTTTTCTCCTTGTGGACCTGGCTGACCTCTTTGACCAGGAAGCCCCTTGAGGAAAGTAAAGCAAAGTGTCAAATCTATGTGTACTAATACAATGAGAACAAAATTGTGTGCATGCATATGTGTGTGTGTGTGTGTTTATGTATACAGGAGCAATCTTTGAAACTACACAGCCAATTTTGATAATTCATTTACTGTTCTTCCTAATGGACATAGACTATAAGATCTAATTTCACTTCTAAATGACTAAAATTCTAAAAAGGGTTTACAAAGCCTATATGCTAGAGTATGAACTCCCTGAGTCACAAAAGAACATACTTGTGAAAATGACTTTGAATTTTCACTAAAAAGTCATGGAGCAATAATTATAAATCCCAAGAAAATCTGTAAAAAGCTGTCTAATTTGAATAGTATGAGCACTTAAAAATGACAAATTTAAACTAATAACAACAAATATGTTAGAAGTGGATGATACTGCAAAAGGTATTTGAAATATAACATCTGTTTTAAAATCTAAATTCTTTGGCAGTAAACTTTTGTTTGTGTCTTGTAGTTTATCAATTATTCAATTATACCAATTATTCTTTCCAAATGCAGAGTACTTCACAGACTATTACAGCAAATTCAATATAGGTACATTCTCAGTTGTGTAAATATAATAAATGAATAGTATATAAAAAACAGAAGCCAACAACAGTGAAGCAACAAATACTACATAAACTATAATTATTTATTACAAACTTAACTTATATTTTTAAGAAAATTGATGAAATTCACGCAGAAGGGGTTCTTGTAACCTTGAATACGAGAACTCCTAGTAGTTTACCGGGAAAACATATGAGTCATTCAGGGAATTTAATATCATGACAGCACTTTACCCATGGTAGCTCAATGGTTAAGAGTGACCAGATGGAGACTGGGAGATCTGTGGTTCAAATCCCGGCCATGGCATTGAATTTTTCAGTTTGATTCTATCTATTCAAAAACTTGATTTCTGTTTGTCAGCAAAATTATCTCAAGCATTAACATTAAAATATGAACATTAATATATTTAATATTGAATATATTTGTTACATAGATTCTCCTCATTGTGTTTGGTATTACAAATACTTTTCAACATCGTGAAAGTAATACCCTTTGTTTCTAAAGCTAATTATGTTGAAAATAGTTTATGTGAAATACTGATATTGAATATTGTTTTTTAAGACAGTGCCAACTCACTGATTTAAATAATGTACTAGATGGAAAGTACTGAATATATTAAACTGAAACAAATTTTTTCATAACTGACTACTTGGTTAGTCATATTAATAATGTTACTATCATAAAAAGAGATTTTAGTACAATAATGAGTTATTTCCATTGTTAAACTCATATTAACAGGAGTTTATACACTCCATTTTATAAGACATGCTATACTTAAAAATTAATAGTATGTTAGTATTATATATGAATTTAGTTGCACAATTATATTCCATTATTCCATGTTTTGGTAATTAAAATATGATGATAATATATGTGAAATAATTTTTTGGCAACAGTTTGTTAGCTTTGGGATGGAAAGAAGTTCATGATGCACAACGAGTATATTTTATCTATGTACCATATACTCCTGGTTGCATAAGATGTTTATTTATCAGTTTGTTCGCCCCTCCCCACTATACTGTTGCATAACCTTTAAAAGTGAGCACCAATCACAGTCAAGATCTCAATTCAGTCTGAGAAGTTTTAGAATACGCAGGCACACAAACAAGAGCCTTGCACTCATCTGAGAAGTATTCAAATATAATATTTATGACTTGAGAACAACTCAGGAATATCCAATAATTGAATACATCAACATTTTAAATTTTAATACTCCCATCACTCAAAGTATAAAATTGAAAGAAGCATACAGACAGTGAAGCACATCTTAGTACAAAAGTGATTCGAGAAGATATTGACACACTGCTTCACTCACACTGTTTTTTTCACAGGACATGTTTCAAGAGCTTTTGCTCTTATCATCAACTGGAACTCGACTAGTGCAAATTGTACTTTTGGTATTTACAGGAAACTGACATACACAGACAATTATATTAAGAACAACAGTTTCAACCCAAAACAACACCAACATGCCATTTAAAAAAGTAGTTATGTCCAACGGTTTCAAACCAAATTTAGTAGTCAAAACAGTTAAGAGACTAAACAAGGCTAAGAAAATAAAAGAAACCACCACCCTAGGACCTACAGGAGCAAAAGAGAAAACAAAAGTTTAAAAAATTTACCTTCCATCCATTAGCCTGTAATAAGTTCCAAAAAATCTTCTCAAAGCACAACATAATTCTTGCACCTCAAAATAGATTTAAAATCAGAAATTTGTTAAAAGCCCCCCCCCCCCCCCACAAAAAAAATTCAATTACTACCAAAGAAAAACCAGGAATCTATGAGATCAAATGTGAAACTTGCCCTAAAATTTATATAGGAAAAACAAAAAGAAATATTGACATCAGAACTAAAGAACATATAAGAAACATTAAAAATGGTGAAACAGAAAAATCAGCAGTGGCTTTCCATTTTTTGAATACTGGACATGACATCAACTTGGAAACATCTTTAATAAAATATGTTAATCACCCCATAGACCTTTCCGTATGGGAAAAAATCTTCATTAACAAAAATCGTCATAGAGTCATGAATTTTGAAACTCCACCACCGGACATCTTTGAGAAGTACATCATGCCATCTATCAATGATACAGGGAAAGAGGAAACCAATACAATTTGCACTAGTCGAGTTCCAGCTGATGATAAGAGCAAAAGCTCTTGAAACATGTCCTGTGAAAAAAGTGTGAGTGAAGCTTTTGTCAATATCTTCTTGATTCACTTTTGTACTCCCATCACTATTTCATATGTTTTCTTCCAAATTTCATAATATTCCATTAAAATTTTAGTACTAAATTGTGTGAATGTTAGAAATCCATCACGATTGAAGTGTATTCTCTGTGTCAATCTGATGTGTGTTGCACGAATATTCAACACTAATATTGCAGAAATATTAGTACTGAGGCTAAATTATATTTTAGAAAATATCAACTTACCACCAATCCTGATGGTCCAGAATGTCCCTTATCTCCCTTTTCTCCTGGTGGTCCCTGAAAAACAAGATTTTAACATAAAAATTATTACTTCAATGCTTTGAATTTTACCATTAAGAACAAAATACTCCTTTAAAATATTGTCCAACACCTAACATGGAATAGCTCACCATGTTAGAATAGATGAGCTTTCCCTATCTGATAGGAAGCCTTTGCCCTTCATAGGACATTTTAGGCTATTTTCATTTCATTTTCATTTTATTTAAAAGTTACATACATGTGCAAATTAATTTTCTGCAATTGAACAAGCTAAACCACTTCATACTACATATATATGGTAGTTAAATTATAATTGAACATACTCCTGGCCTCTCTCTCCTTCACTATTCACATACTGGCTGCCAGCACTTCGGACTGGCAATTTACTGTTTGAAAGTACATCGGCACTAACTCTCACTTGTATATAATTTAATATATAGAATATAATAATATACCCTAGGTATACAAAAGTTATTTGAATTATCACAACTTGCAGCTCTCTCTCTCTTTTTCCTGCAATTTTATGTCCTCCAACGTTAAGTCATATCGGATGGTGAATAAGATGGGTGAAATGATACTCAAATGTGTCCAGGGTCCATGGAGCTTAGAGCTACTTGACATTCGTCTTTAAGGATAAGGGAAAACTCCGTAAAAGTCTTATCCAGGTAGCTCACCCTGACCGAGATTCGAACTCGGGACCTCTTGAACGTGAGGCAGACACGCTACCATCTACACTACCAAGGCAGGCACTTGCAGCTCTGCCAATATTATTACAATAAATGTAAAGATTCTTCTCCATTTCTTGCTCTCTTTCTTTCTCCTCACAGTTTCTCACTATTTTCCCACTTGATCGTCCAAACATTCGTCTCTCTTTATCTTCTTTTCCTCATCTGTGCATCATATTTCTTAATTTTTATTTCTAGAGAAGAATCTCAGGTTCAATAAGAGAAAGTAGGGCCAAATATGTTAGGCAACTGCAGAAAAATCCACTGCTAAATCTTGTAGAAATTGGTGAAATCTTTTGCACATATGTGTACCCTGGTGCTTACAAAAGACAAAGAAACAATACTAGTTATTTGCACCAATTTTGAAATATTACTAAAAGTAATAACATTGAAATGCAACAATGTTTTAGTTTATGTTAACTTTTAACAAAACTTGCAAGAATTTATGTACATTCTATTAAGTTATTTAAAAATCTTAGTTTAAGAATTCTCAGACAGCTTACAGGAAGTCCATCTGGTCCTTGAGATCCAGTCTCTCCACGAGGTCCTGGTCCTCCTGGTGATCCTACAGGACCCCGTTCTCCAGGAAAACCTCTTTCACCTCTACCTCCTGGAGGACCTGGAATGCCTGGTGGTCCTGCTACTCCTGGTTCTCCATCCTTGCCTGATGTGCCTGGATTGCCTGGAGCTCCTGGCAGTCCCTACAATATCAACAACATGTTCATGATGTGTTCGTACTTGGATCACAATCATCGTGGTACATGAATTTACAACTCACCTGGAATCCTCTTGGTCCTCCTGGACCTGGTGCTCCTCGTTCTCCATCAGAACCTGGTGGTCCAGGAGATCCCTGTATACCAGGAGCACCATCCTTTCCTGCATCACCACGAGGACCTGTTGGACCTGGAGGTCCTGGCTCTCCATCCTTTCCTGGTTCTCCCTGGAAGCAATGTTTAAAATTAGCAGTTTGAATAATAATTGTAACATTAATGACTTGTTACTTATGCATTATGTCTAACTTAAAGACATAATATAATAAAAATCTGAAATCATCACAACCACACAAATTTCTCTAGCCATTACAACTTCACATAACCTCACATTTACTACTGTATTGATATAACACGTGATTTGTCTATTAACATTACGTTACTCATGATGACCAGAAATAATTTAAAATAAAATGCATTGGTTACAATTCACAGTACAGAAAATAAAACACAAGTGATTGCATTTCAATTCAGTTTTTGTTCCTAACAAACCCATGCATGAAGAATAAGAATTATGTAAGATGATTTATAGATATCATATGGCAATTCGATCTGGGAAATTTTAAAATGAGACAACAAACAGTTTGAAAATGTTTAATACTCTGAAAAAATGTATTCATGTAGCAAGTCCTTGTCTATCTCTTATGCTTTACTCTTACGCAAATTCATTCATAGGCTATTAAAAGAAAATTCAAAATATAAATTCAAAATTATTGAACTGTTTTGAAGGATATAAGAAATTCATCATTAAATGTCTGCAAGATACACCATTACAGAAGAAGGTGCAAATCCAAGTGCAATCCACGGAAACAGTGGTATCTGAAATCAGTTCACATATACACACTAACCTTAACCTAATCTTAAATCTTGAAACCAAGAGGAATCTAGTTCACTATAGCCTTAAGGACTCCACTCATCTTACACTCATTTTTTGCTCACAGATTGATTGCAATACTGTACTAACAGCAGAGCTACAAAATGTCTATGCCAAAATGTGAACTAATTAGGGAAATTAGTTTTGGAACAAAGCCTGAATTAGAAAAGGCTTACCGTGAAACCTTTATCTCCAGGTGGTCCTATAGGTCCAGGGAGTCCCTGTAATCCCTGAGGTCCTTGTTCGCCTGGTTTGCCATCTGCTCCTTGTATTCCTCTCTCTCCTGGATTACCTGGTTTTCCAGGTGGGCCTGTACGTCCTTGAGTTCCTCTCAGTCCCTGAAATGAATAAAATCAGAAGGATTATAAAACTATAAATAGAAGTATTTATAAACAGTGGAGCTTCATCAATCAAAACACTTTTTTAAACCAATTCTTGAACTGTAAAAACACTTAAGCTCCACTTACTTTTGAAATTAGGACTTGTTTCAAGGACTCTGCATCCCCATCATCAGCTGATGTTCTACTGGGGACGCGGAGTCCTTGAAACATGTCCTAATTTCAAAAGTAAGTGGAGCTTAAGTGTTTTTACAGTTCGAGAATTGGTTTAAAAAAGTGTTTTGAATCAGAAGGATTAGTTTTGTCATTGTTTTTCATATGCCTTAAAACTGCAGGGATAAGAGCATACAAACCTGTAATCCTGGAGGGCCTGGTCTTCCTGGGTCACCTTGACTACCTTTAACACCTTGAGGTCCTGTAGGTCCTCGATCACCTGTTTGACCTGAAAGTGGATTGAACAGACTTGTGAGACTGGTAATTGCATTAATATACCTGTCTGAGTGATCAATTTTAATTCATCAAATTCTGTGACCGATCGCATTGTTGTGTTGGAGCCGCGACAAGCCAGGGCTGGGCGCGTGGGCAGGAAAGAATGAGACAGAGAATGGCGCATGGGCAAGAGAGCTGGACGCTTGCCTAGAGGAAGAAAGAGACAGAGAGTGGCTCTGGAATGTTCCATCTTTCTCTTGCAGCCGTGATTGTTCTCGAAAAGTCTACAACATTCTAGAAACAATGACTGAGAGGTATAAATAGCCGCAAAGTGTGAGAAGGAGTCAATTGTGTAGTTGAGTTGAGTTATGTGATGGTTATTGTGACAGTGGACATTTGAAATGTACCAAAGTGATTTCTTTTGTTTGTTTACTTGCGACAGAGCACTGAGTCGTCCTTGAAGACAGCTGATTGTCAGATTCGCATCTTTTTGCTGCAAGGGTTGTACAAAGTTTCTGCAATAAAGAGTGTTCTAAATTTCTGCAAATCAGACTTTTGATTCTACCAACCCACGAAATAACAGTATCATTGGAGCATTCTTGGAAAGACCAAATCACTCTGGTTAAATGCAGTAACTGAGAGAAACTTCCAATTAAATGGAAGAGATACAGTAGATGTTATAAATTGTACATATCTTGGAAGCACTGTGTCAAAAATAGGTGGAGCTGACAAAGATATATGCAGTAGGATTAGAAAAGCAAGTGCAGTTTTCATTCAGTTGCTTCCTATGTGGTAAAGCAATGAGATTTCCCAGAAAAGAAAATTTTGAATATTTAATAGCCATGTAAAATCAATATTGCTTCTTGCTTGTGAAACCTGGAAGGTGACGAAATCTATTACCAGGAAAATACAAACCTTTATAAATTGATACTTACGAAGAATCCTCAGAGTGTTTTGGCCAGATGTTATCTCCAATGAAGAGTTATGGAAACATGCGAAACAAGTCAGTGGAAATACAGATTAAATGAAGGAAATGGAGGTGGATTGGACATATGCTGCATAAAAATCAGATGACAGTAGTGAGGCATGCCCTAAACTGGAATTCTCAACGCCACCACAGGAGAGGAAGACCAAAGGTGACTTAGAAGAGAACAGTGGAGAGGGAGGCAGGCAGAGGTGGAGAAAACTTGGGGAGAAGTGAAAGGAATGGTGAACAATAGAGTCCGATGATGATTTTTCATTGAAGCCCTATGTTCTGACAATTGGAAAAACAGGACCTAAGTCACTGGAGCATCTAAACACTTCACTTTCATGATTCTGAATTAAGTGTATTTTTGATATTTCTCTTATTAGTTACACAAAACCTCCTGGTATTGTTATGTAGTCACATAAAATAGTATGCGTTTGTATATAGATGCTTTTTGGTTTTCCTGGCCAGTCAGAAATATTGAGCTGCTGCAAGATCCTAAGTTCCTCAACACAGGACTTTGTCGGAAAAACTATTTGTAGTCGGTTTATTGACACTTCATCACTTACATTTTTATATTATCGAGGGACTAGTTAAAAACCAACTTCAAATAGTTTTTTCAATTATTAACAAGAATGTTTATTTTTGTGTTTATATATAACTATTAATAGTTCATAAGTGATGGGTAATAATATTTTATAAAGCCATTAGTATAATAGGTTATGACATAAAATGTTATAATCTTACAAACAGAAATGTTTAAGAGTGAAACAAATTAATAGTTCAATTTGGAGTTTTGATATCAGTGCCAACCCATCCAAAGGAAGTTGCATTATCCTTTTTTCTTTCTTTTCATGGATGAAATGATGCTGAAATGAGCCCAGGGTCCATAAAACTTAGAGTTGCCTGACATTCATTTGAATATGAGGCAGACACACTACCACCTATGCTACAGAGGTAGGCTACACACTAAGGTGAGTGAAATAGTACACCATGCTATCTCTTAGCAGGTAGGTGAAAGAGTAATTTAAGAATGTGTTTGTCATGTAAATATGAATGTTATATAAATCTGCTCATAGATAAAGCTGTTAGTTACCTTTAGGACCTGGTGCACCATCAGGGCCAGGAAGTCCTCTACCACCAGGTGCACCTCGCTCTCCAGGAGGTCCAGCAGCACCTGTTGCACCTCGTAGTCCTCTCTTGCCTCTCTTACCCTCAGCACCAACAGCTCCTGGCAAACCTCGAGGACCAGGTGCACCAGTTTCTCCCTTCATACCTGCCTCACCTTTGAATCCACGTTCACCAGGTATGCCCTACAAGTGAGATAGCATTATGAGCAACTTTTATTATATCATTTTATAGCATCAGCATTTTATGTAGCTAATTATGTGATTGTAAATAACCTCTTCTTATATTTATGGTATCAGTGAACTCATAGAAACTGCAAGCAAGATTTCTTTTTCTTTTGTTCCAGTAAAGTTCTGCTCATTCTGCTTCCAAAATACGTGTTCCAGATATTTGTTCTAAAAACATCAAGTATGCCCCAGTGTATTTACACATAAACATAACAAGATATTCTTGTTTTAAGTATGCTGGAAATGAATCAGCTGATTTTCTTGCCAAAAAAGGTGCAAATTTAATTCAGAACAAAAGTAAAAACTTACCATTTATATCCATAAAAAGATTAATCAAAAGCAAATATAGTTAGTTAGTTACTAACACTCCCCACATGGCAACCTTGGCCTTCGGGGTAACCTCACCCCACCAAGTGATGACCGGACCTATTTCTCAGGTGGAGGCACCCAGAGGGCGGTGTCCATTACCTCCGATGATAGGGTGATAGTGAAGATGGCGGTGAGGTGAGAGGACCTACAGTTTTTACCGTGGACTCCGAACCACGTTGGGCATAGGGGATACTTCACGTGTGCTAGACAGAGGTGAAGGCGTGGATAGGGCCGACTTAAAATCGCCAACCCCAGAGCCGGGAATCGAACTCGGGACCCTTAGAACGGGAGCCGCGAACGAAACCACCGCGCTACCCCGGCACCCTTTCAAAAGCAAATATAAAAACAAACAAAAACAATCAATATCTACCAAAGCCAAAGATAAAAAATGGAACATTTTAATTAAAAATCCAGAACTTATTCGAGAAATCCCACATAAAGCTACAGTAGCAAATTTTAGATTACTTACGGAACATGATTATTTGGCCAAACACTTACACAGATTAGGAATTTATACAAGTCCAAATTGTCCTCTATGCAACAAAGAAGAGGAAATGACTGAAGAACATCTTCTAACCTATGAAGCCCTACCTGCCGGACCCACTACACAGAAATACTGGAGAGCAAGAGAGCTAATGGCTTCATTGCCAAAGCCTAGCATTTGACAATAAAGAAGAGGAAATGACTGAAGAACATCTTTTAACCTGTGAAGTCCTACCTGCCGGACCCACTACACAGAAATATTGGAGAACAAGAGAGCTAATGGCTTCATTGTCAAAGCCTAGCATTTGACAACAAAGAAGAGGAAATGACTGAAGAACATCTTTTAATCTGTGAAGCCCTACCTGCCGGACCCACTACACAGAAATATTGGAGAGCAAGAGAGCTAATGGCTTCATTGCCAAAGTCTAGCATTTGACAACAAAGAAGAGGAAATGACTGAAGAACATCTTTTAACCTGTGAAGTCCTACCTGCCAGACCCACTACACAGAAATATTGGAGAACAAGAGAGCTAATGGCTTCATTGCCAAAGCCTAGCATTTGACAACAAAGAAGAGGAAATGACTGAAGAACATCTTTTAACCTGTGAAGCCCTACCTGCCGGACCCACTACACAGAAATATTGGAGAGCAAGAGAGCTAATGGCTTCATTGCCAAAGCCTAGCATTTGACAACAAAGAAGAGGAAATGACTGAAGAACATCTTTTAACCTGTGAAGTCCTACCTGCCGGACCCACTACACAGAAATATTGGAGAGCAAGAGAGCTAATGACTTCATTGCCAAAGCCTAGCATTTGAAAACAACAACAACACATAACAAAATATTCTTGTTTCACTTTTACTTGACTGGTAGTTTCTTTTGCATCAAGTTGTGAGGTTTTGTTTCTTCCAAATAATGTCAAGTGGCAAGACAATTCTCCCCTCCAGTATTATCTCCCTCCCATCTTATTTTCCGCCACGGAACTACTGTTAAATACAATAGATGTATTGCATTATATCTAAATACTTATTATGATTACTGCGCTCTTAATTCATGTTAATGAATTCACATCCTTCACCTCACGTTAGTAAAAGCCTGCTTATGTTTATACTCAAATGTTCAAAATATTATCTCACTTATTAATTGCAAGGGCTCAATGTCATAAATTATTCTGATTGACTCTCAGGTTTCTAAGTGGTGATACAATTTGTTAGAATGGGAAGAAATCTAAATCTCTCATATATCTATTTTTAACTACTGTATCATAACACAAAATATTCTCTATGATCCAAGCATTACGTTTACAACTGTTTATAAAACTATTCAAATACTTTGCTAATGCAATTTGGAGATATATTATTTTGGAGCTGCATAATGGAGCTATGGTTATCTTTTGTTTTGGAATGATTCCATCCTCAAAACCGTCCTTAAAAGGATTTTTATTTATATTTACTACCCTACTTTGCCGTGCAACAACCCGATGCCAGTGCAGATTGCGCATCCTCCACCTTATCCCACAGCGGGCATCATGAGTGAGGTTCAGTCTGGAGGATGGACCATAGTTAGCAGCCGTCCCCCAAATCCTGCCCTCCGGAGAAGGCAGTTTTTAAAACTTGGAGCCAGTAATTTTCCCTCTTAAGTAGTTCCTCAGCTGTTCTCCATGGTAACTCACGAAACTGAGTTATGTCTCCCATTGGGAGAAAATCCCCACACCGGTACCGAGGATCAAACCAGAACCTCCCGCTTGTTAAGCAGTTGCACTAGGGAGAGGACCTTAGTTGATCTTTTCCTACCTCTAACTGAATGAACGAATGCTGTTTAACGCCCGCTTTTACTACATATGGCACTGCAGGTGGTGACACTGATGATACATGAGATGAAGATGGAGCACTGGTGGAATGAGATGGCGGGGGAAACCGGAGATCCCGGAGAAAACCTGCCCCAGCGCCATGTTGTCCACCACAAATCTCACTTTGCGGTCACCTGGGATCGAACCCGGGCCGCCTTGGTGAGAGCCAAGCGGTCTAACCACTGAGCCACGGTGCGGCCACAGTACTTACTACAGATGATGGGCACCAATTATATATAAAATGATAATTGAGAAAGACATTTGGGAAGGAAATGTTCCAGCTTTAAGTTTCGGGTACTTTCCCGGTCAAGGAATGATGAAAACCTTGAAAAAGTCCTAGCAGGAAGGATGGTCCAGGTGGGATTTGAGCTGCAGTCTCCCACTACTTGTATCGGCGACTAACAGCCTGCAATACCTATGGGACAAACCATGCGCTCTTGGCACAATATGTACAAAAATGAGCTATCTCCTTTTAACAGATCATCCCATGAGGCAAAATGACTACTGCAGATATGTTTACAGCTTTACTTCCGTCCACACATGACATCTGGACAGAGGTCATTGTTGCAGGGTGGCAGGCGGTCAGCATACCGAGTCCCCTTAATGCCTCAAACGTAGTTTGCTACATCAGAGGCCGCCCCTTCTCAGTAAAATAACTTCCAGCCTCAAGATCTTGTATGCCTTTAGAAATACGTCATTGGGGAAACTGTTAATGTGGCACGTTTTGAGAACGGAAATGTTGCAAAACATGTAATCATATAGTTCCAATCTGGTACTAATGCAGTCATTCAAGTAATTTTATAACCAATTCTAAAAGCAGTACTCTGGTTGATGGAGAGATGCATGTTTCAACAGGCAGTTTCAAAATATGTACCCTATGGTGCGACAACTCGAAATGTCGCTGATTCCAAGCTCTAATAGAGGGAAACTATCACAAGTCTGATTACACAGTTCCCTTATTATCCATACAATTTCTCTTAAGAGATTGTTTTGTGTACTTACTGGAGAACCTTTAACACCTGGAACTCCTGGACTGCCGGAGAGACCTGGAGGTCCCCTTGCTCCTGGAAATCCTGGAGGACCTGCTAAACCGATAGCTCCAGGACTACCCTTTTCTCCTGGTATGCCGTCTTTTCCAGCTGGTCCTGGAGGTCCCGACTCACCAGGTTGACCTGGACGACCTGCCTCTCCTGTAAAATTAAGCAACAGTGGGTATTTAGCATATATTTTCTTATCTAAAATAAGTTTAAGGTAATTTGATCGTGTTTAAGGACCAGTACAGTATCTTGTAACACAGTGGTTACCTACTTACCTCTGGGACCTTGGAGACCTTGGCTTCCCTTAGGTCCTTGAGCACCCTGGTCACCTTTGTTTCCTGGACTTCCTGGAAATCCTGGGGGTCCTGGTTTGCCAATTGCTCCCTTGATACAAGAAGCAAAATGTAGTATATTAATATGTTTGTTTAAAATTGATGACGTAAATGATGAAATATTATTTTCACCTAAACTTTAGGAAATTAAAGAGTAGTTTTAGGGTGTCCTCTGTGAATTTTACAACAAATATGAAAATCTCATAAATGTACAGATTTTAAACTTGCAGAACCCTCCTGTTACACTAATTGCATAGAGAAGAGGTGAAGAAGAAGAAGAATATTGAGTATTATAAATAGATTGAACACAGTCGTACAGGTTATAGGGATACTATAATATCAAACATATCGACAAAAGTATCAGTATTAACTTTGACTTATTTATTGTTCTGAGGTTGGCGATGTTTACGCATGTTTCTCTATAGTAATAATGAATATGGTTATGCTGAATCCTTTATTTTATTTCAATAAACAACAAAGAAGAACGACACATTTTATTTGTCTGCTGTGTGGTTTGTTTATCTGTTTGCGAACAGAATGCCATATTTCTCAAGTTATGTAGATAAAGAAAGTGAAGGAGAGAGGAGAGAATAAAATAATTTAAAAGGTTCAGCATAATACTATACTTTATGGAGAAACAGTAATATACTAAAGATATGGAGAGAGCAGGCTTGGCTATGTAAATGGGACAATTTGGGGGGTGAAGTAGTAATTAGAAAAATTTTGTCAGTAAAAGGGGAAAAGAACAGGAGATATATAGGGAATTATTTAGGGAAAGTTAAAGAGAGATGGCTAAGAACAATTAAGAGAAAAATATAGAGTGGGATAGGTGAAATGGCAAAATCTGTAAAAAGGAGTAGAGGCCCTCCAATACACAAAAACCTCGGGTTAGGTATATGGGGACCAAATTATTAGTCAATGGTGGGCAACATGATAGGATTTCCAGGATTTAGGAATATATGGCATTTTTCAGTATGGATTTTATAATTGTAATATTGATTTTGTATTTCCATTTGATGTTGTAAAAGGAAAGATGAGAAATAAATTACAAATTAATTAATTAATTACTAATTTTCGACTATGTATTGATACAAACTTCGACTTATTATTCTTACATTGGTACCACAGAAACTGGTAATTTATAATACAAATGAAATACACAATGATGATTAATAATTTGTGTTATGTTAATTCAATATAAAACAAAGAAGGTACATGAAAAAGAAGAATTGATACTTTGTTCATCAGTTTTTTGTTTTGTTTAGATATCTGATTCAGGGATATACTTGTAAATAAATGCCTTTGCTTTCACTCATTTAAATGAAATGTTTATAGAATGATAATTCAGCTATCTACATATTATTTACCTTCACTTTCTTCCTTAAATGTTTTGTTACAATATAGCATTTTTATTTTGTATACATGTAAATTCAACAAAGTTACAATACAACAGTGCATCTGAATAACTTGCCCCATCACCGTCCTTTTATTTTCTGTTAAAGAATATTTAAGCAAACACAAGATAGATTTGTTGTTCGCTTCGTCTGTTAAATGTTTTACTGCATTTCCTTAAATAATTAAAAAAAATAATAACCTATAGTCATTTTATTTTCTTTTGTTTCCACGTTTTTACACCTGATAGTTATAAAGTATTCAAAGTGTACTTGGGTTTCAATTGTTATCATTGTATATTAAATATGTTACTGAAAGTACACAAAATAAATACTTTGGGGATTAAATACCAATAGCAAAGTTAATAATATTAATATATTATAATCCATGTAATACACCAACAACTTTGCAGCTGTATTGGAGTCAGAGTGTGCATTCTATTCTGTGATATATCTGATTTTAGCAGTCAAGTGTTGTGTTTTCCACCAACCTACAAAGTGCACTGTTGTCAATCTGCATTTTATAGTGTTTTTCTAGAATTCTATGACAAATAGAACAAAAGTATCTATAGTACATTTTTTCTATGTGATCCTCGAGATATCTGCAGTTTAAGAGATGACATCTACACTCCCTCCATTCCATATGTGCGTGTTAGTGTGTGCATATGTGTGTTTGTGTGTGTGCATTCTATTACAAAAGATATAAGCAAGAACTGCAGACTTGAAAGCCTCACAACTTACCGGTGGTCCTGGTGGTCCTGCAATGCCGTCAATACCACGGAGACCTGGAGGTCCTGGAGGTCCTTCCCGGCCTCTTTCTCCTCTAGGGCCTGCTGGTCCCTGCACATTAATATACAAGATTAAGATTACTACTAAATTATATTCAGAATGAAAGTGGTTTACGACATCTATCGTGGTGAGTTTTGACTTACCATAGGCCCCACAGGTCCAATGTGCCCTGGGCTGCCCTGCATTCCTTTCTCTCCAGAAGGTCCTTGCTCGCCCTTAGCCCCATCCAGTCCAGGGAAACCTCGATGTCCTTTGATACCAGGTAATCCTGGCATTCCTGGTAAACCCCGGGGTCCTGGTGGTCCTTGTGACCCTGGTTGGCCTGCTTCTCCATCTTCTCCCGTCTCACCCTGAAATTATGTATGTTATGCTTTTGCCAAATTATAATCACAACCATCGGTAAACCATTTTAAGGAGGTTTTTAACCTTTGGGATACTCTTGAGGACAAAGATTTCCATACATTAGGGAGACTTTTAAAGTGAGTTTTCTATCTCTTGGTGCTACAGAAAGCTTAAGTTCTTTTTGGAAGTTCAAGTGACCTCTAAACATGTATTGTCCATGAAATCTCAGTACGGAATTTTTTGGACGGAATATGCTTCTCTTAGTGTAAAACACAAAACATTCAAAATGGTTAAATGGTTATTAAGAAAACTGTTGAAACTGCTTCTAGTGACTAATTTTCTAATTGGAATGCATAATTGGTATTAATATACATAATGAGCTACACTGAAGCCTAAAATTGAATTATTTGTATGTTTGTTTTACACTGGAATATATTAAGGAATTACTATGGTATTCACTATACTTTTAACATACCTACTAGCCTACATGGTGTCTTAAATGCTTTGCTCAAAGGAAGGGTTCTAAGGTGCAAACTATGCCATTTTATACAACTCCAAAATAACAGCTGTCTATCTAATGCAATGCAATTGTAGAAGTACTTTCATAACCAGTTTCAACAATAATCCTTTGACGTAGAATGATAACACAATTAAGGAGTAGCATATGGGACTTAGGAATTATCATTACTTCCAGATTCTAATAGAGGGTAATGCCTATTAAAATCTTCCAGCCAGTCAGATTTAATAACACAGTTGAGCTCTTGTGATGCATATATAAAAGGTAATTACTCACTCATACTATGATTGGTAGGTACCATCTGTAAACAAATGAGTAGCAAATTGAAAGTTCATTGAGTTATACGATCTTTACCATGGCGTGTACATGAGGTATTAAACAACTGTCGTACAGTTCTAGAAAGGAAGCCCTATCAAGGAAATTGTATGTTCAAGAGCTACATTTACATATACTTCTATAACTCAAGATAATATCTTTGTCCTCGAGAATATAATCAAGGAAAGTAGGGAATAAACTCACGTCCTTTCCGGGTGGTCCTGGTAATCCTCGTGGTCCAGGAGGTCCAGGTTGTCCAGGAGGACCTGACTCTCCAGGTTCTCCTCGCACTCCTTGGAATCCCTGAGGACCGGCGGCACCAGGAGGACCTGTGAAAGATATATTACTGCTGAAAAACTTAAATATTTTAAAAATACTAGTTCAAAGTTTAAAATTTACATTCTGTTACATTCACATAACTTTATATAAAAATGCTTCTACATTCTGTTTTTACAAAAGCTTATCATTCTATTTACTACTATATGAACACTTTTAGGAATATTTCCATTGCATATTTCAGTATAGGTAAAAAGGAAATATTTAAGTGTTTAAAATGCGGATTGCTATATTATAACTTTGATATTTCTTAGTCTATTCATATCACTAGAAGAAAAGGATAATGACTTATCACTTAAAAAGGTGGATGATAAAATACTATATAAAAAGAATTCAAACCAACTGCAACGAATACCTCAGAAACGGTTAATGGCGCACAAAACGGTGCATGATAAACTGTATTTTTAGCTAGATCCACAAACTTTGTTTAAGTAAGGTATGTCTCTTTCTTCTTTAAATTATTCAACATTATGTAAATATAATTTCGATAAAGAGGACTTCACAACCAATCATATAAATTCAGTATATACATTTTATTCCTTGCATCAACATATCAAATATATATTTTAATGGTGATCATCAGAAATGTTTTTTGAGAGAAGATAAAACGACAGACAAACTTCCATATAAAGTATTATTTGGGCTGGAGACTTCATAATATATATATATATATATATATATATATATATATATATATATATTTTTTTGTAATTTATGTCCTCCAATGTTAAGTCATTAAGGACGATGAATGGAATGGGTGAAATGATGCTCAAATGAGCCCAGGGTCCATAGAGCTTAGAGTTACCCGACATTCATCTTTCAGGATAAGGAAAACCCCCGGAAGAAACCTTATCCAGGTAACTCACCCTGACCGAGATTTGAACTCGGGACCTCTTGAACGTGAGGGCGGGCTTTCATAATATATTGACATGAAGAAAACATATATCTTGAATTCTCTGCAGATAGTATAGGAAGTGCTCCATATTTTTATAATTCTTACTAGTAAAAAAAAAAAAAAAAAACCTCAGAGCTACAAAAGAAAAGTACAAGACTAAATGCAGATTCTGTTAAAACAGCATTTATGTCAACTCACTCTTTTTTAATTCGTAAAAGACAGAAGCTAACAATAATGAGGCAACAAATATTACAATGAATCCAGAAATCATTCTTTTTTGTTGCATTTTGTTTTAATTTTTCAACACTTAATAATGAATTGCCAAAAGTGCAGAGTAACTATTATTTTGTCTCCCATGTTAATCTGCATTGAATATGACATTTCATATGTCAGGAAGGCACGTTGACCATGGTAGCTCAAGGGTCAGAGCGACTGGACGGAAACCAGTAGATCCGTGGTTCAAATCCCGGCCATGGCATTGAATTTTTCAGTTGGTCTAATTAATAAAAAATCACCCATATACCGGAGTAATGTATTTAAAAGGATTAATTCTTTAAGGATTAATTCCTCAATATAAATTTACATTTCATATGACCTCAATCTTCAAGATGCAAATTATCCACGCCTCTCCATTCTCATGAAAAGTTCTCCAGGGTGAGGTACATTTTGAACATGCTCATCAAAAAGAGAACCACATTGACGGGAAGGTGGTGGTGTATGTGAGATGTCAGCCTGATAGGAGCCGCTGCCTTTTTTGTTTTAAGGGAGTGAGCCTTGCAGCTCGCTTGGACAGATCACTGGGAACCGTTTCGTGTCGCAGGGAGGGCGTCAAAAGAATTGAGGTACTTGTCGATGAACAAGTTCAGAAAAGATATCGTTCTGAGGGTCTTCTCTAGCATACATGGTACGTTCAAGGTAATTGACACCAGTATGTAAAGATGTGACTCTCCGTTCAACCTACTACATCCTCTTGTACTAAACGAATTCTAAATTTCTAATTCAAAAATAAACCATTGTCTACATATAGTCTTTCCTGTTTTCTTAGGCAAACATTAATGTTGCCTTTACATTCAAAGCCCTAGATAGCTGTCTCGTTATGTTTATTTTAGAAAAAAAAATATGTTAAAAAAAAAGAAAGAAGGAACTGTGTGGTTGTAGATGTTACCTGGGGGACCACGAGGTCCAACTGGTCCCACTTGAGCCTGAAGATATGAAAATGGATCAGGTGCAAGTCCTGCAACAGCTCCTGATGGTCCTTTGTCACCACCATTAGCTGTCAGAGACAGTTGAGAATACCAGGAACTTAGCTAAAACAAAAGAAACATTACGTCAGATAGCCAAGATATGCCGTGATTGTCCTATAACATTTTAGTTTTAAATGACTTGCCTTAAACTTTTCTTTATCTTCAGAAGTGTTTTAAAAATGTTTTTCCTATTTGATACAATTTTTTTTGGATATATTTGAAAAAGTTAATAATTCATACTGAAACATTTCATAATTTTTGAATAAAATGTTGTAGATAGATTTTTTTAAAATATGTCCAAATAATTTGACCCCTATTATGTTAAAATTGATTGAAATTCAGTTCATTTGATATGTTGTGCATAAAAGTGATGGACTTAACTCAGAGAATTTTTAACAAATATACTTAAAGTGAAATATTTTAAATTGGAAGTTTTGATATGCTTTAACTAGTAAATATGTTTAAATTTATGCATTTTTATTCCTTAATTACTTCTGTACTTTCAGAGTTATTCACACAATATAAGAAATATTAGATAATACTTAACTAAGTTGGAGCTAAACTGCAGAAGAAACAAAATTTCAGGAATTAGTGTTAACCTGAATCCCCCGACGCTGAGATTACACAGGAATTTTAATATTTACAACTTTATCATATTTAGAAATATAATTCAGCATTTGGCCCATTAAGTAAAGCATACCAGGCAAATTTACATTAAACATATCTGATATAGCTCTCAAAAAGAATTTAACTCCTGAGTTTCCCCTTAAATGGGCCATGATAAATTATAAATTTGCTAGATTATTCCATCCCACTTTTAGGAATCCTGATACTGATATTTTAAATGTATGTAATTCTGAATTTATTCAAATTAAAAATTGTACAAATGTTTCACACAACAACAGTAATGAAAATGGAAAATTCAATTTTATATTTTTAATAAAAGAGTTGCTACAAATTTGCAACATATAAAAGAAAATACAGCAACAAATGTAATTTTTACTTTCTCTAGCAAGAGGAAGTATTTTAACAAAAAAATTCTATGTTGAAACTTCACTGCAAATGTAAAAGTTCTTATGAATCTAGTAATTCATGGTCCCTGGTCCCATAATCATTAAATTCTAATTATGAAGGTATAATGTAAGCACTTACATCTGGTGAAGGTCCTGGAGGTCCGGGATTTCCTGGAATACCTGGTGTTCCTGGTGATCCAGGGTAGCCTGCATCTCCTGGTCTTCCTGGGGGTCCTGGAGATCCTGATTCTCCCTTTAAACAATGAAAGAATATTTCAGAGTACTTCCACTGATTGAAGAATTAATTAGTTTTCCTTAAAAAAAACTTACAAAATTAAACAAAATATCTTTGTATTATTAATTTTATTAAGCCTTTTCACATAATCTTAGGTGTATTAAAATTACTTATAAATTTGAAGCAGTAATTTATAAAAGATACATATATTGAATATAAATATAGGTTAGCATTAATGTTCGTGATGCTATTGATGCTCATTGGAAATATAATTTTTGAAGATTTAGAGTTTTAAATATTGCATTTCATTTACAAATATTTAGTTTTATGCAACTGCAAATCATTTCCCAGAAAAAATGTACGAGCAACACTACTAGTTTGTTAAATATGAATATTATATTAAATTATTAAAATCCTACACCCAAAACTATACTTTATAATCGAGAAGGGACGATTTAGATCTCTTTATACGTTGACAAAATCTTACTTCATAAAAAATGTAGATTTTATTAAAATATGCCTTTATGTCACATCCATTCTTTTTTTTTCCCGTGGAGTGTACCATTTCAGAAATACTCCCGTGCACTTTTGTAATGTGGAGGAAGCATGTCTGCCTCATGTTCAAGAGGTCCTGAGTTTGAATATCAGTCAGGGTAAGCTACCTAGACAAGGCCTTTTTTGGGATTTTCCCTTAACCTGAAAGATAAATGTTGACTAACTCTAAGCTCTATGGATCCTGGGCTCATTGGAGCATTTCACTCATTGTATGATATACTTTAATGCATGGGGATGTAAATTATTATTATTATTATTATTATTATTATTATTATTATTATTATTATTATTATTATTAATAATAATAATAATAATAATAATAATAATAATAATAATAATAATAATAATAATAATAATAATAATAATAATAATAATAATAATAATAATAATAATAATAATAATAATAATAATAATAATAATAATAATAATAATAATAATAATAATAATAATAATAATAATAATAATAATAATAATAATAATAATAATAATAATAATAATAATAATAATAATAATAATAATAATAATAATAATAATAATAATAATAATAATAATAATAATAATAATAATAATAATAATAATAATAATAATAATAATAATAATAATAATAATAATAATAATAATAATAATAATAATAATAATAATAATAATAATAATAATAATAATAATAATAATAATAATAATAATAATAATAATAATAATAATAATAATAATAATAATAATAATAATAATAATAATAATAATAATAATAATAATAATAATAATAAATTCCTTGAGAACATCAATTGTTCGTGGCCTATTCTTGTACAGTTTCTTTGATAATAATGGAATGATCTCAAAAGGTCCCACCAGATTTTTTTTTTATTTGAATTTACGTCCTCCAACGTTAAGTCATTTCGGACGGTGAATGAATTGGGTGAAATGATGCTCAAATGAGTCCAGGGTCCATGGAGCTTACAGTTACACGACATTCGTCTTGAAGGATAAGGGAAACCCCGGAAAAACCTTATCCAGGTAACTCATCCTGACCGAGATTCAACTCGGGACCTCTTGAACGTGAGGCAGACACGCTACCATCTACGCTACCGAGGCGGTCTGTGGGCCCCCAGATCTCCTGACCTAACCTCACCGGGTTTTTCTTGTGGGGGTACCTAAAAACAGAGTACAAGAATAGACCACGGACAATTGATGTTCTCAATGAATCCATTCGAACCGAAATAAGTAACATTGGCGAGGATACTCTCCGTAAAAGTTCAGAGAATATGGTGAGACGAGTACAAACATGTATAGATGCTGGTGGAGGACACTTCCAACATTTTCTCTGAGATGTAAATAGTGTAATGTAATTTCCCAATTGTGTATTATATTCTCCCAAAGTTGCATTTGTGTCCTATTATTGGTTCAAAAGTTATGGCCTATTGCAATGGTTCACGTTTATTTGGATCACACTATACCTTATTTGAGTATAAAATTAAGTTATGGTCCAATATACTTAATTTTAGAAACCTCACGTTAAGTAATCGAGTGGGGGGAGTTTGAAAATGTAAAGTGTTTACCTCATTCCTTTGAATACTCCAATGGTTCTTTACATTTAAAGAGTACATTTTGCACATCATTAACATTTTTCTAGAACAAAATATAAACCATGTAACACTCTTAACTATTCTAAAACTCAATTATAATATACTCAAAAAAATTATGCTCGAAGCTCTTTAAACCTCTTCATCAACTTTTAATGAACTATTGTGAACACTTGAAAGAAATGAAACTAAGGCTGCTTCATAGTGAGCTTTCTAACATGTAACAACGTAAGAAAAGTAAGTTTTAAACTTACAATTCCAAACTTTATTTTAATCCATAATTTTTAATTCCATACTTTATTTATCCACAACTACACCCATCTATTTAAACATCACGTTTGTGCATTTAAATGTAAACAAAAGTAAAATGCAATCTGCCTCTAGTTCTGCAGTGTTTAAAGTACTTTCCAAGCAAATTTTAAAACATTATTTTATTACTAAAATCGTGTCCAAAATAATGTTTAGAGACTTCTTTTATTTCAAGTCCAAATTGTCTCGTTTTCTATTAATAAGGGTTTAGAATTGTTGATGGTACTTACCCTAGGTCCAGGGATACCAATTGTATCAGTGTGGGAGGTCTCTACTGGGCCTGATCCTGTAGAAATTCCAGGTCTCACCTACAACATGACAGTTATGTTTTAGTAAACCCTTCTTGCTGCAAAAATTCTAAGTACAGCTACTATGTTCGATATGTTGGAGAAATAAGAATATACTTTAAAAGTGCTGTTGTTTTGAGGAGATTAAGGAAACAAATACGTTTTTATAAATTTAGTTTCAATAAACAAAAGTGAATGATGGCGAAATAATATTACAGTTCATAAGAATGTGTATTTTAACCATTTTCTAAAGTAAGACTTCATCTATTTTGCATGTTCTCCAGCTTTAGAACAATTTACAATTAATATGAAGGGGATTTAACACGCTATACATGCACGCGTATACATAGATTGAGTCGACATGAAAAATTCAATGCCATGGCCGGGATATTTGAACCACGGATCTCCTGGTTTCCGTCCAGTCGCTCTTACCCATTGAGCTACCATGTGCAACTTGCCGTCCTGACATTAAATTCTCCAATTGACACATATTTTCCCGGTAAACCACTAGGGCCTCTCGTAACCGAGATACACTGTTTGTGGTGAGTTACTACTATAAGTACTTGAGTCCCAGGCTTCATCATTAAACTCTCATTGTCATTTTAGTTAATTGATGGAAATTAATAATTTCTTCACACTAGCCATATATAGGATAAGGTTTTTGATAGAGTCAACATGAAAAACTCAATGCCATGGCCGGGATTTGAACCACGGATCTCCTGGTTTCCATCCAGTCGCTCTAACCCATTGAGCTACCATGGCCAACGTGCCGTCCTGACATTAAATTCTCCAATTGACTCGTAAACTTCCCCGGTAAACCACTAGGGGCTCTCACAAATTCCCAATGGCGAATTTAATGTCAGGACTCTCGTTATCTCGTATCCCCTAGTGGTTTACCGGGGAAATATACGAGTCACGTTGACCATGGTAGCTCAATGGGTAAGAGCGACTGGACGAAAACCAGGAGATCAGTGGTTCAAATCCCGACCATGCCATTGAATTTTCCATGTCGAGTGTATCTATTCAAAACCTTAGCCTATATACGGCTAGTGTGAAGAAATGATTAATTTCCATCAATTAACTTAAACGGGTATCCATATTCATAAAGGCATGGACATGTCAATGGGAAGTCCGCGATTCCAATACCGCTAAGATAGTCTGCCATGGCCAGGATTTCCTCAGTCCTCATAGCTGCCAGTGCCAAAGGAGCACCCCAAAACATAGGTCTGGATGTTTCCTTCGCAAATTTCCTTTCCCAATTATTGTTTTATCTCATTTATGTTCAGCATTCAGCACCAACACGTAACTACTGTAGCATGTAGTAAGAATATACACATAAGAAATTCTAAGCGACTAAGTAGAGTGGAAGGTTTAATTATTGGGCTATTACTGGACTGCCACCCCTCCTACAGCCGTTCTGAGTTTGTAGACAGCACATAATTTGGTTTTTACCTATAAGTGTTCCCTGGCTACTGTTTAATAATGGTTTGAATGTAGGTAACTTGATGCCAACTGCTTAGAAATTCCTACACCTAGACATTACAAATTAAGGTATTCTGGAAACTGAATTTACCAGTTTTTGTAATTTTGATCTTATTTAGTATAAAATATGTGGACGTGTTTCTCTTAACTAAGGTAACTTACATGAAAATTTTCAATAAAGTATTTTACATAAAAGTGTAATAAGAAATACTGACAACTTTGAAGACTCTTTCCCAAATAAAATTGTAAGTATAACAACAAATAAAATTCTGTCTTGTTTTTAAGCCTAAAAGGCTTAAGGTGATGCTTTTTCTTTCTTTCAGATGTTTTAAATAATCTTTCGCATATTTCTAAGGTAAAAACGTGTTTTAACAAATCAATAAGATTTCACTAAAAGAACCATAGTAGCCGGAGTTGTAAATACGAGGGTTGATCAACAAAGACTTGAGACTGGTTTTTTCCTGTAGCTTCCGTGATAGTTTCGTATCTGTAACATAAATATTTGAAAAGAGCGGGTTTTTATGTATAATGTCGGTAGGCGGCAGCACTCTCGTATTGGTAGGTTGGTAGTAATGCTCTATTTTGTAGACCCTACATGCATTTCGCATACCAGATAGTGGAGGTGACGCAAGAGGAGTAGTACAGTGCAATCAAATTCTGTTTTCGTTTAAACCATACAGCCACCAAAACTTATGAAAAGCTAAAGCAAGCATACAGTGAGGATGAACTACCTCGTGCAACAGGGTTTAGGTGGTTCAAGGACTTGTCAGTGTTAAGCAAGGTGGGCCTGGTGTTTCGGCTTCTGCTGTCACTTTAGTCAACATCAACACAGCTGCTGTGATTGTCCGAGAGGATCGGCGTATAACATTACGTAACCTCAGTGAAGTGTTATGGCAGTGTGTTTACAATTATGCACGACCATCTCCATATGACCCGAGTTTGTACTTGTTGGGTGCCACATCTGTTGACTCCTGAACAAAAGGCTGTGCGAATGGAGACAATCCATGAAGTGCTACGTCTCTTTGCTGATGGAGGGAACGCATTTTTAAATCGATTATCATCAGTGATGAGTCATGACAGCATCATTATGATCCTGAAGGAAAATAAGCCAACACAGTGTAGAAATCGTCAGGTTCTCCAACACCAAAAAAGGCAAAAGTTGTTCCATCTGCAGGGAAAGTGATGGTGATCAAATTTTTTGACTGTAATGGAATGATTTACCAGCATGCAGTTCCCCCTCACACTACTGTTACAACAGCATACTACACGTCAGCGTTGGCTACACTGAGGAAGCACATTCCAAAGAAACGACCAGAGCTTTCTCGGACTGGGTGGCGACTTCTTCATGACAGTGCACGACCTCACGTCACATGCAGTTCCCCCTCACACTAGTGTTACAGCAGCATACTACACGTCAGTGTTGGCTACACTGAGGAAGCACATTCCAAAGAAACGACCAGAGCTTTCTCGGACTGGGTGGCGACATCATCATGACAATGCACGGCCTCACGTCACATGCAGTTCCCCCTCACACTACTGTTACAGCAGCATAATACACGTCAGTGTTGGCTACACTGAGGAAGCACATTACAAAGAAACGACCAGAGCTTTCTCGGACTGAGTGGTGACATCATCATGACAATGCACGGCCTCACGTCACATGCAGTTCCCCCTCACACTACTGTTACAGCAGCATAATACACGTCAGTGTTGGCTACACTGAGGAAGCACATTCCAAAGAAACGACCAGAGCTTTCTCGGACTGGGTGGCGACTTCATCATGACAATACACGGCCTCACGTCACATGCAGTTCCCCCTCACACTACTGTTACAGCAGCATACTACACGTCAGTATTGCCTACACTGAGGAAGCACATTACAAAGAAACCACCAGAGCTTTTTCGGACTGGGTGACGACTTCATCATGACAATGCATGGCCTCACGTCACATGCAGTTCCCCCTCACACTACTGTTACAGCAGCATAATACACGTCAGTGTTGGCTACACTGAGGAAGCACATTACAAAGAAACGACCAGAGCTTTCTCGGACTGGGTGGCGACTTCATCATGACAATGCATGGCCTCACGTCACATGCAGTCCCCCCTCACACTACTGTTACAGCAGCATAATACACGTCAGTGTTGGCTACACTGAGGAAGCACATTACAAAGAAACGACCAGAGCTTTCTCGGACTGAGTGGCGACATCATCATGACAATGCATGGCCTCACGTCACATGCAGTTCCCCCTCACACTACTGTTACAGCAGCATACTACACGTCAGTGTTGGCTACACTGAGGAAGCACATTACAAAGAAACGACCAGAGCTTTCTCGGACTGGGTGGCGACTTCATCATGACAATGCATGGCCTCACGTCACATGCAGTTCCCCCTCACACTACTGTTACAGCAGCATACTACACGTCAGTATTGGCTACACTGAGGAAGTACATTGTAAAAAAACGAGCAGAGCTTTCTCGAGCTGGGTAACGACTTCATCATGACAATGCACGGCCTCACGTAGCAAATGAAGTCATGCAGTTTCTGGCTCGATTCAACATTACCTGTGTACCACATACACCTTATAGCCCCGATCTTGCACTCTGTAACTTTTTTATTCCCATTACTAAAGGCAAAGCGTAGGGGTGTTCGATTTGAGAACTCTGAAGCAGTGCTCAAGAAAAGTGAGGCGATTCTTAAGGACCTGACAAAAAATGGTCTGCAGCACGTGTTCAAGATCTGGCAGAGACGCTATAAAAAGTACATTGAAGTGGGAGGGGACTATTTTGAAAAATATCATGTAAACATTGAATTGCAATAATAAACATCTGTGGAAAAAACTCAGTCTCAGTCTATGATGATCAGCACCTATGTTTCTGAAGTTCAAACATAACATTTTTCGTTAAAATTGAGCCACAGAGAAAGAGTTTTTATCTTAAAGAATACTTATCTCCAAAGAAGACACACAAGTTAATTCACTGACAGTTTCAACATTGTTGATATACCTTAAAAAAGCTATACTGCCATATGGTATTGGTTTGATTTACTTGTATGTAAAAACGGGCCAAAATGACCTTGTTGTCCACGGGCCCTAAAACCCCACACACTCACTCACTGTATGTAAAAATCTAGAAATGTATACATTTGTTATGTTTAACTCGGAATCCCTTGATCTTTATTTGCCTTTATTATTTTATCATGAAAATTAGTTCATTTAAATATAAAACACGTATTATTTTCAACATAATTGTGTACTCAGAGTAATTGATTTCCACATAAGAAAATTATGTCAATTGCCAGAAATACTTACCGGTAAAATGGTATGTTCGGGCTCCTCTTCCTCTGAAACAGAGATAACACAGTATATTATAATTTATTGAGATAAACCGTTGTTCAATATTATAATCATTGTTATAAAACTCTAAGTCAAAGGAATGATGGTGACTCGTTACTACTTTAGTTAAGAAAATGCACTGTTAAACTTGTAATCGTGGTTGACAGATGAATCGATTTCAGTGGTATGAATATGGTTAACATCCAAGACAAATGTGAGACGAGCGGAAGCCGCAGTAAAACCCAGGGTTCTGTGGTTTCAAGATTACCTGAGATTAAGATTAGGTTATTTTTGTGTATGAAATGGATCTAAATAACCATAGCCAGAAGTTTCAGAAATACTTTTACAAACTTCAGGTATGGGTTCGTCACACCAAAAGATGGAAAAAAGTTCATGTGAACATATGTCCCATAATCCTTTGTTTTCGCGTTATTCCTGTCACAATGAAAGTGTGAGTTCAATGTCCTTCGGGGTCTAACCTCAAAACTTCATTTCTCTATGCACTCATAGAATGCTTTGATCTATTGTACTACATAGGGTAGATGGTTAAGTGTTGCCATGCAGACCTGTTTATGTTCGTCATTTGTTATCAGTCTGTCTTCAACGTTTCAATTGTGTATATGTAGTGAGTTAACTGCAAGTGTTTCGTGACTGGATATTCATTTCGTGAACAGGCAGACATGATTTTTATGTATGGTCGCGTGAATGGTAATAGACGCGAGACTGCACGGCTCTAATAGATGAAGTTTCCACAGCGAAGGCAACCAAGTCATTCAACCTTTGTCGCTGCTTATCGTCGCCTTGCTGAGACAGGAACCGTTGCACCACGGACTATTGATCGAAGAAGACCAAGAGTTGTTCGTTCGCCAGAACGCGAAGAACAGATGTTAAAGTGTGTCGAAGACGATCCAGGTATCAGTTCTGGCATCTGGTACATCACACTTAACATACATAGAGGGTATTTCACGAGGAGCTCCTACATCCTTATCATATTCAATGTGTGCAGGGTCTTTCGCTTGCTGATTATCCACCACGGGATAACTTTTCCGATGGTTTGTAGCACAAACAGCCAATCCATTGTCTCATCTGTTTTGTTTACAGACGAGGCAACGTTTAGGAGAGATAGAATTACTCATTTCCACAACGTACACGTGTGGGTAGATCGTAATCCTCATGCTGTACTTCAGGCTGGACATCAGCAACAGTTTAGTCTGAATGAGTTGCTGACATTGTAGCTGACTGTTGGCAGGTCCATACGTTTTACCTGCACGTCTTACTTGTGCTGTCTACAGGGACTTTATCTAGCTCTATTCCCGACCTACTTCATGAAGACGTGCCCCTACAAATAAGAAAAAACATGTGGTATATGCGTGATGGGGCTCCGGCATATTTTAATCGCGTTGTTCGATATGTACTGACTGGTATCTAGCATGACCGATGGATAAGCAGAGGAGGACCAGTTCCATGGCCTCCACGTTCTCCCGACCTCAATCCTGTGGAGTTTTACCTCTGAGGGTATCTTAAATCACTGGTTTATGTAGCTGACATCCCGGATGCAGAAACGCTTGATCGTCGTGTCATGGAAGCCTGTGAAACCATTCACCACCATCCCGGAGTTTTTGAAAGGGTGCGACGTTCCGTGATTCGACGAGTAAGACATGCATAGAAGCAAGAGAAAGACTTTTCGAGCATTTAATATGAGTTTTGTGTGTTATAAGTGTACCACTGTGTTGATAAGGTTCTATCGTTTCCCGGCTTGTGATTTTTGATTCTGCATGTATCACTTCTCCATGTGTTACTTCTGGCTGCTAGTCAAAGGATAAAGGGAATGAACGCCTCCTAACGAGAAAACAAAGGATTATGGGACATATGTTCATATGAACTTTTGTCCTTCTTTTGGTGTGAGAAACCTATATCCGAAGTTTGTAAAAGTATTTCTGAAACATTCTGTATATGTACAAAAGGATCGATGGGTGGGATACAGCAAATGCTTCGAAAGCTCTCTGGTACATATGCATCTTCATTCCTTAAGTCACTATTTTATACTTTTTTAACATGAAGGTAGTTTATTTAATTGAATGAACCACAACTGAACATTATGTATTAGTTGATACATACCGACACAAACAGGACAGCACTGTCCAAGAGGAATGTATTTCTCACACTCCAGTTCTTGACACACTACTCCTTCACAGCTCGACCCTGCAACAATAGTATTATACATACATCAACCTTACAATTCTGGTAAGTATTTCAACACTAGAAACTTGTTCTTTCCGACAAACATAAGCTTGAGTGGGAAGTCATTGTTGTTGGGAATGAGATATGATAAATCACCAGGCATACAAAACTTGAACAGCGATGGGAGAGATACGGATAACATCAGGTTATAACTTCAGGTTAACTTGCACTTGTTGCCGAGGCAGTGTTGTGCGGCGGACCGCGGCTGGCGTGTGGGCGCGGAGCTGGACGCTTGCCGAGAGAGAGAGAGGGAAACAGAGAGAGAAAGAGACAGAGATAGTCTGGAACTTCCCGCTGTCATCGTGATTGTTATCGAACGATCCACTGAATTCTAGAACAATGGCTGGAGATATAAAAGCCGCGAAGTGTTAGTTGTTAGTCAGTTGCTAGTGAGCTGTTAATTGTGTGTGTGGACATTTGAAATATACCGCAAGTGATTTCTTTCGTTTGTTTACGTGTGGGGAAGCAACGAGAGACCCTGATATCTGCGTCTGTGTATGTTACGTCATTCTGCTGCTGTCAGGGTTGTACAAAGCGTGCTTTTTCTTGTAATAAAGAACACTTTAAATTTCTGCAAACAATACTTTTAATTTTACGAACCCACAAAGTCACAGTACCATAGTTCTGTTTATAATACAGTGTGGGCCTTGACCTGTTGCAATGTAAAAATAATTGACATGCCAAATTGTGTGTAATCAAGGATCTGTGGAGGAGAAAGAGTATCTGTACATGAATTGCATAAGTACTTACTCTTTGTTTCAATCCTCCATGTGATCTCAAGCGCACCTTCTCGCAATACAATAAATGTTGAAGTGAAAACTACAGCAAATTTACTTTTGAAATACTATTTAAAACCATCATAATATCGTATACTGAAGAAAAGAATTCAATAAAACAAGTTATATAAATGAACACATACTTCACAATGAACATCTGGAATTTCTGTAATGAACTTATGAATATTATATGTATAAATGAGTGTAAATCTGTCCCTAAATGAAAGTGTTTTGATTTTAAAATATACATATAAATGTTAAATGTAAAGGTAGTATATTTATTACAATTAAACACATAAATTATTGCTCACTATGAAGTAAATATCCAAACAAGAAAAGTATATGCCATTTTTAAAACACTTCGAAGCATGAACGTTGAGTATTGCATCACGTGAGATCGGTTTGTTTTGGCTTGCTGCTCTGCTGACCCTAACAGCCTGTTTCGATGGTGTCCAAGTTTTACTATCTGGTGATAATGGAAATTATTTATCCTCTGCATTATGATGTACGCGCCCTGCAACTCTAGGGCTTAATAACAAAAAAGAATCAATAATAACACAGATTTAAGTAGACATTTAAATCCATATCTACTAAATTTATGACCCACTTACAAAACAAATAGTTTACCTAAGCTATAGTGACATTTTTACAGGATTTAAATACATACTTTTGAAGCTTACGATCATGGGAGAGATGTAAGCTCCCGAAACGTCGATTTCTAATCGTCTTTTCACCTGACTTGTTTCCCGAGAAGTTCTCGAACACGTACTCCGTAAGAAATTGCAGCTGCATTTGCTGTAATTTCACACTTGCAACAAATGACATTCGGGGCAATCATTCTTAATGTTACTACAGTATGTGATACTTATTTGACATGTTAAATGCTCAGGTTATCTAACAGGTGTGGAAAGTTTGACTAAATGAATCAGAAAGGTAGCGAGCACTGAGGGTGTAACAACTCCCAGATTTCTTGAGGGCAAGACCTGAGTTGTTCGCAATCTCTTTGTTTGGCCATGGTGATACGCAGGCACGTGGAGGTCTCTTCTCTTTCTGGGAACTTCACGGAACATTTCTCGTGTCAGTCAGTCAGTGAACCAAATTCTTCTAGAAGCGGAACTTGATCCGTTCTTCCGCTCACAGTAAATGGGCGCCAACAGATGCTCTGGTGCTTGGAAGGTCATTAATATAATGTCAATGGCACAACTATGAGCAAAAGTTCAACAAGAACCTTGTAAAAAAAGGAGAAATGCCAGGATAAGAGCTTTGCTGTGTCTGGCGAGTATGTGAAAATGTTTTAGTGCAGAATACTACCTCGTTATTGGCTAGCTGGCAATCCAATGGTTATCTCTTTCCTGCTGTGTTATAGTCAAAATAGGCTCGTTATTGCTTCAAAATTCAAGCGTCACGAGCTCATATCCCAGCGACTGCATCAAATGTGCCTATACATGTTTGCACTTGTCTCACCATATTCTCTGAAGTTTTACGGAGAGTATCCTCGTCAATGTTACTATTTCGGTTCGAATGGATTCCTTGAGAATATCAATTGTCCGTGGTCTATTCCTGTACACTCTATTTTTAGATACCCCCACAAGAAAAAATCCGGTGAGGTTAGATCAGGGGATCTGGGAGGCTACAGACATTTTGAGATTATTCGATTATCAAAGAAACTGGTTACACGTTTCATAGTGTTATTAGATGTATGGCACGTTGCTCCATCTTGCTGGAAATAACCTTCTCTCAATTAAATATCATCCAGCTGCTCCACAAATATCTTGAAGAGGCCCATATAAACTTAAGTGTCTGGAGTCGTATCAAAGAAAATGGGACCAGCGATCCCGGAAGCTGACATACTCCAAACTTTTCATCATGCAGTGGGGTTTCGTGGATCACTTGGAGGTTTACAGCAGCCCAATATCTGGTGTTTTGGCAGATGAAATCATGCCTCATCTGTAAACGGTTTCGTGGATCACTTGGGGGTTTACAGCAGCCCAATATCTAGTGTTTTGGCAGATGAAATCATGCCTCATCTGTAAACGGTTTCGTGGATCACTTGGGGGTTTACAGCAGCCAAATATCTGGTGTTTTGACAGATGAAACCATGCCTCATCTGTAAACCACGTTATGGAGAGAATGTCTCAACGTGGAATAAGAGTACCCTGAAACCATCGACAGTAACTGATTCTTTTATATCATAATCTGTTTGAACTTGTAACCAGTTTCTTTGATAATCGAATAATCTGAAAACGTCTGTGGCCCCCCAGATTCCCTGACCTAACCTCACCGGAGATTTTCTTGTGGGGGTATGTAAAAAATAGAGTGTACAAGAATAGACCATGGACAATTGATGTTTTCAAGGAATCCATTCGAACCGAGGATACGCCAAAATGTCAGAGAATATGGTGAGACGAGTACAAACATATATAGATGCTGGTGGAGGACACTTTCAACATTTTCTCTGAGATGTAAATAGTATAATGTAATTTCCCAATTGTGTATTATATTCTCCCAAAGTTGCACGTATGTCTTATCATTTCTTCAAAAGTTATGGCCTATTGAAATAGTTCAGGTTTATATGGATTGCAGTGTATAAAGTAGACCATTTTTATGAATATCTTGAATGCAGTAAGTTATAAAAGAATTATTTGCGGAAAGAAGAAAGAAAGGCTGGTTCAGTACTCAAAAGGTTAGTGCAGAAAGGAGAAAAGCTAGGTTTTGTTCATGATGTATATAACAGATGTGGTACAGCTGTGCTTGTAATCAGGGTGGAGGCTTTGCGAGGTCATCATCACATGTGTCAGCCGGATATGGCTAACACAATTCATACCACTCTCAGCTCTTATACAAATTATTATCTTAAAAAATTTGTTTGCATTCAAATGACGTTCTCTTGTACGAAGTATTTTTAGAAACACTTGTTCTATCTACTTCATGTTAACAGAGATAAAGATTTGTAGACATGTCTTTTTAAACACATTTGCTAGTAGGTACAAGAAGAAATGGGGAATACAAGAGGATTAATTGTTTAGAAACCATGTACATATACATATATACTATTTACACGTTGTTTAACGTCCATCGACGTCACAGGCGGTGGACACTAACGATGTATCCAATGAAATAACAATTGGGAAACGACATTTGGGAAGGAGGACCGTGGAAAAAAAAAGAAAGAAACCTGATTCTACTGGTTTTATATCCAATAGCTTTCTTTACCTTTGAAATTCCACATCTTTTGGATGACGTTTGAGTTCGCACTGCAAAATTAAAGCCAGCAAACACAGTTTTCTTGAAAGGGTTAAACCCACAACTCATTTACATAAGCTTTATATTCCTTTTTGTAGTGTGTTACGCCCCCTTTTACTATAGACGGCACCGCAGGTGGTGTTGCTTATGATACATGAGATGAAGATGGGGCACCAATGGAATGAGATGGCTGGGGAAACAGGTACTGGAGGAAACCCGCCCCTACGCCGCTTTGTCCATTACAAATCACACATGTGATCGCTTGGATCGAACCCAGTCCGCTTTGGTGCGGCCGCGCCGTGGTTCAGTGGTTAGACCGCTTGGCTCTCACCAAGGCGGCCCGGGTTGGATCCCAGGCAACGGCAAAGTGAGATTTGTGGTGGACAACACGGCGCTGGGGCGGGTTTTCTCCGGGATCTCCGGTTTTCCCCGCCATCTCATTCTACCGGTGCTCCATGTTCATCTCATGTATCATCAGTGTCATCGCCTGCGGTGCCGTACGTAGTAAAAGCGGGCGTTAAACACTACACATTTCATTTTTCCGCTTTGATGAGAGTCGAGTGGTCTAACCACTGGGCCATGCTGTGGCCCCTGGATTTTTGTTATTATTATTATTATTATTATTATTATTATTATTATTATTATTATTATTATTATTATTATTATTATTATTATTATTATTATTATTATTATTATTATTATTATTATTATTATTATTATTATTATTATTATTATTATTATTATTATTATTATTATTATTATTATTATTATTATTATTATTATTATTATTATTATTATTATTATTATTATTATTATTATTATTATTATTATTATTATTATTATTATTATTATTATTATTATTATTATTATTATTATTATTATTATTATTATTATTATTATTATTATTATTATTATTATTATTATTATTATTATTATTATTATTATTATTATTATTATTATTATTATTATTATTATTATTATTATTATTATTATTATTATTATTATTGATATCCTCGTACATGAATGAAATGATGCTCAAATGAGTATAGGGTACATAGAGGTTAGTTACCCAACATTCATCTTTCAGGATAAGGGAAAACTATGGAAATAAACCTTATCATCCTGACCGAGATTCGAACTCGAGATTCGAGTCCAGGGTCCAAAGGAGCTCAGAGTTACCTGACATTCGAGTATCAGGATAAGGGAAACCCCCAGAAAAAACCGTATGCAGGTAACTCACCCTAACCGAAATTCAAACTCGGGACCTCTTGAACGTGAGACAGACACGCTTCCATCTAAGCTACCGAGGCGGGCATGTTTCACATTTCTCGTACTGTTTTTATGCATTTCTTATAGATTAACATTTATACAAAATTATACATATTTATTTGTAATGATAAGGATTAACATGCTTTCACAGAATATTCAGGCTGTATATTTTAGAAATTGTACAAATATTTTAAGCTTAAGGTGATTAAATAAAAATTGCTGTAAATGCTTTTCTTTAAGAACAAAAGTTTTAAATCTTTTCCACAAAAACGCTAGTATGGAGTGGAAGGCCTTTTAGGAGTGATACATTTCACTGTGATTAGGAAGATGGCCTAATGCATCAACCCCCAACCTGGAAGACAACGTAATTTTTGTTGAGGCATTCCTTCCTATAGCCTTTGACGAACCAACGTCCCTGTACTGGGCAGCAGGTCCTAGTTTTGATCTGCTCCGAGTATTTTATTTCCCCGGTATCCTCCATATCTGGTGGGGATTCCCCTATCCGCCACCTGGGGAAGTACCTGATGAGAGACTAGGAGCTCGTTACTATGTAGAGTCAACATGAACAATTCAATGCTACGGGCGGGATTTGAACCACGGATCTCCTGGTGGCATTGAATTTTTCATGTTGAATCTATTTATCAGAAACCTTAGACTATATACGGATAGTGTGAAGAAATGATTAATTTCCATCAATTAACTAAAATCGTTACTATGCAGTTTTAGAATGGGACCCAGCTTGAAGAGGAGAACGTGGTCCAACTAGAATTGAATGGATGGAGAATAATTGAAAGAGGAATGAGGGAATTAGGTTTGGAGAGAATAGAGAAGAGTGCAGGAAGAGCATAAAAACCTGAACTCTGGATAGAGGAAGATGTTTTACTTTTATATTGTAAACCTGTTTTTAAAATAAATGTGGTGGAGGAGTTTCCTTGCAGAACTTGTATTTTCCCATACATCTTTTTAAGTTCTAAGTATCATTCCTTTGTTTGTCATGATATCATGCAAACATTGTGGAATTTCTATAAGTCCAGCTGTTTAAGATACCCGATTATGGCTTTAGTATTTCTCTTGCACTTCAAAAAATATAAAATCAAACTATTTTTGTAGTAGAGGAACAGTTTTTGATAAGATTGTGAACGTAGCACATTTTACACGAAGTTGTATTATATTGATCAGTGTTGGAGTTTGCCGTATCCAGTGTTTTAAATGCGAGACGTGTTGATTAATTACTGGATGTTCCCGCGCAGATTTAATGAAATGAGTTGGTTTTTTTGAGGCGGTAAGGAAACGATGGAATCTCTTTGGCGGTAGTTGTGATGAGTAACTCAATCCAGCGCCAGCTGTAAATGTCTTTAATCTGCACTTAATGGAAATTAGGTCATTTGTGTTTATTTTTATACTGCGGTTTCGCTATTTTTAACTTTGTAAGTAAAACAGATGCCCAGGGAGGTTATTGGCTTAGCTTTCTAAGTTAAAACGGCACTGTAAAATCATTTTTACTTTCTCCATTACATAAAGTATGGGAAGACTGCATTCCACCCAACAAATTCGATTTCACTAGAAATACACGTTTTGAGGACTCCGTGGATACAAAAGAAGTATCTTTAGAAAATGTTGTGTAGGTGTATGTATGGAAAAGAATAACTGGAACAGGAAAAGATGGTTAAATATCAAACTAGATATCCAAGGACGCCACAACGATTAAAATAAAAGTTCCATACCAAACTACCCTTCACATGATAAATTTTTCAAAAATTTTAATTTTCTCTAATGTTATAGATTAAAATACTATATTTTGTAACAGATACAATACATAACCTCACTTTTCCTCAAATATCGTCACAAGTGCTCCTCATTATGAATGACTTCGCCATAATTGGTAAAACGTAGGTGTATACGTCGTTCCAGCATACAATGTCACATATTGTTTGTTTGGGAACTTAATTATTGCCGAAACATTTTATATTATCGATTTAAATTTGAACACTTATAGCTTTAAATAATGAGAACCGAGCTCCGGTTTCGATTCTTGTGGCCGGCCTATCTGACCCATGGGTTATTCGGGGGATTTTCCGGGTCACCAGGCGAATGCTGATAGGTTAATTACATTCCCCAAATGTCCTGTCCCTCCATTTCGTCCGTAAGGGGAGGGGATCCGTCCCCTTCAGCTGCTGTGGTGCGAGCGCTGCGGACCCTTAGCACTCGTGGTAGCTCTGACGATACTAAGAGGAACCTCGGGCCGAACATTCGAGCCCCTCCCTGAATGGGGGTTGTTCGGATTGTGTTGGACTCGAGGCGGTGTGTTCCAGACACTCACGAGAGTTTGGGTACCTCCAGCCAGGCTTCGGCCGCCCGAAGGGGTAGAGGGTTGCCTCATAAGTCCCGGGTACTCACCTGCAGAGTCAGTAGAAGGTGTGCTAGATCACCAGGCGGCCCCACCGAGGTTTACGGTAGTCTTCCCTGCGGGTTTGACGCGCGTAAGTGGCGTATCCACTTCCACCCATCTTGACGTTGTTGTCAATGGGAGGGGGGCTTTTTAGACTCAAGGTATTGCCCCAAGGAAAGAACCTCGGAGTCTTTGTTGCTCCCGGGCTGATAGAGGCAGGAATCTTCGGACTTTCGGGTAGATCTCGTGTCAAACTCCTTTCATTTCATCTCCATTATCTTTTAGCATCAAATCTCTTCTGGTGATCTCTTTCACGGTAGAAGTATCGGCGGTTGTTTCGGCGTTGCATGTCAGGGTGATATGCTCTGAGTAAACCACTTCCTCCTCTGGTAGGACGGTTGCCGATCTGCAAACCCAGGTCTCGTGGTGGGACTGTTTCCGAACCACAGTAGGGTGGGTTGTCCGTTGTTTCGGTGTGTCGGGGAAGTGTCCATCTAAGAACAATATATGGACCCTGCCCTCTTTACTATCGTGCCTCCTTGGGACGACCGCACTCTGTCTAATCTTGCCTCACTCTTCCTCCTGGGGATGCCCCACTTGGCGCACAGGTACAATAGACCTCCTTACCGACTCCCCTCCGAAATAATCCAGTTCCTATCTAATGGGAAATCTATTCGCTTTTTTTTTTCTCGTGGTCATGCAAAAGGCATGCAATTTCAAAGCCGTCATATAGCGACAAGCTCTTCCTTTACCTACTGTATCGTACAACAAAATACCTAAATGGATATTTGGATGTACAAGAACTAGATAGAACAGTATCCTTTTCTAAGAATATTTTGTGTAATAGAGAAAGCCTTGTGAATGTACAACATAATTTGTAAGTGGTACTGACTATTTCCGTAATATTGGTTACTATTCCTTTTAACGTTTCACTACTTGTATATTTTAGATTGCGTACACGTATCAAAGTCAACATGTAGTGAATAGGTTTTTAAACACTTGTAATCTTCTTATACCTACCATGATAAAGTCATTTCTATAAAATATATACAAATATAATAATCTGTAACTTAAAACTTCACTTATCTTATAATAAATGATGAAACTTTTCTTATAAATTGTTTGAGATCGTGATTTGATGGAAATTCTTCCACATCGTCAGCCGGAAGCACCAACAAAACTGTCGTCATCGTAACAAATGCTAGATGCTACTATGTTCTTGTTAGTACTACAAACACCGCGTAATGAATTTTGAAATACCGGCAGTTGATTCTGTTTTTAAATTTGTTTCATTTTCACATTTTGGTAGTACTAACAAGAACATGTAACATTTAGAGTTTGTAGCGATGACGACAGTTTTGTTGGTGGTTCCCGCTGACGATGTGGAAGAATTTCCATCAAATCGCGATCCCAAACAATTTATAAGAAAAGTTTCATAATTTCTTATAAGATAAGTGAAGTTTTAAGTTACAGATTATTATATTTGTATATATTTGTTTGCTTCACTGTTAATAGTTTCATTTTTTTTACGTATTTATTCATTTCTATAAAACTTTATTTTGGTTATCATGAAGTAAATAGAAAATTAAATTTCCGTAAGAAGAAATGTAATAAACTACATTGGTACAGAAATCATATAAATCCAACACATGCAATTTTATTGGGTATTCTTTTCAAAAAGAGATAAATTAAACTATATCAATCATTCCTTATTAATGCACTTTAAATATATAGTCATTAATATTCTTTTAAGCTACTTTTGTCAGCTAGTTATTGGTTGAAAAAACTGTTTACGGCTTTAAGATCATGCACCAACAAATCATGCTTATTTGTTGAAGGCTAAATGTTTGCTGTGATGCAAAATGTAAACAAAAAACAAACATAAAGGAATTATATCTGAAGAAAATAACTTTAAATATGGATGTAACCAGTCCAGATACTAATAAGCTACACTGAAAATGCCTGTGTAATAGGAAGTTGAAAGAACAGAAGAAGTTTACATGATTGTGTAATATATCTAATATAGCAAGCCAAAAGAGAAAAATCATGAATGTATCATGAGGCCACTTATGTAACTAGGATGATGTTGATGAGGACCTGAAGAGGAGCAGGACTCCATATGAATGCAGTCGACACGACCCTGTTCACAATGGCACATGGTGCATGCTTCTGGTCTCCAAGTGTCACCATTCTTGTGCTGCAAGCCTTCGAACGTGCACCCTCCAGGCTCTGCAATCACACACAGCCACAAGCCACTACAACACTACTCTGCAAGCCTCAAGCAACATGCACAAGCTACTTACATCTATTACCACTCACACCCACTACTGTACGAGGATGGTTCGGAAACTTCTGGTCCTCACAGAGTATCAAGTATAATATTTTATATAGTAATTTCATATCTATATTTTAATTTATTTGGTTATTATACTGCCTACAAATAAAAAAGTTGAGTACCCCACAGTTCAAATGTTGTGCAACGATGAAATACGAGTTACTGAAAAGTTTAACTCCAACTGAAATGAAACGGGAATTCGTTTCAACTTGAAAGATTCTTTACCACATTCTTTTGCAATAGATACATGGAAATGTGATGTTTCTACCATGTGTACTTCCTGTCTAGAAACAACACATCAATATGACCAAGAAAAGGCACAAGAAATATTTCTCAGCATCTCCGGCTCCAGTAACTGTAAGAACAAAAACAATAGTTGCGTTTCTTACTCGACTTCTGTGAGATCAAAGTTATCAACAAAACCATTACCCATTGCGTCTAAAGCCAGATCTCCGGAGCCGCCTACATCCACCTCGACGGGAGTCAACTACCCTGAACCACCGCCCACCACATCAAAAAGTAAATATCCTACTCAGCGACTGCTCAACGAGAGAGCTTCGACGAAGTTAGTTATGACAACGTAACCAGGGCCAAAACAACACCACAGATTCAGCACTATATCTACAACGTCATCACCTATTAGTGACGACTGATCGATATGACCACTGAAGCCCCATGGCAACAGCAGCTACCGCCACAGAACTTCCCCAAAGAAGCACAGAACCACTGGTCTTCCTTAGGAAAGCTGTGCGTATCCATACGCTCTAAGGACCTACTCCACTGGTTCGCCTAGTCTTCAAAGGCAATAAATGCTTACCGCCTCCTTGACAACAGGGACGGTCATCCTGGATTAAGAAGAATGAATCCAGTACTTTCTCTTGGGTACCATCATGCCGTCACACAGGAGAACAATGTTTCGCCCCATTGCGCTCACTATTGTGGCTCGCCTAGTCTTACCTTCAGTGCAGACATATCAGCCAACGCCATTGATACTGCACCACTTGCAGAGTAACAAACCAGTATACCGGATAGATATGTTGCCTGCTATATGGTTACTGCCTACAGTCTGCAAAAATCACTATGGACAAAACAACCCTCACCGATGCACATTCAACACCAACTTATCAGCCGACCAGCAAACAACAGACCTAACGAGTCATGACAGCCTTACCACCACAAAAATCAATCAACAAACACCCAGCTAAGAAACAACGAGACTACTAAAGTACAAATGACACAGAACCCACTCTTAACCCATGACAATCCCGACATCACCGAGTACAACACATTACCAAACTCCAACAAGCTGTAGAAGTACTACTCAAAAGTATAATAGACATTCAATCAAGGGGTGACGAATACATAAACAGAACCATAAACAGAAAGTAAACATCCAGAGCAAGGATATCATAAAATAAAACAGCAGTCTCTACGGTAACCTGTTTACCTGGGAAATTAAAAACATGACATATAACAGAGTGTATGGCCAAGAGTATAATATGTAACTTCAAATCAAAGAAGCAATTCGCGCACTGGAACAGCTATCAAAATACTCACTAATTACATCACCACACACCTGAAAATAGAAACGAAATTAAATAAAAGTATTACGTAACTGTAAACAAAATCGATGTGAAATTAATTTAAAAGGAAACAAAAGAACGCATGCTGTTGCTTTGCTTACAAAAGATAACTAGTTGAAATCCATGATTGACTGAGAGGAATCGATTTGACACGTGTCCGATATCACAGGAAGAATTCGATTCGCAGTTGTGACTCAACTGTTATTTAATCTTTCAATAGTTACTTGGATTTAAAAGTTACAAAAGGAACCCTAATAAAAGCAATGTTAGTACTTTAAAACATCAGTGGTACATTTTGAGCTGTAGCCATCAAGGAACAAATCTTGTTAGCTCCTACCATTCATTCTACCCCAGTCATGTTCGCCACCCTACAACCCTCCTTATCCTGTTCGGTAGGCGAGCATCTATCAAGGGCAAGTACACAATTAACACACTCTTCGGTTTCTCTTAGTCTGTGATCATGCCATTATCCATCCTGAAGGTCTTTCAGTTATGGCTGTGAAGAAAATATCACCATCTTAAATGACAAGACAATTCAAGTCATGTGAGCTTGTTGACATTGTCAATGTCTTTGGAATATTTTGGAGGAGCATTTGCATATGAAAAAGTGCACATCGAGATATAGGCCTCCGATCACAAGTACATGCGAGTGGACATCTTATAGGAGTGCTTGGATAACTCGACCAGTTAGTAAAAACTGAAGTCATCAACACACACCAGAGATGGTAGACAACCAAGAGGGTGAAACGCTCCTAGGAAGGAACTATGTTCAATTAGCAAAAACGTTGATGAACCATTATTTTCATGGATACCCTGGGTTTGGCGTTGCAGACTACAAGGCACAGCCGTTGATAGAGAATCCCATGCAGTGTTCCTGGAGAACTTGAGGGACAAACTTCTCCATATCACCAAGATGATAGGATTTGAATTGCTGCCACGTGCAATATATTCACTAATTGTCTCTTCCATCAACAGTTTCTTCCTTGCATACCTGAAGAAAACTAATCATTTTACAAAGCTAGACCTATCATTTTATGTTGAATGTAAAATAGGTTGAAGTATCGTTGGTCTAAGCGAATAAAACTGAAAGGTGATTGGGTACTTAAAAATTACAGTCTAGTTCTTTCTTAGGCTAAGAACTTTCCGAACCACCCTCGTAATTTGGTCTTTTTTAACCAAGAAATTTTGTGTATTTTTACTGCATTCTGCTGACAAACACAAGCCAATTGTATAGTAACTAAGAATATCTGCCCTTAGTCGTTATAAACTTAAAACAAATGCAGACACTACATTTAGTAAACCATAAATGCCATCTCCGAAGAGCAGGGCTTGGCAGACAGCCAAAACATGCAAAAACAAGTTAGGAAGCAAATTCTACTCTATTTTGAAGTATTCCTCTAAAGTTCAATGGGGCGAGTATTACTTCCAAGGAAGGAAATTTGTGTCCTGATTGGACAAGGATAAGTAAAAGCGGATTTTAAAATGTTCCTATTACGTATGATTGAATACAGTGATTGTTTATTTTGTAGAAGTTGGGAGGTAGCCTATGGGTTCTTATTACTCCTCTAGTACAGTTTTACAATATTTTGATAAAATGAATTAAGCAGTGAAGTTTTCTAGATAAAGGCTCGAAAATGCTGTAAGAGTAAAATAAGACCTGAAGCTTTCCTGGCGATGAATATGTTCAAGTTCTTCTTGGGAAGCAAGCAAGGTAAAAAGACGATTACAAATCGACGTTTCGGGAGTGTGCTCCTATCATCAGGATATTTATTAAATGTTATAACTACAAATGAATCACTGGATATAACATTTTATAAATATCCTGATGATGGGAGAGATTCACACTCTCGAAACGTCGATTTCTAATCGTCTTTTCACCTGGCTTGCTTCCCGAGAAAAACTTGAACCGTAAGAGTAGTTTTTAAAAGTCATAAGATAAACTATACATTTTGTTCAGCATTATACTGTAAGGTACAAAGTTTTATGAGGGTAGACCAAAGGTTTTTGATTTGTAAATTAGGGAATGAAAATAAGGAAAGCGACAGCTTTTGGGAGTTTTGGGGTAGCTGATTGTTTTCGTCAGGTTGGTGATATAAACTCGACATGCACTCGACTGCCGGTATTTCAAAATTCATTACGCGATGTCGAGTCTGTTTTTAAATTTCTTTCATTTTCAGATTTTGGCAGTACTGACAAAATATAGTGACATCTAGCGATTGTAACTTTGACGACGAGTTTGTTTATGATTCTGGCTGACGATGTGGAAGAATTTTCACGAAATTGCGATCCTGGTCAATTTATAAGAAAACTTTCATAATTTATTATAAGATAAGTGAAGCCTGGCCATTTCTGTAAAACTGTTGATTTAATTTGGATGAAATGGATTCGAATGTAAGAATAGGCAGTTTATTTAGGAAGTCTGTTAAACATGTAATCTTCGGGATTATTTCGTAAAATGTTCTATACAGACGTGAGTATAAGATGTAAAATATTGGAAAGGCACCTGAAATACGTAGTGGCAGGAAAGTTGAACTGTACGTACATACTTCAGAAAGATAACTTACCTCTGCTGTCCGGATTTACTCGTGATGCAGACTCTGGTAGTTGGGCTGGCGGTGGAGTTGAAGGTGGTGGAGCTGGTGTTGTGGTTGGTGGTGGTGGCGGTGTTGGTGCCGGCGTTGTTGGTGGTGCAGGGGGAGGAACATATGGTTCAGGTGCTGGCGGACGAACCGGCCTCGAAGGTCTCGGTGTCGGCACTGAAAATAAATACAACTATTTCTTAAAAGTGATCAGGTATAACGTGACAGATAGGTAAAGGAATTCTTAAGCAGTTGTCTGCCCTGAAATATATGTTACTACAAATCATGCAAACAACAGAAGCCGTGAGTCACTGACGGGCAGGTTAACACGGTCTAAGAGTACTGTCCACAAATGACAACAGGATGGGGATGGTTTAACTGCGACCTAAATGCATGAATTACAATAACAGCTCATTTCCTTTTATCCTAGCGGTTTAATGCTCAGAAATTACTCTGCCTGGCTTACATAGCTTTCCTATAACAAGTTCTTTGTTTTGTTTGTTTAAAAGTAATTTAATTAAAATCTTATATATGTATGTCGATGAAAATAATGATCACGGAGACGAAATTAAAAAGAGCTCTGTGACGTTATAATCAAATTCCTTCCTGCGGTCACACGTCTACAAACATTTGTACAAAACCTGTTATTTTATTTTCTTGTTTATCAAGAGTAATCCCAGATGCTTGTTGGAAGTACTCCTCATAGTGCGCAATATGCTTGTGCATGCCAGTCTCTCGGCCTGGGTGATACACTGTGCTCAATTTTATGGAATATTTGGTAGCTGTAGTAGATAAGACACTGCGGTTTTTCACTGATATAGCTTTTCATATATAACTCTAACTTATATTTTAGTTTTTTGGTGCGTTTTAGATTTTTAAGATTTCTTTTGTAATTTTTTTTTAATTTTAATATTTTAAGTTTTGAGCCTTTATTTGATGCTTTAACTTGAAGTCTTAAAGTTTTAGGGGCAAATGTTAGTACTTTTTGAGCTTTTAATTTTCACATTGGCCCAAATGACGTAGCTATCGACCAGCTCTTAAAGCCCACTCACTAGAAAAAAATGGAAACTCAAGTGAGGTTACTTATCTCAATATTAAAATAAGTTTACAAAGACTGCAAGAAATAAATGCAATAAAACATTAATTATTTTACTGAGTTAATTGACTGGACTGTCTCTATCGTTTCCGTTTCTCTTTGTAAAATTGAAACTGAAGTTTTATTTATATACGTTCTTTTATTGCTGTGCTTCTCCAATTTCGCAACTATAATGGTGAAACACCAGATGTCTGATTATCAGGTTGAGGTTCTCTTAAGACTCGGAGCCACCGACTTTAGATCCCTCACGAAGGCTCTTCACTGGGTTTAAACCCTCGGCCTTGAGGAAAATGAGGCTAGCATGTTAGCTCTAGAAAGTAATAGTTTTTGGAAGATAAACGATGTGAATAAAGAAGAAAATATGAATGTAAGCTCTGCGATTTATTTACCTTTACTCAGTTGCAAGATTAACTGGAGTAATCTTAGCGAATTCAAATTGCTATTATTCTTCATAATTTTATATCAATATTTTTATTTGTCAATAATACAACATATAAGATTAAAGTAAAGTTAAAGTAGGCATGGAAACAATTTGAATGTGGCACATTAAATTTTTATGTATTTGTTTCATAAACATATAATTGGTTTATATGGCGCAAAGTTGGCAACAATATGTGTACTTGAGAACAGAATGTTAATGAGACGTGCAACTCGCGGATCCTTGCAAATGGTCTCAAGTTGCAAGCAAAATGTGACCTTGAGGACACACTTGTCTAGTCTCTACTTAAGTTACTAAAATAATGTTACATTTCACACCCGTTTTTTTGTTTTCAAGTGGCGTCATCAGAGAAAGCCGCCGGATCTCAATTTATATTGCTAAATAGCACGTGTCCAAGCTCCCGGTCTTCTTTGTATTAATTTTTTGTTTGTTTTGGTTTTTCTATTAGATGCTGAACAAACACTTGCTTCGTCAGTTCTCAGAGAGAACAAGGGACCAAACTATGAATTTACATATTTCCTAAGTAGTTTGATTTTTACGCAAATATTTACATGTCCTCAACAAAAATCGAAATTATCAGACCAATTTCTTGAGTAAATGAGAGAGTTATATGTTGGATCTATATGATGTTCTCTATCTAGTATTATTTATTTTTATAAACTTTCTGTAAACTATTTTACTAAAGCTTTTATCCGCATACTTCATGGCGAGCGAGATAAAATTTTGTACAAATAAGTTCTTTAGACATTTCGTGAAGCCACAAGGGGAACAGATCCACAAATTACAAAACCGGTTCCCTATATGGTCATCTAAAAATGCCATACTGTTTCCATGACGCACTTATACAGCCCGGAATAAATTAATAGCGACAGTGCTTTAAAAATGCCTATTGAAAAGTTAAATGAACATCGTATATCTAGGAAATGGCTCATGCTAGAAAAACATTTCCTTATATTTTATATACGAAGTTTGTTCAATAAAGAATGATCACAATTTTTGTGACAACTTACTCATCCTCATAATTTTGATGGTCCTTCTCAAAATAGTCTCCCCTGAATGCGATGCACTTGTTCCATAGTTTCTGCCAGTCTTCAAAGACATGCTGGAAACCATTTTTGAGAGATCCTTCAAAATCGCCTCCACAGCCTTCACCACTGCTTCTGATGATGGATAATGCCTCTCATGAAGGCGTTTCTTCAAGTTAGGGAACATAAAAGAGTCACATGGGGCTAAATCCGGACTATAGGGAGGGTGAGGGATGCACTTCACGTTGATTTTTGCAAGATATTCAGCAACAACATTGGCAATATTCGGCCGCGCATTATCGTGGTGTAGCATCCAGCCTGCTTCACGGAAATGTGGTCTTTTGTGCCTGATATGTACTTGCAATGTTTTCAGGACATTCCTGTAGTATTGTCCAGTTACTGATGTGTGTGCAGGTACAACATGCTGATAAACCATTCCATGAATATCAAAGAAAGAGATGACCATAACTTTCCCAACAGAAGCAACCACTTTTGCTTTTTTGGGGGGTTGGTCATGAAGGAGATTTCCACACTGAGCTTTGCTATTTGCTCTCAGGATCAAAATGATGTAGTCAAGTTTCATCAGCAATGATTACGTTTGAAAGAAACTCCCGATCTTCCTCTAATATCAACTTTAACTGCATGTTACTTCCATTGCAGCGGTAGGCGATACTGAGCATGTCTGAACTTGCCTGGTTATCACAGGCGGGAACCAGGAGTACCAACAATGAAACTACTACGGCGTGTTTGTTTCACATTAAGCTAACAGAATATAATAAGATTGAATTTTAGTGAGAAAATAATGACCGTAAAAAATTATGATCATTCTTTATTGAAACGCCCTCGTACTTTAAAGAGATCTACACTTTTTATATAGTAAGTTGTTGTCCATCTCGTATAGTTTGCCATTAAACAAAATTATATCAGTTTCCTTCCAAATGAAGAGAGATTAACATCTATTTCCAGAAAATTCTAAATTTACATTCAATTTGTCATGAAAGATACTGGACGTGAAAGCTTAGTATTGATATGATGTTTATTCTTGAATTATGATGTTCATAGATACACAAATACAGACATGGAATTTCTTGGGGGGGGGGGGCAGGATAGGATACAATACCTCTTCGATTTACTATAAGTACTAGATGGCAGAAAAGTAAAACATATTATTTTACCTTTTTCATTATCTGCATGAAGACATTCTGGTATATTTCAGAGAATGGAGATAAATTTGAATTTGAGTTTCAGACATATGTCTTACAAAAAAACCTTAAACGAATCACAAATAAAATATTTATTACTTTAGAAAACAAATTCTGAAGCACATAGGCCTTACTTTTTATACTTTTTAATGAACAAAAATTATTTTTAAAGACATATGTTACGTTATTTTTATTTATCTGAAAATTTCCAGCAATAAATTTCATTTATAAAGACTTAGTTTACAATATATTTGTCATTATTCTTAACTGCAAGGGGCAATGACAACGAAAACTTAAAATGATATTAAGGAAAACAAATGATGATATTGGATTTGAAAACTGCTCTCTTGTATTGGTTGATTTTGACCAGTTCAACGTAATTTCTCTAAATCTCTGTAACACTCATAAATATAGTAAATATTCTTCGATCCAAACTGGTCTTTCTGAATGTTTGATAACCTTAAGGGTATCCTAGAGAGTTCATCTGCTCCATCACGACTATCTAATCTTATTTAAGCTTAAAAACGAACGAACAAAATACAAATTAAAATTAATAACAAGGGAACTTAAATCATCAATGTGCAAGAAAGGGGTGACACAATATTCTCCACCGTGACCTATATTATTTAATTTTTCAAGGGATCATAATTTCAATGAATGTGCAAAATGTAGTTTTGACCTCGTTGCGAGATCATTTCCCCTATTTGTACTAGGCTTTGTACATGATATGATACTTCCTGGTAAAGATGAATTTCTGCAACTGAAATTACAAAATTTCGAGTTTTATATATTGGACATTCACTTAATCCATGACCAAAAATATTTTGAAAGATAAATTTTCAGTAGGAATTCTTTCTGTATCCTCACTTAGAAGTAAAATTCTTTGGACGGTTGAAACTATGTATTACCTTGGAATACATTTTTGCAATTCTAATACGAGGGCTGTTCAATAAATAATGATCATAATTTTACGGTCATAATTTTTCGCACTAAAATTCAATCTTATTATATTCTGTTAGCTTAATGTGAAACAAACACGCCGTAGTAGTTTCATTGTTGGTACTCCTGGTTCCCGCCTGTGAGAACCAGTCAAGTTCAGACATGTTGAGTATCGCCGCTGCAATGGAGGTAACTTGCAGTTAAAGTTGATGTTAGAGGAAGATACGGAGTTTCTTTCAAACGTAATCACTGCTGATGAAACTTGGCTACGTCATTTTGATCCTGAGAGCAAACAGCAAAGCTCAGTGTGGAAATCTCCTTCATCACCAAACCCCAACAAATCAAAAGTAGTTTTTTCTGTTGAGAAAGTTATGGTCATCTCATTCTTTGTTATTCATGGAATGGTTTATCAGTATGTTGTACCTGCACACACATCAGTAACTGGACAATACTACAGGGATGTCCTGAAAACATTGCAAGTCCATATCAGGTGCAAAAGACCACATTTCCGTGAAGCAGGCTGGATGCTGCACCACAATGCTGCGCGGCCACATATTGCCAATGTTGTTGCTGAATATCTTGCAAAAATCAACGTGAAGTGCATCTCTCACCCTCCCTATAGTCCGGATTTAGCCCCATATGACTTTTTTCTATTCCCTAACTTGAAGGAACGCCTTCATGGGAGGAATTAACCATCATCAAAAGCAGTGGTGAAGGCTGCAGAGACGATTTTGAAAGCTCTCTCAAAAACAGTTTTCAGCATGTCTTTGAAGTCTGGCAGAAACGCTGGGACAAGTGCATCGCATTCAGGGAAGACTATTTTTAGAAGAACCATCAAAATTTTGAGGATGAGTAAAGGTACGTTGTCACAAAAATTGTGATCATTCTTTATTGAATAGCTCTCGTATTTTTAAGCCAGTTCCACTCCAAAATACTTAAATAACAAACAGATGTACCTGATACTTTCAGCTTTTTTCTCCTGAAAACAGAAATATCTCATTTTAAATACATCCCCTATTATTGTGAGATGGAACTAGACTTTATCTTGGGAGTCAGACGGACGTATACACCATTTTCTAGTAGAGAAGCTGTGAAAATAGATAAAACTTACTTACCAGGTGGTCTGGGCCTTGGAGTTGTTGTTGTAGTGGTGGTAGTTGTAGTAGTGGTTGATGCTGTTGTTGGCTTCAAGGCTGAAATGAGAAAACGACGAGTTATGAAAATGTTCATGTCTTAAGTAAACCCAACATTTAATAGATAGAGTCAACATGAAAAATTCAATGCCATGGCCGGGATTTGAACCACGATTATCCTGGTTTCCCTCCAGTAGCACATACCCATTGAGCTACCATGGCCAACGTGCCGTCCTGACATTAAATTCTCTATTTGACTTTTATATTTCCCCGGTACACCACTAGGGGCTCTCGCATTCTGTATGCACCGTTTGTGGCAACTTACCATCTTAAGAGTTAAATGATAAAGCCTGGGACTCAAGTACATACGATGTTAAGTCGCCACAAACGGTGTATCTCGGATGCGAGAGCCCCTAGTAGTTTACCGAGGAAATATACGAGTCAAATGGAGAATTTAATGTCAGGATGGCAAGTTGGCCATGGCAGCTCAATGGGAAGAGTGACTGGAGGGAAACCAGGAGATCCGTGGTTCAAATCCCGGCCCTGGCATTGAATTTTTCATGTTGACGCTATCAAAAACCTTAGCCTATATAGGCTAGTATGAAGAAATTTTTAATTTCCATCAATTAACTAAAACCAACATTTAATGTTTCAACAATTAGTTACCCAAGGTAGTCCGACAACCCCTTATAATTATTGAAATATGCAACGTCCTAAAATTCTTGTGTTCTATTTCACCATCAAAATGTATACTACTGTTTAAACGACAAAAGACCTTTCATGTGATGGCCAACGGTATGAGAAAGAGGGGCGCGCGGATATATAACAGTAAAAAATTGGAGAGATAGGCAAGGAATGAGAGGATCAGAGAGGAAGTAAGTTAAAGGTCGATAATTGAACAAAATGAATTGGTGGGGACATGTATCCCAAATGGTAGAGAATGGAAAAGTTAAACAGACATTAGAAGTAAAGATACAAGAAAGGAGATGGAAGGGAAGACCCCGGACCATGTGGGAAAATGGAATAGAAAAGATGGGGAGACATAGGCATAAAACGCTAAGGGAAATGAGGATAATGAGGAATACGAAGGAATGGGGAAGGCCATCCCTACGCTGTAAAGGCAAAAAGGAAAAAGGAGGAGGAGGAGGAGGAGGAAGAAGAAGAAGAAGAAGAAGAAGAAGAAGAAGAAGAAGAAGAAGAAGAAGAAGAAGAAGAAGAAGAAGAAGAAGAAGAATATCTCAGACATGTATTACTCTCGAGTTAACTTTCTCAACCTAACATGGATAGATTGGTGGAGGAAGAAACATTCAATGCGTACATCTGTCGAACAATTACCCCAAACGTCAACATCCTGAAGTGCCTTGTCTACAACTCACCGCTGTCGTAGTCATACTCCGAATACTCCTCCCCATATTCGTAGTCGTATTCTTCATTGTCCAGGCCGGTCTCGGGCTGCTCGTTTAGGACATTCTTCCTGTTGGTGCCTTGAGCTCCTTGTCTCTTTTTGGTCGGAGTCCTGGCGTGTCCTACGCTCGCGGCCAGGCCCAGCAGCAACAACACCAGTAAGATGAGCCCTGTTCCTGTCCGAGACATCCTGCCCCGGACCTCGCTCCTCCCGCCTTCACCCTGTACATACACATTTTACAACTATTTAGCCAAGTCGATATAAAAATAACAAGAAATTTAAACAATGACAATTCTCTTTTACCATTTTTCTTTTATCGCATCTATTACACTTATTTATATAAATAATATACTTTCAACACAACTAGGGATGGGTCGACACCAGCTTTTATCGATACTCAGTACCCATACAGGATATTTTCCACTATACCCAATACATCGATACTCGATCCGTCATTTCTTCTTCTAGTTTCAATACAAAATGGAATGTTCTGAGAACTGTGTAAAGCCAATAAAGTTAAACAGTTGCAGTATTTAATGAGACAATATTTGAAGCATCAGTGTTCTTATTTTTAAACTCCAAATTAGACATTTTAAAGCAAAACAGTCCACTTTTATAAGTTTTTGTTAAAAATACTAGCAGTTTTACTCTTTCGAAGTCAAGTATATATCTTTTTCTGTCACATATAAATCTTGCTGTGCTAAATAGTCTTTCAGAGTAAACTGTTGCAGGTATATACACAAATATTTACTGGCTAGTTTTTAGTTTTGGAAATGTTGAATTTGTTTTCCAGTAATCCAGTTCACTAGAAAGAGAAAGTGACAAACTCTCTTTGAGATAAGCAGTGATTTTTTCTTGGGAAGTGCTAACTGGCACTGAATCTGACACACGATTATTTTCTTCCACAATGTGACTGTGGGGGTTACGTTCGCTGTCTTCATTTCTTTCAGCTCTTCTAACATCTGACACCAATTGTGACTGCGAGGGTTACGTAAAAAGAAAAAAAAAAACCTTGAAATTGACAGTCAGCTGTCTTCGAGTCTGACTCGAGTTTTGTTGCACGAAAACAAATGAAAGAAATCACTGCGGTTCACTTCAATCGTCGACTGTCGCAATAAGCAACAAACAACTACCACTCCTAACCCCCTGTCGGTATTTACACCTCCCCAACCATTGTTTTTAGAAAGTCGCAGACCTTCCGAGAACTTTCGCGGCAGCAACAATGGGCAGAACGTTCTGGAGCCTCTCTCCTGTCAAGCGCCTGTCTCCGGCCTGTGGCAGCAGCAGAACAATGCCACCCGGTGACAATAATGTTACTGTGTAGGTAGCACATTCCTTGTAGTTTCTTGGACTTTGCAATATTCTACTTGTGTGAATGTTTTGTGATTTTAAAATAAAATAAACATTCAGAATCAAAACTGAAGTATCGTAAAAGTATCGAGCTAATTTTCTGAAGTATCTTTCAATGTCGATATCATGTATTGTGTGTATCGAGGTATCGCAAATATCGAGGATGCATTCCCAAACACAACACTAGATTTCAGTATCTTTAGAACTTCTTTACACACTAGGCCTGATCTCATCAAAACATTAAAGTGTTGTTTGTTAATAAAGTGCGCTTCATCAAGCTTTTTCCTTGAAATGATCACTAACATGCTGTTAACATTCCTAAGCAATGTATCGAGAAGGCCAAGTTCGTATCTTGGCTTCAGAACGTTTCTGATAACAGTAATACATCACAGAAATGATAAAAGTGACTCTTTGGGGAGAGTGTGCACTATTTGATGACCAGAGCCTGGAAGTTTAGCCACAAATTCGTGAAGTTAGTTGTGTACGAGGTATAGATCATCAACTCGTGGTGTTAGTAAACAGAGAAAGAGAGTGGAAAATGTGCCTTCAGTTAACGCAGTAGTTTTTGTCATGATCTATGCAACATGATGCCGGGTGCAAACATCCCCCCTGGAAAGTAAAAAATAGTCATTTCAAGCAGTTTTTAGAAAAATATTGCCATGCGAGTCCACAATATGCCAGGAATACCTAAAGCTTGTGCTACGAAGACGTAGTTCAGGATATTAGAGAATCCATGTCCAACAATAGAATGTTGGGTTCCATAGACGAAACGATAGATGTATGGAAAAGCGATGTAATTTTTAGTACACTGAGGCATATGCACAGACATAATGTAGTATTGCCATTGTAGTTTTTGTAGAGAACTCCTACTGGTCTACTGGGAAACATACGAGTCAGTTGGAGAATTTAATGTCATGTCGGCATGTTGGCCATAGTAGCTCGGTTGGTTACAGCAACCACACTGAGAGCGGGAGATCCGTGGTTCAAATCCTGGCTGTTGCATTGAATTTTTCAGTCTGGCTCTACTCATTCAAACCTTAGCCTCATTCAAACCACACTGCTAGTATGGAAGAAATGATTATTTCCACAGAAGATGATCTTCCTAAAATTAATTTAGTTAATAACCTACTGTCTCGCTTTGGTGGTGCTAGACTAATTAACTAAAACTGTAAAGTCAGGACATAGTAGAACAAAACGTTGGGTTTCTGTATTAAGTGCACAGAAACCGCCTCAAGTCAAAGTATGTTCGTGTTTGTTTTACAAGGAACACTGGAGAAGTAAACGAAAGTAATTTAATGGCTTCTGACGTTTGGAAAGCTCTTCATCTGTCACCAAGCCAATAGCTTAGTACTTCTAATTCTTATTAAGAAGATATTAAGAGGGATAGCCCCGCATTCGGCAGGCCGTGGGTTAGATTCCCATGATCAGTCTTCCTGATCCACTTTTCTTTACGTCTGGCTGGTCGAATGCTGAGAAGGCAAATTCCCTCCGAAAGTGATCGTAGAGTCTTACTAAGAACATAACTAGATTGTCACATCATTTGTGTCAACTGTAGGAACGTGAATTGTTAAATAAAACAAGGTCTCTGTGCTACAGATAGATATTGTCCCGATATGTGCCAATTTACCTTTAAACAAAAACAATTTCTAAAAGACCTACTATACGGACAGTGACATATCCAGAAATTTATTCTAAGCACAAATATACTTAGTTATAAAGCCTTTTGCTACATTCTGTATAAATCCGCAAAGAACAAGTCTGAAATAAGAGATAAATGCATGACATTATGATAAGAACATAACCTTTTGCCCAACAACTCAAGGCTGAGAGGTCAATGCACCATCTAGGCCCGAGTACAGAGTTTATCCATTGATATTCTTAGACGAATTTATTTTTTACTTTTTTAGCTATCCCCCCGTTAGTAATTGATGTATTGCACTCTACCAGAAAATTACAAATTGAGATTTGGAAACGCAGTAATGATTTGCTGACAGCACAACTCAAAAAGAAAAAGTCAAATGTATATCTAATGCTACACCTGAGTCAGACAGTTCTGGAAGAACATTTTCAACAAAAGATTCCCCCCAAATCGCTGTTTGTAAAGGAGAATTTCCATTCTTTTTATATCCTCCACTATGGCTCTAAAGATTTTAATTAAATACCACATGTTTAAGGTATTTACATAAAGATAAAATAAATTGGATGTTGCGTGAAAAGCCTGTGAAGTCTCTTAGTTTTGAATAAACACATAATTTTATATAAATGAAAAGTCGTAAGGAATTTAATTTATTTCGTTAGAATGAACAGTTGATGTCTTTCTGGTTTGACTATCAGTTTCAAGTACTAAGGAACCATTCATTTGTTTATCCGCTACCATAGAAAAAACACATCATTACGCGATTCTTTTGTTACTGAAAAGTAAGCCTTTTACTGTTAGACACGAATAATCTCTGCAAAGAGTCGAATTATCTCTGCCAGAGTCAATATAGCAGGTCAAACAAAAGAATGAAGTTAAAATTTGCGAAACAAAAACACATCACTCTTCAGTAATGCCTACACTAATACAGTGTCAAAGACTTTATATTATAATTTCTTTGACTATCGATTACCTCGTAGACGGCTTAGTCCGATGTTCACCTTTTTTAGTTATATGAAAAACAAGAAACATACAACTACTACAATGTAAAGATGTCTGATTTTAGTATCTGTGATTTCTCTGAAAAATATTCTAAAATCACTTCCTCGAAAATATTTGCAACACTCTTTGAACTTCGTCATTTTTTTCTATTCTTTGTCTTAAAATGCAGATGACTTTGGGGCAGCAAACTAAGATTAACAATTTCAGCTTCTTCTCGAATTTTTTCAGGTATAAAACTTTAGTCGCCTGAATCACTAATTTTGACATATCATTTACCATTTGTTATTTTTGCATCATCATAGTTACGATTCTTTGCTATTCAAAGCCTCCAGTATCATCTAACACCGAGTAAAAACATCGGTTATAAATCTTTTGTAAAACAATTGTTAATATTTTTATAATTCATGTCGACTTTTTCTTAGGTAACGGGGCTAGCGAGGTTTGATGTTGAAATTTAAGATTTCGGCGCTGACGCCTCGGGTATTAAATTATTTCATTCGCTAATAAACATGAACTTACCTCACAAGTCCCATAAATAACTATTCTTGTTATATAAAGCATATGACTTTATAAGGATATGACTCTCCTTCTTGTATCCTTCATTGTACCTAAACTGAACCCGTTTCTATAAAGACTATCTCAATTAACATAACGTAGATAGGAAAGCAAGCTTTCGAAGAAATAGTTTGTAAAATAATGTGAACGTTTTCAGAACTTGTTTCTGGTTTGCAAATTCACTTTAATTTTAAGTCATATCAATAGCTTTGTCTTTGGAACCAATTAATGGTTGTGACTCATTGACTATAGTTTTAACATTCTTGGTTGAAAAACCAGAACGGTGACCAATCAGCTACAAAGGCAGTTTTCATTGTATTTTTGTTTCTACGCTGTTGCCTAAAACATGGTACAGAGTTTTATATCTTATAAATATATTTTCCCAAACCATTAAATATATCGGGACATCTAATTGTTTTAATAATTTAACTTCAGGATTTATATTATGGTTAAATGACTAAAAATGATCTGCTATGGCCGATTTATCAGTTTGTTTATACTTAATGTTACGGAAATGCTCTTTCGTTCTGGTTTCTAAACTACGTTTCGTCTTTCCAATGTAAACTCGATCACAAACTAAACAATCAAATTGATAAATACCAGATTTTTTATTGTTAGGAATTTCATCTTTTTAGAGAAATGTAGTAAATTTTTAATACTATATTTGTTTTTAGGAAGAAAAGTTATAACAAACTCTTTATAAACTTTTTGAAATTGTTTATTAAACCAAGATGATAAGTATTTTTTAAAATTATAATCGTCTTTTATTTTTTAAGGGTAGAAATATCATTAACAGTCTTTTGATATTTAAATTTTTCAATCTTCTTTTGTATAAAATCTTTATTAAAACCATTAATTAAAGCCGTTTGATTTTAAATTTTTCAAAAATAATGTTTTTTTAAAAAATAAACAACACGTAATGAATTTTGAAATACCAGCAGTTGATTCTGTTCTTAAGTTTGTTTCGTTTTCAGATTTTGGTAGTACTGAAAAAACATAAGAACATAGTAATTTCCTTAACAATGAATTTGTTTTCTCCTGTGGTTTTGTTTGAAGATGCGGACAAGGGTTCGTGAAATAGATATCAAATAGAAAGAAGAATATCAATTAGAAAGAAGAATTAGCACCATTTTCTTAAGTTAACGAAGATTTTGTTACAAATTGTTATATTTGTATCAGGTTTTTGTTTGGGTTTTCCCTTATCCTAAAAGATGAATGTCTGGAAACTCTAAGCTCTATGGAACATGGGCTCATTTGAGCATCCTTTCACTCATTTAATTTATCGACCGATATGACAACGTTGCAGGACGTAAATTAAAGAAAATAATTGCTTGGACATATTATGGCAGCTACCACTTTTAGAAGTCATACCAACTTGCAGAACAAATCATCTCCTAAAGAATGAGCCAAAGATTATAAGAATAATATATATTTTGTTCTGTTGTGCCCACAATTACAAAACATATGTCGAATAAAAGAAGAAATGTAAATATGTAAATGTAATAAAAAGATAAATAAGCGATTGTGAAGCAATTTTCACTTTATAGTGCAACTCTGGTGGATATTGCAGTTTCAAGCACTGGGATGTCCTGAGTGTAACTTTGAGGACTAACAGCGAACAAGATTTCGGTTTTCGTTGATTTTGAGAGTGACGCTAGAAGAATATTCTGCAATTTCGAAACCTCATGGAAAATTAGGTATAAAATGAAGCTAGCTACAGTGAAGCAATAAATATTACATAAATATAAATATTTGTTACTAAGGCTTCACTTATCTTAAGAAATTGGTGTTAATACTTCTTTTTAATGGAGATCGATTTCACAGACAGATCGTTTGTCTCTTCAGTCCACAAACAGACTCTGTTGTCAAGGATTTCAGTTACCACTATTTTTCTTTTTTTAGTATCACCAACATCTGAAAACGAAACAAACCTAAAAACAGAATCAACTGCTGGTATTTCAAAATTCATTACGCCATGTTTGGGAAAATAGTTTCAATTAATAATTTGGGAAAAGATATTTATTTTAAAAAATAAACATGGCGTAATGAATTTTGAAATACCAGCAGTTGATTCTGTTTTTAGGTTTGTTTCGTTTTCAGATGTTGGTGATACTAAAAAAGCATAAGAACATGGTAACTGAAATCCTTGACAACGGAGTTTGTTTGTGGACTGAAGACACAAACGATCTGTCTGTGAAATCGATCTCCATTGGAAAGAAGTATTAACACCAATTTTTTAAGATAAGTGAAGCCTTAGTAACAAATTTTTATATTTGTGTAACCCCATGGCAAAACTTTCTTCATTGGAAACGTAGATCTTTTATCATAACAAATATAACAAATTCGAGAAAGATTCCTTACAGTGTCACTAAATTCTTGCAGCATTTGAAGATGTGCACTTTGAAATCTTACTCTTTGCAGTAACGAACGTATTGCATCTCGATAAGAGCATGTAATACCTGTTATGTAACTGTGCCGTATATATTAATGTATTCAAATTTAAAGCGATTTTCTATTCATGTTGCGCTAAATGAATAACCTTTCAGATTTTTATTGCATTTATAAATTGAAATTTTCTCTTTAATTTGTAATTATTTTATAATTGTAGATACAAATATAATATTTTAATGGTATTTTTTAAAGTAATAGTGTATCTGCCATTTTTGGTTGGAATTCACAGACAGGAAGAAAATTACTTCTATACTCTTTGGAGTAAAGATGTACATTTTGACTAGAAACACTCTGAAATTAACATTACCACGTTTAACCATTCTATGTCGATTCCTTTGTAACTGATGAACCCACGTGGGAAAAATATTAAGCCTTCTTTATAATGGGTTCAGCCTGGGAATGTCTCAACTGCGTTAATGTTATAGAACAAAATATTTTGACCTAAATTGTGAGTTTCAATGACATCGTGTTTTTTTTTCATGAAGTTTCGTTTATCTGTTGCGGGATACAAAAGTCATTCAAAATAAAGGGTACTTCACAACTACTGAAAAAATATTTGAGGTAAACGTTTTGTTAGTCATGCAAATGTTTTTAACACCAGGTAGTAACAAACTCTTTTTTCATATAAAGGAAAATATCTTCTTGCCTCATCCTGGGAAAGTGATTGATACAAATAGTAAATTTAGTATACGTTATGCCATTTTTCATTTTCGAGTTATGGTTCTCATAGTTTCATGTGGCTCACTGTAGAAGTTCATGGAACTTCAAAACAATAGTTCTTGTAGAACTCTTAATATCGAATTTTAAGTACAATGCAATATTATTTCTTCTTGTCATAGCATGACAAGTAAAAGTATACATGCATAACACTTAAAACAGAAAAGAATTGTGACCTCACAGGTCAAAAAGTAGATATGCTAGAAAGTATAGAAAAATTCAAAGTAAACTCCAATAAGTATCAGGAAATTGCTAATGTTACATTTTTTTTTGTAATTTTACGTCCTCCAACGTTAAGCCATATCGGACGATGAATGGAATGGGTGAAATGATGCTCAAATGAGCCCAGGGTCCATGGAGCTTAGAGTTACCTGACATTCGTCTTTCAGGATAAGGGAAAACCCCGGAAAAAACCTTATCCAGGTAACTCACCCTGAGCGAGATTCGAACTCGGGACCTCTTGAACGTGAGGCAGACTCTCTACCACCACACTACCGAGGCGGGCGCTAATGTTACAGAATCAAGTGTTTGACATAATTTGAAAAAGTCTACACTTTAGGTTCAGTATACTTTGTCTATATCTTATAGTTTATCAATTTTATAAAAACTATTCAAAATATAACTACATTGTATTTTGTCATATAAATATCTGAAATGTGCAATGCTTAAATTAAAACTGTTTTAAACATTTTTCAACATCAACAACAATGATGATGATAAGACTAGTTAAAGAGGAAATTTACTGAAAAACTTATTTTGAAGATGTTGGACTCAAAATACCAACTTTTGTATTTACACTACTTTTAGCGTTTGAGCAATAACTTCTATTCACAGATACAGAATCCCCTGCTTCTCAAAACATGCAATAATAATTATTGTGGAAATTATCATAGAATTTTTAAGTAGATTCAAATACCTGCCATAATATAAGAAGGTGGTATAGAGAAAAAAAAAATACCTATCTAAACGCAACAGAACTAACCTTGAGGTGCATATTCTTGTGGGGAAAATTATAAATTAAAATATAAATATAAAGAAATTTAATATAAAATAAATGTTCAGGCTTGATAATTTATTACACATAGTACACTTTTTTGATTCTGCATACGTTAGTAATGCGTTGCTACAAAGAGACCTCTAATATGGCTTACACAAATGATGATGTTAGTCCCATTCCCTTTTTCTTTTTCCATGAAATACATTCACATTCAGAAGTTGTTGAGATTGTTTCTAAACAGGGACATTTCAGCGTTCTAAACTATACTTAGAAGTGAAATATGTTATTTCCCAGTTTCTCAAAAACTTCCTGAAGACAAAGTGTTTGACAAATTGGGATGAGAAATTACATGTATGTTTTACATTATTTTCTGAATAGACATTGAGTACCGTTTCATTCTGAGTGAAATTTATATAACTATGAAACAGAAGTCAGCACTAAACATTTATCATAAGCAGGCATAGGAATTCTTAAGTAGTTGGCTTCAAGCTCATTTACACTACAAAGAGAGGCTAAGGGTCAGTGTCAGGCAGGTAATAATCTGGTCGAGAGATATGTTTCAAATGCCAAAAGAATGTGCAAGGGAGGCCCTGCATAAAATCCAATGACAATTTAACCTTATTTCCTTCCACTTAAGATTTAGGTCATAGAAATTGCAATGTGTGATCAGAGTATCAAAAATAAAAACACAATTATAGTTTACCTTGCCTAGCACCTACTTATAGTAAGAACAATTATTGCATTCCACTCAAAAACTCGATATGCAAATTTCACCAGAAATAAACAAGGCATTGTTAGAAAATACCAGGTTACTTATATGACTGTACGTTTGTACTATAACATAGCTAAGAAATAAATATTGAATTAATGCCACATTTAGTATTTAATCTCAGCGTCTTGAAAGAAAATGCCCTTCCCAAACTAACATTTAGATGGAAAATATTTCATTATTTTTGATTTACTTAAAATTCTATTTAGATTAAAATAACCTACTAAGACTTTTACAAGAAAAATAAAACATTATGTCGGAAGTTTTTTTGAAAATAGCACATGAAGCATCGTTCATTTTGAATGAGTGTTAAGTACCTACTTTTGTATAACCAGTAAACCATAAGATACAAAGGTAAACTTCCTGCACAAAGCATGCAAATGTTGTTTGAGCAAAAATTTTTTTGGGTATTAATAACACTGTCCTGCATAAAACATACTACTTATATGAAGAAAACACACTGATTTTGAAAATGATAACAGTTTTCGCGTAACACGTAGCATTTTTATGAAATTCCATACCTTTATATATTGGACACTATATATAATTGCAGTAATACTTTCAAAATTTATTTTGTGATTTTTGAAGAAACCTTACGTGATAGAACAAAAAATGAAAAGCACCATTCAATTTAACAGATCCAGGTTAGTGAATATGATTCTATTTTATACGTAATGCATGCGTTTTTACATCAAAATCAGTATTTTCAGAACTTATTTTGTGATTTGTGAGAAATCCTTACGTGATAGAAAAATAAAAATGGAAAGCATCATTCAATTTAGCAGACCAAGTTAGTTAATATGACCTCCCAGATAACAAATTTTGTATTCTGTATTTATTTTATACGTACTGGACGTGTTTTTACATCAAAAACAATATTTTCATAAATTTATTTTGTAATGTATGAGAAAACCTTATGTGACAGAGAAAAATGGAAAGCAAAATTCAATTTAGTACATCAAAGTTAGTTAATATGACATCATGATCGCAAATTTTTGTATTCTGTGTTTTTTATACGTAATTCATGTGTTTCATACCAAAAGTAGTATTTTCAAAACTTATTTTCTGATTTGTGAGAAATCCTTACGTGGTAGAGAAAAATGGAAAGCATTATTCAATTTAGCAGAATCCTTCAGCTCGCAAACCAGCAAAGAAATTTTATTTCACAGGAAAGTGTAATTTCTGAGATTTCTTATTATTATTTTGTGTTTTAAAATAGTTTTTAAAGATATTACGTCACATTCATTCATTCGTTTATAACGACATAACCCAAAAGAGAATGAAATTTCTAAGCCTAAATATAACCATCCACTTCTAAAGGAATTTCTGCAAGCGACCATGTCCAATAAAATGAAGTACACCAAAGAATAATTAAGAAGACCTTGTAGAAGAATAAGTAAAGTAATGTGAATGTAATATTTTTAAAAACATGTTTTCCAAGAGCCTGAACAAATTGAAGTATTTCATTATTGTAAGTTGTATAGTTAAGTGTGGCACCTGTTATCGGCGGTGGTGGTTCTCCTGGTGGCTGTAGACTAAGTCAAGTAAGTATCTGGTCAAGTGCGAAGTGAAGCCGATGGTGATGGTCAGCACATCTCTTCTCTATGCACACGGATGGCCAAGTGGCGAGGGTGCACTGTCTCAGCCGAGTGGCACGAGGAATAAAAACATATGCAGACAGAGAGCAAGTGAGACGAAGATGGTAGACGCAATTAAATCATCCAACAACTGCACAAGATCGGATCCATCACGTCCATACAAACACATTTGAACAAACAACGTCCTAAGTGAACTTCCGATATACCAACTTAACCTTCTGCCATTCATTTCGCGGCTTTGGTGACCTCATCAAGCCTACTCCCAGGGAAGCATATATGATGGCTTATTTTCTTCTGGGATAATTCTTTAACCGTCCTTTATAAAGTATTGTTTCAGCTAGAGTAGGAATATGGGAATATAGTAGGGTTTAAGCAATATTCACGTATTTTAAGAGCAATGAAATGACTTTAAAATTCCGCTATCTTTTCATAGCTAGAAACAAAAAATGAATACGGTCTTTATATTTGAGAAAAAAAATTAAAACCAATAAGAGGGCATATCCCAAAAGTGGTTACTCCACCCCTAAACGATTTAACCAGATCTACAGTTTTCGTATAGTAATATTTTGTTTTACCTATATTTTAAAGTTTACCAGTTTTGCAAAAAACATCCAGAATGAAGGACCTCTTAGGACATTTCCAGAAAATTCAAGATATAGATTTCATTTGTCATGAAAATATTTTAAACATAACGACATTTTAGTCAAAACTTTGAGAGCCGTTTTTAGTAAAAATTAAAATTTTCGAAAACTATTCTATGTATTTCTTTTTAATTAACTCCTCCAACGTTAAGTCATATCGGATGATAAATAAACAGGTGAAATGATAGCCAAATGAGTCCAGGGTCCACAAAGATTAGAGTTACCTGACATTCATCTTTCAGGATAAGGGAAAACCTCTAACGTTAGGTCATATCGGATGATGAATAAAAATATCAAATAAGTCCAGGGTACATCGAGCTTAGAGTTACCAAACATTCATCTTTCAGGATAACAGAAAACCTCCAACGTTAAGTCATATCGGACGATGAATGAAATGATGTTCAAATGAGTACAGGGTACATAGAGCTTAGAGCTACCAGACATTCATATTTCAGGAAAGAGAAAACCTTCAACTGACGATGAGTGAAATGATGTTCAAATGAGTACAGGGTACAAAGAGCTTAGAGTTACCTGACATTCATCTTTCAGGATAAGAGAAAACCTCCAACGTTAAGTCATATCGGACGATGAATGAAATGATGTTCAAATGAGTCCAGGGTACATAGAGCTTAGAGCTACCAGACATTCATATTTCAGGAAAGAGAAAACCTTCAACTGACGATGAATGAAATGATGTTCAAATGAGTACAGGGTACATAGAGCTTAGAGCTACCAGACATTCATATTTCAGGAAAGAGAAAACCTTCAACTGACGATGAGTGAAATGATGTTCAAATGAGTACAGGGTACAAAGAGCTTAGAGTTACCAGACATTCATCTTTCAGGACAAGGGAAAACCTTCAACGTTAAGTCATATCGGACATGAATGAAATGATGTTCAAATGAGTACAGGGTACAAAGAGCTTAGAGTTACCAGACATTCATCTTTCAGGATAAGGGAAAACCTCCAACGTTAAGTCATATCGGACGATGATTGAAATGATGTTCAAATGAGTACACGGTACAAAGAGCTTAGAGTTACCAGACATTCATCTTTCAGGATAAGGGAAAACCTTCAACGTTAAGTCATATCGGACGATGAATGAAATGATGTTCAAATGAGTACAGGGTACACAGAGCTTAGAGTTACCAGACATTCATCTTTCAGGATAAGGGAAAACCTCCAACGTTAAGTCATATCGGACGATGAATGAAATGATGTTCAAATGAGTACAGGGTACATAGAGCTTAGAGTTACCACACATTCATCTTTCAGGACAAGGGAAAACCTCCAACGTTAAGTCATATCGGACGATGAATGAAATGATGTTCAAATGAGTACAGGGTACATAGAGCTATCAGACATTCATCTTTCAGGATAAGGGAAAACCTCCAACGTTAAGTTATGTCGGGCGATGAATGAAATGATGTTAAAATGAGTACAGGGTACATAGAGCTTAGAGTTACCAGACGTTCATCTTTTAGGATAAGGGAAAACCTCCAACGTTAAGTCGTATCGGACGATGAATGAAATGATGTTCAAATGAGTACAGGGTACATAGAGCTTAGAGTTACCAGACGTTCATCTTTCAGGATAAGGGAAAACCTCCAACGTTAAGTCATGTCGGGCGATGAATGAAATGATGTTCAAATGAGTACAGGGTACATAGAGCTGAGTTACCAGACATTCATCTTTCAGGATAAGAGAAAACCTCCAACGTAAGTCATATCGGACGATGAATGAAATGATGTTCAAATGAGTACAGGGTACATAGAGCATAGAGTTACCAGACATTCATCTTTCAGGATAAGAGAAAACCTCCAACGTTAAGTCATATCGGACGATGAATGAAATGATGTTCAAATGAGTACAGGGTACTTGACATTCATCTTTCAGGATATGGGAAAACCCCCAACGTTAAGTGATATCGGACGATGAATGAAGTGATGTTCAAATGAGTACAGGGTACATAGAGCTTAGAGTTACCAGACATTCATCTTTCAGGATAAGAGAAAACCTCCAACGTTAAGTCATATCGGACGATGAATGAAATTATGTTAAAATGAGTACAGGTTACATAGAGCTTAGAGTTACCAGACATTCATCTTTCAGGATAAGAGAAAACTCTGGAAAAGCTTCATACGGATAGTTATTTTGACCGAGATTTGAACTTGGGACTTCTTGAACGTAAGACAAACACACTACATCTGTACTACAGAGGCGGGCTACATAAACGACAGTCCATAATATAGGACCTTTTTCAATTATTGTATCAAATCTTTGGAAGATTCGGAATTTAAATACTTAGTTTGCAAAAGCAAAAGAAGCTTAAGCAAAATTTTATTTTTGAGTTATGCTCAAAATTGTGCTCAACTCATACATTCACAGACCTTTCCCTAAAATTGCTTTGATGGACTCAGTAAGTCTCAAAACATGTATGTACTGTGAGATACAATACTTTCTATATTTACTCTACAAGTAGAAGTGAAAATTACAGATATCTTCCTGTCATTCTTACTTCATTGCTTTATTCTATTTCGTTTACTATTTACTTTCTCTTCCAGCTACCGACGGAGGAGAGTATTTTTCTCCACTAAAAGTTTATTTTGACACTTCAGCGGAAATAACGCAATTTACGATCCCTTAACCTAAATATCAAACTTCTGTTTAGGCTCAGCATGTTGCATAATTAAAACAAAAAGATTTCCAAATCCACCATAACAAACTAAATTTACATGGGAAAAATGTCATTAATTTAATTTTATAAAAAATATCTTAGATTAAAATATACATTTAAGATATTTTTGTGACTAATAGTAAAGTAAATGAGACACACTGGTTGTAGCCCTAGTTTCGTGAGGTCGGTACAGGGAAATTAGAAAGAAAAGCTGAGTTAAATAGCATCATCGTAATCACCAGAGAAACAATGGTTACATAATCACGATCTTTTGCAAACTTCGTTCCCCCCCTCCCCCGTCTGCGGAACTTTCTAGAATACTCTGTGAAAATTGCCAACGGCTATGTCAGTGAACACTCGCAAATGAGTTAGTAGAGAAGAAGAGTAAATGAGGGAATTGTGAATGCGTTTTGATGCGATTAGTCAACTACTCGGTAGTTTAGGTGTCCTGTGTTCAATTCCCCATCGAGTGTAGTGGATGGAAGAAAAGTCTGCGTCGTGCGTTATTCATCATGTCGTTATGTAACGAAAAAACTGACGTAAAAGGAAAAAATTGAAGAATGTCACATTAGCGAAATGACAGTCTGAACTAAAAGAAGTCACAAAGGAAGTTGAAGTACTTTACATTAGTGAAGTGACAGTATAAACTAGATGAAGGCAGGTGAAACTTCGACTAGTAAATTGACACCTGAACTTAAGTGAAGTCAGGTAAAAGTAGAACTGCACTTCACATTAATGAAGTTAGAGTGTAAACTAAGTAAATTCAGGTGCAAATTGAACTACGTTTCACATTAGTGAACATAATGAAGTCACGTGAAAGTTAATTGTAACACATTACTGAAGTGGAAATGTGAACTAATTGAAGCCACAGTGAAAGTTGAACTAATAGCTTTAGTAAAGTGACAGAGTAAACTAAATTAAGTCAGGTGAAACATGCATTGCAATTCCCAATTGTAATTGGGAAATTGAAGTAAGTGAAGCTACAGTGAAAGAAGAACTAGATTACATGAAAACATATTGTGAACTAGACAAAGATTCAATATATTTTGAATTTACTGTAAAAAGCCTTTTCATTCTGAATGAACTCTGTGTACCATTGTATAACAGGTAACTGGATAAAACTTTCCTATACAAAGTTATAACGTTTACGTGAGATCGATGTTGTGACATTAAATATTTCATGAATATTTATTATTATTGGCCTGAATGTCTATATAGATTTAAATACTACGCCACAATTCCTTTGTTTCTCGTGATGCTTAAAGCAGTGCTCGATGAAGTGTCTAGTTTTGGAGTACTGTGCCACGAGGATTACGGGTTCAAATCTAGTCTCGGGCACTTGTGCTTGAATGTTTGAATACTGTTTTTGTCAGAAAAAAAAAAGACTCAGGGAAACAAAGAAGTACACGAAAAGGGTAGGGGAGAAACTGCTGTAAAGAAACAGCTAATGCGTAAATATCCGACAGTCACTTCAACCTCCTATATCCCTCTAGGACCTACAACACAATTTGTAACGATACTATTTTTGCAAAACTTTACGTCAGCTAACATGACGTAAATAGAACAATTGATATACTTCACTGATATGATTTTCTCTACTTTTGTAAAACTATTCTTACTCGTGCTTATTCTGCTATCTACTTCATGTTAATTGAGATAAACGCTGTCTCATCGATAATTTTCTTGTAAACTCAAGTTTTTTTTAATTTACGTCCTCCAACGTTAAGTCATAGCGGACGATGAATGGAATGGATGAAATGATGATCAAATGAGCCCAGGGTCCATGGAGCTTAGAGGTATCCGACATTCATCTTTCAGTATAAGGGAAAAACCTGGAAAATACCTTATCCAGGTAACTCACCCTGACCGATATTCGAACTCGGGACCTCTTGAACGTGAGGCAGACTCGCTACCATCTACGCTACCGAGGTGGGCATTTGAAGGGTATCCAATAGACATTAAATAATAGTCAATTTTATGAAGAGTTGGGCGCTATGTGATGCCGTTGTAATTCAAGCTCACTTGGCTTTTTTTTAAACTTACGAGGGTCGGCTGATGAGCCCCGGGCCTCAAAAAAAAAAAAAAAAAAAAAAAAAAAAATCAACATAATCTCCAGAAAGGATAATTTGTCATATGGTGTTCTAATCTAATTAAACCATCTCTGTAATGCGATTTATGTCCGCAAAATAGCTGTTTACCGCATCAATGACCATTCTCCTTGCTGTGAGTCTTCGTCCTCCAAGAACTTTTTTGAGGTTTGTGAACAGGTGGTAGTCACTGGGTGCTAGATCTCGTGAATAAGGTGGATGTTCAAGTAATTCGAACTTTAATTCGCACATTTTCCCATTGCAATGACTTAACAATGGGCCGAAGCATTGTCGTGAAGAAACAAGATATTTTTCTTTGCCAAATGGTCTTCCTTTTCAACTCATGAATCAAACATTGCAGTAAGCTTGCGTAGTAGTCGCCAGTGATACTTTTACCCTTTTCCAAGTAATCAATAAAAATAATGCCCTCTGTATCCCAGAAAACACTCGCCATAACCTTGATAGCTGACAAAATGAGCTTTTCCTTTTTTTGGAGTTGGTTCACCTGGCGCAGTCTACTGTTTTGACTGTGATTTACTTTCTGGAGTGTAGTGATGTATCCAAGTTACATCTATGGTAATAAGCAATCTAAAAATTTGGTTTTGTTTTACGGTAGAGCTACAAATTCTTAATAGAAACAATTTTTCTTTGCAACTTTTGATCAGGTGTCAACAAACGCGGCACTCATCTTGGACAGACCTTGTGAAAGCCCAAAATCTTGCTTAGAATACGACCTGCACGTTCTTTTGATATGTTTACAGCCTCTGCTATCACAAACAACTTTAATCTGCGCTCTTCCAGTACTAAACGATGAAGTTTTTTCAATGATCTCTGGAGTTGTGACTTCCACAGGGCGTCCAGAGCGAGGCTCATCACTAGTGCTCGTACGTTCCATTTTAAACTCTATAACCCACCTTTTAATCATTGTATATGAAGGGGAAGAGTTTTTTAATGTACTGTTCATTTCCTCCTTGATTTATTTAGACGTTAAGCCTTTCAAATGGGAATATTTAATCACTGTTCGTTTTACCAAATACTTTTTCGTGAAACCTCTACACTTGTCTTGTTTAAAATGCTGTCATTCATAAACTAAAGAAGCTTTTGACCTGTAACTATGGATACAAGCTAGTCTAGAGTTAAACTATATGATGCTATCTGTAAAACTGTCCCAGTGGCGCCATATCCATGTGAGGCCCACGACTTATCAGCCGACCCTCGTAGAGTCTGCCCTTCATCACCCACTATGCCATGGACTCTTTCACTGATAGCACCTTGAGAAAGCACTGTAATGTGTAGTATACCACAGGAAAGAAAGTCTCTGGGGAACGAGACGCAGGGGGGTTTGCGAAGGTTCCTACACCTTTTCTCGGTAGTTTATGACAGCCCAGTTACAGACCATTTAAAAAAATTCTGACGACTTCTATTTTTTTTTTTTTTTTTTTGCTTGTTCCATTTATACCCCGCCTTTAACTGATATGGTCATATCGGTGGCCGTTCTCCTTTGGAACATACTGAAGGTGTTAACTCGTTATCTTTGGTTTTTAATCATTACATCACGCACACATTCACACTCTCATTCATACTTCCAGACTCTGTGGAAGATGGGGAATTATCTTGGACGGAGAAAAATCCCCACCCCACCGCCGGGAATCGAACCCGGGACCCCTAGCACGGTAAGCAGGTGCTCTACCGACTGAACTATTGGGCCTGTCCTACTTCTATTTTTATGAATGAATCTTCTCGGATTTAGTGTAGAGGGTGATAGGGTGCATGTTTTTAACGGTTCTGCTCCTTGTGTAGCATGCGTTCTCTGTCACACTGTATAAGGATGGTGCATTCCTTTCAGGGAGTTACTTGCATTGGTGGATAGTACTCGTATTCTAATTATATCGTATGCAGCTCTTAGAGCAACAGTGTTGCCACATAACGATATTGTATTTTCGCCTCACTAGTGTATCTACTACAGAATTTTATGTGAGAACAAATAGATGATTAACTATAACTTCGAGTAAATGGTACAATGTTTGGGATTATAGCAGTAATAAATATCGAGTGGGTGAGTGAATAAAAATATGATAATGAGAACATCAATAATCATAGCCACTTAACCTACAAAGCCAAGCATTATCAAGAAACATTTCAAGGGTTGTCTTAGTATTTATGGACAAATGATGACGAAACTCGACCTCAACTACTCGTAATTGATGCCTACTCGTTCACCAAACGTGGACCTATATTTTAAGATCTGCCTCTGCTTTCTTTGTTTTCATTTTACAGTAACACGCAAGGTTAAAAGGTAAGGATGCCTTACATTTATATTTCTTTCCTTATACAGCCTGCCTCGGCAACGTAGCATGTCTGCCTAACGAACAAGAGACCCCGAGTTTGAATCTCGGTCATAATGTTACCTGGGTAAGCTTCTTTTCCGATTTTTCCCCTTATCCTTTAAGATGAATGTGTGGTAACTCTAAGCTCTATGGGCCCTGCACATATTTGAGCAACGTTTCATTCGTCATCCGATATTCCGGTAGGTATGATTTAAAGTTGGAGGTCATAAATTAAAAAAAAAAAAAAAAAAACACTTATTCCCAAAGAACCTCTGTGGCTTCCTTAAGGTAATATAACCAATTATTATATAATTACACATTTAGGAATCAGGATCCTTTCCGCTTATTCTTTAACACTCTTCCACATATTTTATAGTTCTAGTGAGAATTTTATTTTTAATCGAGAGTCACCTGTTTAAGTGTGAGGAGCCATTAGGCAATGTTCAAGATGAACAAAAAATTTGGGTTTTATAAGTAACCAAAGCTCACACGATAGTGATTAGTTGTTTTTTGTTTTCCAAATTGAGATGCAACCAAGTTCACAATGTATAATCTGAGATCATTTCTAGTAAAACGTTTATCACGAGTAAAGTAACGTGAGTAGGAGAGTCACTTTTTATCTGAATACTGTAGTGAACAACGGATTTTGGGAAATTATAATGGACAGAAGTGTTGTAATTTGAGACTGCTGCGAGGAGTTTGCAACCGTTCGACACTTCAATCATTTGACTAGCGCTTGCGTAAATTTGAAGACTTCCGGTGAAATTTTGGAAGTCCAATGTTGGACGTGTTTGTTTTAGACTTGATAAAAAAAGAATCTCCGCCAAGTGTTGAACTGCACTGACCCTGAGAAATGCGTCCTTGTCTACCATATATTGCATCAGTGTTAGAAAAAAGTCTGTGCTACGAGTCGTTAGCTTTCTTAACTAAGTTGACCACCAGGAGGCTGCATGGAGCACAATGAGATCATACCCCAGCACTGCAATTGTAACAATAAGATGGTCAAAGTAAATTAACCTTTCATTGAACTGAGAGATGCCCTGCGGAATAATTAATGCAGACCTGCAGTAGGGTACTAAAATTAGAACCAGAAATAAACACTACAAATATATCTGTCCAATGCTTTATTTAGATGAGTTAGTTATGGGACTTACTGAATCATCAAAGCTTTTTAAGAAATGTAATAACTTCACCTAAATATTTAAAATAATATGATCAATATATTTCAACATTAAATCATCGGACGATGAATGAAATGATGTTCAAATGAGTCCAGAGTCTATACAGCTTAAAGTTACCACACATTCATCTTTCAGGATAAGAGAAAACCTCCAACGTTAAGTCATATCGGACGATGAATGAAATGATGTTCAAACGAGTACAGGGTACACAGAGCTTAGAGTTACAAGATGTTCAACTTTGAGAATGAGGGAAAACCTTCAACGTTAAGTCATATCGGACGATGAATGAAATGATGTTCAAATGAGTACAGGGTACATAAAGCTTAGAGTTACAAGATGTTCATCTTTCAGAATAAGCGAAAGCCTCCAACGTTAAGTCATATAGGACGATGAATGAAATGATGTTCAAATGAGTCCAGAGTCTATACAGCTTAAAGTTACCACACATTCATCTTTCAGGATAAGAGAAAACCTCCAACGTTAAGTCATATCGGACGATGAATGAAATGATGTTCAAACGAGTACAGGGTACACAGAGCTTAGAGTTACAAGATGTTCAACTTTGAGAATGAGGGAAAACCTTCAACGTTAAGTCATATCGGACGATGAATGAAATGATGTTCAAATGAGTACAGGGTACATAAAGCTTAGAGTTACAAGATGTTCATCTTTCAGAATAAGCGAAAGCCTCCAACGTTAAGTCATATAGGACGATGAATGAAATGATGTTCAAACGAGCCCAAAGTCTATAGAGCTTAGAGTAACCATTCATCTTTCAGGATAAGGGAAAGCCTCCAGCGTTAAGTCATATAGGACGATGAATGAAACGATGTTCAAATGAGTATAGAGTACATAGAGCTTAGAGTTAACACACATTCATCTTTCAGAATAAGGGAAAACCTCCAACGTTAAGTCATATCGGACGATGAATGAAATGATGTTCAAATGAGTACAGGGTACATAGAGCTTAGAGTTACCAGACATTTATCTTTCAGGATAGGGGAAAACCTCCAACGTTAAGTCATATCGGACGATGAATGAAATGATGTTCAAACGAGTACAGGGTACATAGAGCTTAGCGTTACAAGATGTTCATCTTTCAGAATAAGGGAAAGCCTCCAACGTTAAGTCATATCGGACGATGAATGAAATGATGTTTAAATGAGCGCAGAGTCTATAGAGCTTAGAGTTAGCAGATGTTCATATTTCAGGATAAGGAAAAAGCCCAAAAAGTCTTATCTAGATAACTTACACTCGGGTATAGGCGAGTCGTGACTTTCAAAGCGAGGGAAGCGTTAAACAATACTTTTTATTAAAATAAGAGAGAATAATGACTCAAAGAACCAAGGCTACTCTTCATTACCCTTTCTATTGTACAGTCACACGTAGGCTCTTCTTGCATTGAAAGACTGCTCACACTACAAGCAGATATATTCTTGCTCCCCCTTTCCACTCTTTAGCGCTGTCCCACACCTCAGCCTAAAATGGACAAAGTTCGCAATACTCACACTTCTGCTAATAACTTAAAACTCCACAAGATTTCCTATTTGTCTCCATTAAATACAATCTATGTAAAATACTATAGCTAATGCTATGGAAATACACTTACAGTTGTATTTAAAAGTATTACACAAAACAAAACAAAAATTAATAAATAAAGTTTTGTTCACACGCTACAAAGCTTCATGTGGCAAAATCTATCAATGCTTACTAACTATCGAACAGTCGCGATTGCTTCCGGAAACTTACGAATCAAAGTATTCAAGGCTAGGAATGCGTAAATACAGAAATATTCAGTATTGAATGAGCTCGCGGAACTGGCCATTCGAATGTAAAGAGCTGTCAGGTTGTCTAGAGCACCGCGGTTGTTTGCGAAGAAATTTTTAAAATGTTTCCAGAGCAAATAAATATTGTTTGGCACGAATTTCCTTATTTTTCTTCTTTTTCTCCTGAAATCCTTGGGGAAACGTCGCTTCGAGCGCTTCTTTGCACGCTTCGCCACTGCCTCCAGATAATTCAAATGAAGAACTGCTATCCACCAATCAAAGGTGCACCTGTTCATCCCGATATTGCTATCCACCAATCAAATACAATATTAAACACTGTAGAGCATATGAAGAACTTGAACAAAGCTGGAAAATATGAACTATTAAATCCCCTGCTCTTTTTACATAATGAAAATGATAAAAGAGTTTTGAAATGAACAGGGATGCTTTCTGGACGGAGAGATTTCCAGAAACAAAGAAAGCGCAGAGAAAGTGTTACAGGAAGAGAATACAGCAGATGTACTGCCAGCCTGAAGTCCACAGTTTGTGACTGATGACAGCAGCACATGATAAATGTGTCATTTTAAATAACACTGTAACCTTTTACGATAGCACATCCGGATGTGCTTTTTCCTTGAACAAGGCTTAGCTTACGACTGCAACTTCTTGTCCCACTAGGTCCTCAGCATGGTCGTACAACCAACTATGGTTTATCTGTTACACGATATCATATTCAAATGAAGTGCACTTCTTACCTTTCACACTAAATTCAAGATAAACACTTTATTTGCCATATAAATATGTTAATAGTGATATTTTAATCCAAATTGGCTAGAGATATTTTTGACATATCAAAAATATTCAGTATTTTTTCATGTAAAGTAGTTTGGCACCCAGCGTTCCCAATTTTGTTAAAAATCTTTTTATCGTATTTTTTAAAGATACTGAACCTAAATACCAAGTTGGGTATTCTTCGGTAGTTTGTTTTAGCTATAAAGTTTCCTTTCTGTGTCCTTTGTTATCCACCAATCAAAGGTGCATCTGTTCAGAACAATGCATCAGCCGTCTTTCTCTGACTACCTTCCTTAATTTTTTGTTTGTTTTTAGTTCAAGGGACTCAAAATGGTTATAGTGAAATCTGGACTTTTGTTAATACAGATCGTTCGTAATTGCAGGTAAGCAGCAAAGAAAAAAAGCAGTCACAGAAAAAGCTTTCGGCCCATATTACAGCATAGCTTGAAAATTAAATATCGTATACATATTAAACTATATAAGTTCATATAATAGCTTTCTAACTAACAAAAGATACTTATAACAAGAAATCACTATCATGGGGATCCAAAATTAAACATTATAAAACAGTGATTAAACCAAAAGCACTGTTCACATCACATACACTCAACATGAATTTCAAGGGTCAGATGGAAAAGCTCGAATTAAAAGAATGGAAAATCTTAAGAAAGATGATAGGACCAAAATTTCAAGATAATAGATAATATACATCAAGAATGAATATCTCTACAAGAACATTGAAAAACTCGCAGATACTATGCGAAAAAGGAGGATAAACTTTTATGGCCATCTTCTCAGAATGAACTCTAGCAAATTAACTATACAAATCTTTGATTTCTTCCGTAACTGTAAAACAAAGGGTAACTAGTTTAAAGAAACTGAAAAAGACTTAGCAGAATTAAAAATCACAGACAATTCATTACTTGACGGGACAGCGAAACTAATAACTAAAAACGAAAATATAAGATTCAAAGATAAACCTACATTAAAATCCAAACCCATTATCTCGGCAGAAGAAAGGAAAAAAGATCAGATAGAATAAAGAAATACTGGGAACTAAGAAAAGAACAACACTTTCAACGTACTCCAAAGAGGGTGATACGAAAAAGAAAAAGAATATATATAAACTTACATGATATATAAGCTCAACATCTTCCAAAGATTCGACACAAAGACCTCCAAGAAAATCTCTCCACCCAAATTACCATTTCTTTATTTTCTCTTTTTGAAAATGAATATAACGATTTTTATTTAAATATCAAACGTGTAATAAAATATCTTGGAGGGTTTTTGAAGTCCACTACATTCTGAATTATGTTTCTATAATTTTGTACAACATTAAAGCATAAAAGGTAGACAAACAGTTTCTGTACGGAAAACATATATCATTTTGAGATATACAACTTATATCATTTATTGTTTTTTTCTTTATTTATTTTTGTTTCGTTCTTTTTTGACATTAGCAATTTGGTGATATTTTTTGTGAATTTATAAAAACATTCAATTACAGCGTGATTATATAAGTAGCCGATTTTAAAGATAATGGAATAACACGAAACAGAAAAAGATAAACTTTGTAGAATAGATGTAAAAATAAAGATAGTGGGAAGAGAACCATGAGAATGTAACCGATAAGTTGTTTATATAGGTGGGGGGTGAGTAGGGAACTGTTTAATCCCTGGGTATCGGGAGTATTGGGAGCTTTAACATATTTGTAAGTGTCGTTAATTTATGAAAAAATCTGTAAAACGTTTTAGCGTGTGAACCATTTTGTGTGTAAAACGTTGTAGTGTTTGCTTTCTTAGTGTATGCAAGTGTACACATGTGTCATAAAAACAAACATGGAGATAAAGAACTTCTTCAGTGCACTATTTTGTTTACATTGCTGCAGACAAGTCTGGTTTACTACTTTACAGTTTATGTGCCCTAAATAATATCTTGAAAGTCGAACTGTGGTCTGCTTTTACTTCTAAGTCGATACCAGAGTGGTGGCAGTCAGTGGCGGCTGGTGGGTTAAATTATTGGTGGTGCACAAATGAAAAATAAAATACAGAGAAGTAATGACTCACCTATTTATACAGATTCTCTGCTCTACTCTCCTTAGACCTGGCGAATCTATCGATAACTTTTGCGTTGAAGTCGCTGATCTTCATAACAAACTCTCTCTCAATTGAAAGCATTGTTAATGCTGTCAATCGGTCCTGTGACATTGTGTTCCTAAGGAAAGCTTTTATTCTTTTTAAAGTTGAGGAACAACATTCTGCTTCAGCGGTAGACATTGGCATAGTTAACAGTACTCGCAGGAGTTTGACATATTCGCTGAATGTAGCACATAAATTGTTTTCCTTATTGAAGTCCATCAAGCACAAAGTGCCGGACATTCCACGAAATTGCTCTCGACTGTAAATTACAGTCAGTTCTCTACGAATTTTTGTTCCAATGATAAAAGGATAGAACCTTATTGTTTCTCTAAGGGAATCCTCTGGAAATGTCTTAGAAATTTTCTTGATGAAACAAAGTTGAGGCTACCAGATGCCCCGTGAAGCTAAATCTGTCCTTTGCTTCTCTAAGAATGTCACATACTTCAAGAGCTTCTCTTCTTTTCACATCATGATCTCCTATTCTTCTCCTCTTAACTGCAGTTTCTTCGTGTTCCTCGATATCCACGCTATTTCTTACCTTTTGCACTTCCCTTTTAAATGCATTTAGCTGGGCGATGGCAAACGTTGCATTGCAGTCTCGTTTCTGCAGCTGATTGTACAAAATATCCACATGTGGCATGATCTTGTAGAAGAAAGACAGCCAGAATACAAAATTATAATCTTTCAAAGTGGCCATAAACCCATAAGTCTGAACAAGTGTGGCGTTGTTGTTTAACAGAGCTCTCTTCTGAATAACCTCCATGCATTTAATTAAATTCTCCCTGTGTTCGAAAAGCAGAGCACACAGAAGCTAAGCCTGAAGGTCACGCTATAGCCGTTGCTAAGAGTAGGAGGAGCTAGGTTTATAAACCTCCATTTAAGCAATGTATAAGAAGCCCCTTCCATCTCTTCACCTTCCCGCAAACCCCTCAGAGAGCCCACATTTGGGCGAAATCTTAGGTTAACTCTTCACTGCAAACCTGTGGCTCCTACAGCTAAACACTGTTTATTTCGACTTCTGCGGTCATGGGCAGCTGCAGACGATAAGCATAATTGAAACACGTTTGTATATAAAACAATGCAAACAAGTACAAAATGCACCTGTAGTACATTCAGAATCAGTGGGTGTAGCGCAAACCTGCAACCTTATGGAGGAACCGCCCCTGGCGGCAGTATAATGTGTGCGGCTCACTTTCGGAAGATCGCGGGTTCGGCCGAGGACTTAGACTTCGGATTTTCATGGTCTTCCCTGTGCTTCCTTTCATACCATGGTTTTTTTTTCGTCATTTCCCATCATTGCATTTCAATTTGCGAGCCCAAACGACCTAGCTTTTCTTATACGGTGGTTCTCCAACAGCATGGAGCACCCCTTCATATCGCTCTGGTTGTTCATGAATAATGTGCAAGTCACATCGGTGGAGGTTCACACACATCTGAGCTCCACGTTCACCTGACCGACACCTTTTGAGTTTTTGTCATTGGGAGTATATCCAATCACAAATGTACAAAATCAAATCAACTCCTTTGCCCATTTAAAGGAGGTATCACAGAGTTAATATGTAAAACACACACCTCAAATACTAGAGAAGATGTTTCATTCAGCTGTGCTCACTGAGAGTTACGTATGAAAGTTCAGGGTGGCCATGAGGAATAAATCTTAATGAATTATGTGCTACCGTGTCCTAGGATCCACATTGTTTTGCTTTCAATCTAAAATGTGCTCTTCGCAGAAATAAATGAAACTTTATGTTCACCCTATAGTTCATACTACTGAAATGACAGTTTGAGCTAAGCAAAGCAAACTGAAATTTGAACTAGCATATTAAGTAGCTGTTTGAAAATTGGGCAAAATCACATGTAACATGCGTTCGCGTGCGTATGTGAGTAGGAAAGACATAGGCTACAAAATATTTTCAACAATATAAAAACTGCAGGATGATATTAAGCTTCTCATATTAATACTACCCGATTTTCCCACCATTTCGTGGAATATGAATATCAAGGGATTTGTGTTTGTTACTTCGTTGTGAACAAAATTTCTTTAAAGATTTTCAGCAAAAGGGGCTAAATAGACTTAAATCAATTTAAAAATGAAGCTATTAAACGAGGGTTTATATTTAGTGATCACATTGTCCTTCAGATTTCGTTGAACTTTGTTATCAACGATAATTTTATATGATTTTGATAAAATTACTCCTACAAAATGTTCGTCCCCTTATTTATCTATAAATCTACTCTTTATGGTCAAAATACTCTATGACTCCTCTATGGGACCTAACAAGAAGCATAGGGTACCTAACAACCTCCAGAATCTCCCAATTTTTATTTTCAATTACGCAATACCTCAGCAATATTAGACACAATAGCTGTACTTTATTTTTCAAACTCGTATAACATGATATAAGACTTAAAGCTTTCACCGAGAGCTCCATTATTAATTATAGCTTTGATGCGGCTGATCATCCGTGAAGCTATAAAGCTATACGACTTGGAGAAAAGTAGACGAATTCTAATGACTAAAATAAAATTAAGAATTAAATATTCATATTCTAAAGTACAAATTTGCACCACTTAACCAATTTGGACAAAAGATTTGGCTACAAGAGAACATTTTAGACTAGTCAAGACTTTAAAGATACTACCCCTATTCCTATTTTAAAACCCTCTTAATTGTAGATTGTAATACTGGACAATGATAACGTATGCAACTAGAAACTGCTATCTTTAAAAAAAGTTGCAGAGCAGAAAGATAGTACAAAACTATTCAGTTTAAGGTTAGAAACATGATGTCACAGATGCAATAACAGGAATACTGTATGAACATAATTGAAATCTGATTTTATAAAACATCCAAATGAAAGTTACTAACACGACTAATGAGTACTGGTACACGACGAGGAACTAGCACGTACTGTACTCAACAAGATGGTGTACGCATGTAGTCCGTTACATCAAGTGATTGTTGCGACCGGAAGAAGCCATTGTTTGCGGAACACGTTGCCTAACAGAATAAGCCTCACAGGGTAGGTAAAAATACCCGTCTCTTAGACGGATGTTCCTTGTAACGTAAAAAGGATAGTTTACTTAGTGTAAACATGTTTATTATGAATTCATAATATTGATTTTTACGATTATCTGAGCGTTTATTTTTGTAATTTTAAGTTCCTACAATGAGTAGTAATCCGAATACTTTTTCGAATCGCAGTAACAAGGCCTGGTCCGTAGTATTGTGTATATATGGATAGACAAATCAATATACACTTCTTTCTTATATACCAAAGAGTCAAAATCAGTTATTTTATGCCCGCCTCGGTAGCGTAGATGGTAGCGTGTCCGTCTCACGTTCATAAGGTCCCGAGTTCGAATCTCGGTCAGCGTGAATTACCTGGCTAAGTTTTTTACGGTGTTTCCCTTATCCTTAAAGACGAATGTCGGGTAATTCTAAGCTCTTTGGACCCCAGGCTCATTTGAGCATCATTTCACCCATTATCATTTATCGTCCTATATGATTTGACGTTGGATGACGTAAATTACAACAAAAAAAGGTTATTTTATTGTCATTCATGCACCATACCGAGTATAGTGATGCAGTTACTGGTAAGACTGAAATTATTTCTTTCTACAACTTGACGAAATCTGGAATTAACAACCTTGACATGAAATACAGTAACTACTATGTAAACAGAAGGACGAGAAGGTGGCCCCTTGCTATATTGTATCATTTGATTGCAGTAAGTTCCAATAACGCTTATGTCCTGTACACACATTTTGAAAGAGCCAAAAAAGGTGAACAGATCTGATTTCATACATACCATTGGAATATCTTCACGAAAACTTATTTACAACAAAGAATGAAGGCAGAAAATCAACCTGAAAGTTTGAAAAATCGTATGATAGAAGCCTTGAATGAAATTGATTCTACACAGCAACTACCAAGTAGAAGAATCAGGACTCCGGAAGAAGGATCAGCACAAGGAACAATAAGGAGTGATAGGCTACCAAAAAGGAAGAACTCTCGTTATTGCCCTTATCAGAAGGACACATTACAAGTGCATCAAATGTGAAACTCCAACGTGTTCAGAGTGCTCAAGGAAACCGTACAATGTTTGTGTTGCTGACATATAATATTATTTTTACTATTGTGCGATTATAAAGTTAATATTTTGCTTAGTTTTGTACAAAAACCGTTGTGATGTAAAACATTTAAAACAAATATAACCATCTCATAGACGAATGTTCCTTATAAAGGGGTAAAAAGAAGATGTTTCTTTCTAAGGGCTAACCTCAAAATTTTTATATAGAACTGTTTTTCCACTCTATACTTTTCTGCACTGTATATTGGCAGTACTCTATTATCTCCGTCCGCAGTAGTGACTGTCGCTTGTTTTATCCTCATTTTATAAACAGCTGACTGCTTTCTCTTGCAATAAAGATTGTCATCTAAATAAAACCTTCCATTTTCAATAATGTAGATCCTCCTACAGAGAACATAACACGAGAATTATGTTCAAACGGTCATTGGAACTCCTCGAGGTTACAAAAATAAAGCTGCTTAGTGTTAAGTTGATATATTGGATTTGTGCAAAGAACGCATGCCTGTTAGAAGAGTTGTTGGTGACCGCGATGTTAGATAACAAGAGGGCGCCTTGTGTGTAAAAATAAGCATGGAGTAACAAGAAGACATGACCCCTCCTATTGGCGAGCAAGGCCATACAACTTTTTGTCTGTAACAGGCCTTTGACTTTCTCATACATTAGTCCCTTCGTCTTTATATAGAACTGCAGTGTCAGGTAAACATACAATCTGAAATTCTTTCTAACTATAGAATACAATCCATTGTCCAGTAGAAATAACTTTAATCTAAAAAGACTACTCCAATCTTGAATTTTGGATTGCGTTAACCTTCTTATACACATAACTTGATAAAATTTTGAAGCAGGGGGAGAAAGAAATTAGAAAAATACTCCATATTGAAGGTACTTTCGCCACGCCCACTACATGTCATTTTCAATTTTTGCTAATAAAAGCGTATATATGAAGTGTTTATTCAAAGTCAAGAAAGGCTAAATTCTTGTCCAAATAACTTCGTAAAAATTCAGCATCTTTCAAGGATGCAGTACAAAATTTTTCAAATACCGAACTGCGAATGCAGTTTCAGCGGTAGAGAGTGAAGAACGAAACTATGGCTGTGCCCAAACTTGAGGTTTTGTGTGTCACTCAAGGAGAATCTACTACCTTACGTGAACATTTTAATCTCTCTAAACATTCAAATACAATGCAGGTCCTCCTTCAAGCATTCCCAGAGACAAACAAAAATAAGCATTGCTCTCGCCTATAGTAAACACCAAAATATTAAAAGACTTAATAGCCAGAATCTTCTGGAAGTTTCTCTTCTCTACGCCTCTAGAACGTTCTGTTATACAAGCGAGTATTCTTGGAACTAAATTAATTGGTGAGTTAGTGGGCGTGTTTCTGGGTGCACCAAAAGGTGCTGTTCTCCGAGCGAGGTTGTGACGACCACTGTGAGGTGCAGTGAGCGATGATAACCAAATCACACCGGTGAGCGAAACGGGGAAATACTGGTTCTACCTGAGGCAGTCAGATTAAGCTATCATCTGGAAGGGCAGAGACTTTTGCAACTATCATCTGACCCGACTCTGTACAGTCTTGAAACATGAAAGGGAATTTAAATGAAGGAAAGAAAATATGTGGCAGAAGAGAAAGTACCTGAGCCTTGATAACCAGAGAAAAATCCCGAGAAACCTGAGTTTTTTACTGGAACTGGTCAATGGTTGCTTCCTCAACCATTAGGATAAATATGAAGCACTAACCATAGAGATGCATTTTGGTTACAAAAGTAAAACAAGAGTGCCCTATTTATTCGCGATTAGTTCTCTACTGCAGAAATTAATGTTCATTCAGTGTTGTCGACATTGGCGTAGCAGCACGGGTGCACAATTATGCCAACGATTTAGTATCTACTGGAAATTAGATATGACAGTTATCTAAGTCACCCGTCTTCTATATGTATGTCATAAACACGAGTGATGCTATAAAATAGGCATTAGGTACGAAAGTAACGTATAAAAACACAAGAAAACTGTTCAGCGACAATAGAATTGTTTAGCAACTTATATTAAAAATTTGCCCTTCAAAGGGGAGGGCTAGGCCCCTAGGGGAGGGATTCCGACCCCTTCAGCTGCGGACCCTTAGCACTCGTGGTACTTCTGACGCTGCTAGAAGTACACCGGGTCGAGCTTTCAAGCCCCTTCCTAAGAGAAAGTTGTTCGAATTGGGTTGCTTTCAGTGCTTTTTTTTTCGGTGTAATTTACGACCTCCAACGTTAAGTCATATAAACCTTACGTCATAAAAAGTTTATCCAGGTAATTCACCCTGACCGAGATTTGAACTCGGGACCTCTTGAACGTGAGGCAGACACGCTATCATCTACGCTACCGAGGCGGGCGGTTTCGGTGTGGGGTTGTTCCCGACACCCAAGGGAAATTGGGTTCGTCTGGCCAGGCCTAGGCCGCCCAGACGGGCAGAGGGTTGACTAAAAAGTCTCAGGTACTAGCTTGCATAGCTAGGAGCATAGTCTGCTAGATCACCGGCGTCTCCACCGAGTCTTCCCGGATGGGTTTAAGTGGCGTATCCACTTCCACCACGTAATGAGGGGAGGAGGATTTTTAGACTCAAGGTATTGCCCTATTGGCAAGAGCTCCGGAGAAATGTGTAGTGTTTAACACCCACTTTTTCTACATGTAGCACCGCAGGCGCTGACACTGATGATACATGAGATGAAATTGGAACAACGGTGGAATGACATGGCGAGGGAAACCGGAGATCCCGAAGCAAACCCGCAATAGCGCCGTGTTGTCCACCACAAATCTCACTTTGCGGTAGCGTGGGATCGAATCCGGGCCGCCTTGGTGGAAATCGAGCGGTCTAACCACTCAGCCACCGCGCGGCCAGAGTCCCGGAGATAGCCTCAGGCACTCCCCTTTTTTTTAAGCTTTAATTCCTGTTGCTGAAACTCTTCCATCTGTTCCTGTTGTTAGCCAACCTCTTCACTTCATTCCAAGTCTTTCCCACTGTTATACATTCCTCCTCGATCGTCTTCTTCGGATGTCCGCGTTTCCTAGCAACTTGGGGGTTCAGTCGAGCACTGTCTTTTCAAAGGCTTCAGCGGGCTTCCTTATTTTCCATCCGGTTGTGTTTCACTTCTGTTTCTTTAATGGTTCATATTTAAGGCTGTGTGAGTAGATGAATTGGCAATCTCTAAATATTATTGAAGGACTTTACTGAAGAATTTAAAATATAATTATAGAGACAGCCACATTCTTGGCAAAATGTAACAAACCTCAAAATGTACACTAATTTGTACAATGCAAAATTATAACGAATGCTTTGTTCACATGGCACTAACACTTTTTGTATAGCAAAATGTTGGCAACCCTGCGTACATGTGTTACGATATCAAACTGTTAGGCGCCATCTTATTATCTCTCGCAGTGGAAGCTATGAATTGGATTGCACTTGTAGAAATGTCCCACTGGTTACCCAGACACAAATCCACAGAACAGAAATGTTGGATTGCAACTTTTTTTTCGTTTATCTGGGTAGATATGAAGTGTGTCATTGAATCCCTTACTAGGAAACAGTTTCGTATTGTTGACATATTATAGCATGCATTTCCATTTTGTTTTAACTACAGCACTATAACCTCCCTAGCATTTGCTGTATTAATAGCCTTGCTAAAATTTCAAGGTCAGTAAGCTTCACGTGGCCAACGAGACGAAAAAAGAATCAATGTGACTGATCATTCATGGCTCTTGTTTTAACCTTGTTGTGATGATAAGAAGCTATCAGCAAAAGAAGATGTTTACTTATAACATTGTTTGTAATGCGAGGAAGAAGGAAATGACCCTAAAACCTGCAGATAACGAACTGCCTGCTTTTAACACAAGTGCGTAAAATGAACGTTTCGCTCAATAAATCACTGTAAAACTATTTTTTTAGTATTTACCTGATATAACAGTCTGTTTACTTTTCCTGATATGATATCAAATGTTTTTGTTTAAAACATTACACGCTTAAGATATTTTCATGTCAACTATACACGAAATTACAAGAAACATCTAAATATGGACAACACTAAATATTAAAAATATCTTGAATAGTAGTGTTTAACGCCCGCTTTTACTACATACGGCACCGCAGGTGATGACACTGATGGTACATCAGATGAAGATGGAACACCGGCGGAATGAGATGGCGGGGGAGATCCCGGAGAAAACCCGCCCCAGCGCCGTGTTGTCCACTACAAATCTCACTTTGCGGTCGCCTGGGATAGAACCCGGGCCGCCTTGGTGAGAGCCAAGCGGTTTATCCACTGAGCCACGGCGCGGCCTATCTTGAATAGGGATGGGTTGAAACCAGCTCTTCTCGATACTTGATACCGATACTCGATATTTTCCACGATATCCGATACTTCGATACTCGATACCACCGTTTCAACTCCTAGTTTCAATAAAAAATAGAGTGCTGGGAGAACTGTGCAATGCCAATAAAATTAAACTGTTGCGAATACTTATTGAGATGGAATTTAAAACCACCAGGGTTCTTATTTTTAAAGTGTACATCAGACATTTAAAAGTGGAATACATGGCTAATTTTGTTTTAGTTCTGGAAAATTTGAATTTGTTTTCCAATAATGCAGTGCACACAAAGAGGAGGTGAGATATGTAGTGATTTCTTCTTGGAAACTGTTAACTGACAATGAATTTGACACGCAATCATTTTCTTACATAATGTTACAACAGAGTAACATTGAATGATTTTAAAATAAAATAAAAATTGCAGAATAACCACTGAAGTTATCGGAAAAGTATCGAGCGAATTTTCCGAAGTATCATTCGATGTCGATACAATGCAAGTATCGTAGAATCGAGGTATCACAAGTATCGAGGGTCCATCCCTGATATTGTAATAAAGCAAGTAAATAATATATCCGGAAATTCTTGATGCAAGAAAATGATTAATTATGTAGTAAATGGAATTTTGTTAACTCCTGTTTTATCTTTAAAGATTTTACTGTCGTGTAACATAAGTTTCGTTCCTAAAGAAGAGAATTTCACAATCCATTTCCAGAAAATTCAAGTTAAACATTTCATTAGTCGTAAACATTTCTTAAATAGATTATATTTTATTCAAAATCAAAGACATTTAATCAAAGACATTTTTGAGAAAACAAAAAAATCCGAAACACCTTCCATGTGAAGCAGAGGTAGCGAAAGTGAGATTGGAGTCGTATTTTGGACTCGCCACTCGCGCTATGGCTGGATTTGCATTTGTTTTCCATATGGTACCGAAGGCTGTAGCACTGTTGTATATTTTGGTTACTCACGAAAAGAGGATCTTTTCGCCACGGTAGTTGGAATTTTATCGAATTTCTGAAAGACATTGAACTTAAATACCAAATAGGTATTTATGCATTTTTTTTTTCATTTTTGGGTTATCCTTTTCACATTCTTCCTATCTCATTTATCTTTCGAGCCCCTCCCTGAATGGGAGCTGTTCGGATTGGGTTGGACTCGAGGGGAGAGTGTGTTCCCGATACCCACGGGAAATTGGGTACCTCTGGCCAGGCTACGGTCGCCCGGAGGGATAGAGGGTTGCCTAATAAGTCCCGGGTACTAGCCTGCAGAGCTAGTAGCTGGTGTGCTAGATCATTGGCGGCCCTACCAAGGTTATTTGGTAGCCGGTCCATTTTGGATTGGCGCGTAAGTGGAGTATTTATTTCCGTCCTGTCTGCCGTGTGCAGCGGGGGGGGGGGGGATGCCAGTTTATAAAATAGGTACTGTCCTACGGTAAAACACCCGTGAGGCCCGGGTTCTGGTCCTACGAGTCCAGGACTAATGGGAGTAGACCATCTGACTCATTTATCTATTTCATATAGGGATTTATTTGCTCAGGAGTTCTGAGTAACTAACGGAATAACTCAAGTGGACAGAAGATTCACGTTTTATGTTTCTAGCAGGGGCGCCGGAACTCAGGGTTTGAGGCTCTTTCAGCCCTCCCTAAGATATTTAGGAGGGGATGCTCAGTCAGATCAGTTTTTTTATTATAGTTTAATTCTTGCATTAGTTTATCCATTTAGTCATCTAATCTTGTTTTTGTATTGACTAATGATACAAAATACTCAAAACATGAATAAATGACATAAAAATAATATGATGAAAAGCAAAAATGACAATGACATTATTTAAAGGTGACAGTGGCTGTGACCCTAAATTATGGGAAAGCGGAACCTGGCAGTCATAACAGATAAGCCGCGCACTCACTCAGCGTAAACATTTCAAATGTTATAGTCGCATAACCAGCAACTTCTAGAAGTTTCGACATCTCGAACGTTCTGGAATTGCATGGAATTTCTCTATGGATATATAAGCGAGCACTCTCATCCCTGGCATGGCATGCGGGCACCCAAGATAACCCAGGAGCTAATCCTAACAGCAGCTAAAGCTGAGCTCCACAAATCTCCTAAGTTGTTTGGCAACAAAATTCTCCCCAACCCAAACTAAATTAAAAACACCAGGTTGCTGAGTATTGCATCCTGTCCTTTCACCCTGAAGGTACAATAATTGTAACCTCACAAAATTCATCAACCTCAAAACCTACACCATATCCATCTTACAAAATCCCGTATCGAATACCTTACCTGCGGTAAAACCCTAAACGGGTGGGCACGAAGCAAAAACCTTCTAGCTATATACAACCAGCCAGCACCTCATGGTAATGGTCATGGTTTTGTGGAGTTAGTGCATTTCTGTTGCACCTAAGTGTCATTCTCCGAACGAATTGGCGACGTTCAGTGAGTACTGTTACTACAAGACATTCGAGGTATCTTATATATTTAACTTCCCAGTGAGTGAACCGTTCTGAAGAAGAGGCTGCGTCGTACGTATTTCATAACGACGCGAAGAAAGTGAAGCAATAGGGGGAAGCTGAATTGGTGTAGTTTAATGAAGTGACAGCACATACGGCTATCGTGTAAGAATAATTAATTTCTTATCTATGCATGCTTCCGAATAATAAAAGTTAAATATTACGACTATCTAAAAAGAAAATAATGCACTTTTAGAGTGGACTTTACATTAGAATGATGGGCTCTAACAGAACGTTTATACAACGTTTGTAGTTGTACTTTTTGCTTGTAACAGTTGACGACAGACATAAAGACATTTGATACTGTAATAATATCTGGTTTAATTGTGGTTACATTGTTAGTTATAGTGTTAATTAATTTTTTACGCGCAAAAAGGCGAGTGTTGCGAGATTTTGCCAGTAGCCAGTAGGATTAGCTGGAAGTTTTTCTGCAGCTCGGCTGCCCTACCCGCATGTCTGTGCGGCTGTCAACACTGTGCCTCATATTGCAATTGGTTTACCAGTAACATCCTTCACACACAAACAGTCTTGCCGACCTCTTAGGAATGTTCTGCCTGCTGCCTGCAACACTGGGATATGTTCCCAGCAAATGGTTATGCTGTAAAACACTCACATGTTGCGATAGCATCACTAACCCAAACAATCGGTTTTACCAACACTATAAGTGTATTTAAGGTATGTTGGTCATCATCCCATGCTCCACAATGCAATGTATGTAAAACTTAAAACTTTCCAGAGGGCGTTGCACTCACGTGGCTTTATCTGATGTTTTTACAAATGCTTATTCCTCTATCTACATAATGTTTCATTATATTTGCAAAAATTATATCACTACATATTCCCGCAGGTATAATGGGAATAAGGGAAAGCAGTACCTCTAAGTGATAGTCAAAACTTTTAGAATATGGTTGTTATGTGATGACTTGAAAGCCCATGGCTAAGTTATACGAGGTGAGTTCAAATTATAACACCTATTTTTTCAGGACTGGGACCAGATAGGGACTTCTGCTTTTTTCTAACTAGATGTGGACCCTTTGTGAAATCGTAACAGAGATGGCAGCACTGTACAGAGCATAAACCATAGTGGCAGCGACGAGAGTTAGGACTGTTTTCGATACTTAAAATGAGGACGTTTTCATTGCAAGAACAGCGTGTAATCATTCGTTTTCTCCATTTTCGTGGTGTGGCGCCTATTGAAATTCATCACCAGTTGAGTGAGGCATGTGGTGATGGTACCATGGATGTGTCTAATGTGCGTTCCTGGGTGTGACAGTTCAATGAAGGCAGAACATCGTGTGACAACAAACCAAGACAGTTAAGTGAGGCATGTGGTGATGGTAACATGGATGTGTCTAATGTACGTTCCTGGGTGCGACAGTTCAATGAAGACAGAACATCGTGTGACAACAAACCAAGACAGTTAAGTGAGGCATGTGGTGATGGTACCATGGATGTGTCTAATGTACGTTCCTGGGTGTGACAGTTCAATGAAGGCAGAACATTGTGTGACAACAAACCAAGACAGTTAAGTGAGGCATGTGGTGATGGTACCATGGATGTGTCTAATATACGTTCCTGGATGTGACAGTTCAATGAAGACAGAACATCGTGTGACAACAAACCAAGACAGTTAAGTGAGGCATGTGGTGATGGTAACATGGATGTGTCTAATGTACGTTCCTGGGTGTGCCAGTTCAATGAAGACAGAACATCGTGTGATAACAAACCAAGACAGTTAAGTGAGGCATGTGGTGATGGTACCATGGATGTGTCTAATGTGCGTTCCTGGGTGTGCCAGTTCAATGAAGACAGAACATCGTGTGACAACAAACCAAGACAGTTAAGTGAGGCATGTAGTGATGGTACCATGGATGTGTCTAATGTGCGTTCCTGGGTGTGACAGTTCAATGAAGGCAGAACATTGTGTGACAACAAACCAAGACAGTTAAGTGAGGCATGTGGTGATGTTAGCATGGATGTGTCTAATGTGCGTTCCTGGGTGTGACAGTTCAATGAAGGCAGAACATTGTGTGACAACAAACCAAGACAGTTAAGTGAGGCATGTGGTGATGGTACCATGGATGTGTCTAATGTACGTTCCTGGGTGTGACAGTTCAATGAAGGCAGAACATCGTGTGACAACAAACCAAGACAGTTAAGTGAGGCATGTGGTGATGGTACCATGGATGTGTCTAATGTGCGTTCCTGGGTGTGACAGTTCAATGAAGACAGAACATCGTGTGACAACAAACCAAGACAGTTAAGTGAGGCATGTGGTGATGGTACCATGGATGTGTCTAATGTGCGTTCCTGGGTGTGACAGTTCAATGAAGGCAGAACATTGTGTGACAACAAACCAAGACAGTCACGGCCTCGCATCAACAGGTCTGACGACAGTTTTGGAGGATCGCCGATTGAGCGTTGCAGACATCCCTCCAAAATAGGCATTTCCGTGGGATCTGTGTACAAAATCCTGCACGAAGATCTGAAAATGTGAAAAGTGTTGTCTTTATTGAACTGTCGCACCCAGGAACGTACATTAGACACATCCATGGTACCATAACCACATGCCTCACTCAACTGGTGATGAATTTCAATAGGTGTCACACCACGAAAATGGATAAAACGAATGATTACACTCTATTCTTGCAATGAAAACGTCGCCATTTTAAGTATCAAAAACAGCCCTAACTCTCGTCGCTGTCACTATAGTTCTATGCACTGTACAGTGCTGCCATCTATGTCACGAATTCACAAAGAGTCCACGTGTATTTAAATAAAAACAGAAGTTTCTATCTGGTCCTAGTCCTGAAAAAAGACATGGAAGCTATTATAACTTCAACGCACCTCATAACTAAATGAGAAAAGACTTCATATTTGAGAAAGCTATCAATTTTTGGAAATTCTAACCAATAACAAATATAAAAATTTATTTGGCATAATTTGTGTACTTTAACCAGATCTACGTTTTTGGAAACTAAGATTTTGTCTGTTTCTTACTGAGATGACTCGGCACTACGACCAGTCTTGATCTATTGTATCTATGCCCCCAAATGGGGCATCCCCGGGAGGAAGGATGAGGTGAGAGGAGACGGAGGGCAGCTGACACAAGAAGTCACGATAGTACAGAGAACAGGATCCATACTACTAACCAGTTGGAAACTTCCTGGCAGGCCGTACAATGGGTATCCTACTCACCGTGGTCCTCAAACGGCCAACTAGACCGGCCCGGAGACCGGAGACCGTCCTACCAGAGGAGGAAGTCTATACCAAGAGCATATCATCCTGCCATGCAGCGCCGAGATGCCCTCCTTTACCCTGTAACAGACCACTAGATGAGAGATCCCCTTAGGGGGGATCTGTCCACTTCAGCTGCTGTGGTGCGTGAGCTGCGGACCCTTAGCACTCGTTGTACCTCTGACGTTACTAGAGGAACCTCGGGCCGAACTGCCGAGTCCCTTCCGTATGGGAGTTGTTCGGATTGGGTTGAACTCGAGGGGTCAGGGGCAGTGTGTTCCCGATACCCGTGGGAGATCGGGTACGTCTCCGGACGGAGTTGAGGGAAGCCATATATTCCCGCGTACTAGTCAGCATAGCTAGTAGAAGGTGTGCTAGATCACCAGGCGTCCTCGGTAGCCTTCCCTTTTGGGGTTGGCACGCGTAAATGGCGTATCCACTTCCATCCCGTCTTGAGTCCACAGGACCAGATGGGGGGGGGGCTTGTTAGTCTCTAGGTCTTGCGCTATGGAAAGCCCCAAGGAGGCGCCGGGCGCCCTTCGGGGACAGCTCGGCAACTCCCTGTTTTGAGAGGGAGGTCAGCGATAGCTGCCCTACGTAGATCATCTAAATCCCTAGATGAGAAATGATGTGAAATGTTAATGGAGATGAAATGGAGGGACAGGAAATTCGGGGGATGTAATTAACCTAACGAGCATTCGCCTGGTGACCCGGGAAGACTCCCGAAAAAACCTATGGCTCAGGTACGTGGGTCAGTTAGGACGGTTGCCGGTCTCCGAACCCAGATCTCGAGATGGGACTTGCCGAATCATAGTAGTGTGGAAAATCCCTTGTCTTGGCCTGCCGGGGGAAGTTTCCATCTAAGTAAAATGTAGGGACCTGCCCTCTATACGTGTTAACTCCTGGGTCGGCCGCCCTTTGCCTCCTCTCGCCTCATGTTTCATCCTGGGGATGCCCCACTTGGGAGCATAGGTACAATACATCAAGACTGGTCTTAGTGCCCAATCCTCACCGTAGTTATCCTAATCCTAATGCTCAGCTTCAATATTCTCCTAATAACCTCCCCTTTTGGTAATGACCCTAAGATCCTCACTATTAGCTTCTAGTTGCCACTTCATTTCTACATTACTGACATTTTCTGCTTTCCTACTCCGAATCCGTATATAGATCTCTAAGAACTACTCTCAAATATTCCAAGAATTCCAAGCTAGCCTGCCATACCTAATCTGGCAACATGGGATACTTTCAACCCCCTCGCTAACGCAACCTTCCAAACTACTTCTGCAAATTGGTCTGAGATTAGGCCTCGCTAATTACCATACTTAATTCATCTTACCCCAAGTCAAACTGTACTGATAATATATTACCAAACCTATAACCCCTTAACATTTAACACAAACTCTCAAAATATTCACATGTTATTTTAAGTTCTTATTTATATTAATGATTTCTATATCATTTGTCATATAATTTTCCATCTGTATTTGCCTGTTTTACGTATTCTTTGTTGCTTTGCTCAGTATACAGATCCCACATTGCAGATGTCAATATGGCTTCTTTAGATATGAAGTAATCTACTAGATAATCACATAGTATGATTTTTGGGCAACTTGGATTATCCCCAATCATTTCAAATACAAAATAGGAAATTGGATAAACAAAAAATGAGTAAGTCACCTACCGGTTGTTTTTGTAGTCCCTTATTAGGCCACCAGGACTGCCACACATAAAATTGGTATTGCAAGAGTTGAATTGTTTCTTCCCATGTTGAATTAATTGTTTGATGAAGTCTTATAGTATTGTCATGGGTTCAAATCTCAATCCTAAACTGTGACAGTTTTTTTTAAGAAACAATACTTTACGGAACACATATATTTACTTTTACTCCGAAACAAAACACCATCGGAAAGTAAAGTTCGTTCCAAAGGAAATATATTGCAAACACTCGCATTATTTGGTACAGCATTTGAAAGTTCATCTGGATAAAGTGTTTCTGCTACAGACACATATGCAATCCGCTTTCACATATGAAACTGGTCAATATACAGTGCCTTATTTTTCACTGGTGGCCGGTAGGCTGGCGGGCTGTTAGTGCTGCAACAGAAGCTACGCTACCGCCGCATAGCCACACTGCTGGCTCTTTGAATATTGACATTCTAGCGTTTAGGTGTATCATGCAAGTTATAATTTCAGTAATCACAGAAGGTGTTGGAAATAATGTCCTTGTGCTGCCACGCATTAATTCATCTTCTGAAATTGTAGTAATTTCTCTGATATTGTCTTTCAGTTCTTCCAACGTATGTAGGTTGTTCCGACACTATTTTTAAGTTCTCCCATAAATAAAAATCGCATACTGCAACGGCTGGGAATCGCTGTGGCCATAGCCCTTTACTGATGACCCTACCTTCAACATTTCCTTTGTTAATTGCAACGAGAGATCAATTGTATGTGCTGTAGCAGAGTATTGAACATATGCCTATGTGCACTCAAAGTCACACAAATATTCCAGGAATGGTTTGATTATTGCATTCTTGTACCTCTGTCCGTTAACTGTTTCCTCAAAGATATAATAATAATCCGTGACACTACTGAGCCATATTGAGCCAAGGCCTGCCAAACAGACTGCCGGCCTCACGCCCACATACACAATGTAGAGCTGGGCGATCATCCAACCGATACGAGGAGGAGATGTGGTCAGCATCTCGGCATCCCCCAGCCGGAATGTTGGTTTTCGTGACCAGGGCCGCTTACCTAGCGTAAGCTCCTCGCTTTCCTCATGATTCTGAGTGGGCATCGGTTCTATACCCGGGATTTAAAACCCGCACTCCAAGGGGTGGGATCGATCCCGGGCTGCGTTCCGTGACAGGGAACCAAAGCGTGCTGCCTCAGCCCATTACGCCACGGCTTAGAACCCTCAAAGAATATAGGCACGCATTCTCAGCACACCAAATGCACGCCTGGTTAGCGTAGATGGTAACGTGTCTGCCTCACATTCAAGAGGTCCTGAGTTCGAATCTCGGTCAGGGTGAGTTACCTGGATAAGGCTTTGCACAGGGGTTTCCCTCATTCTTAAAAGACAAATGTTGGGTAGCTCTAAGTTCCATGGACTCATTTGAGCATTTCACCTATTTCATTCATCGTCCGATATGTCTTAACGGTGAAGAACGTAAATTACACAAAAAAGCACACAAAACCCCAATTATCTTTTCATGCAATCGCATTTCGTGCACAATTTTTTTTTCAGTATTCCAATATCTGTTGTTTTGTGACGATACATGACCATGTAATGAAAACCGTGCTTCGTCTATTGGGGGGCGAAGGTCCATCATTAACGTTACCCGCCACCCAATTGCAGAAATTTATGCTGCTCACAGTATCACATGGTTACAGTTTCTGAACTACGGTTATCTTATACGGTTTTAATTTCTAAAGTTTAGTGGCTTTCCAAGTCGAGAATTGCGAAATACCCGTTTCCTGTGATTTCCTACTCACAGATTCTCGTAGGCTACGTTCCAACTTATGTGCTATCTTATCGACGTTTTCATTTTACACTAAAGTTTAAAATTACACCTACAAGTTGTTTAAAGGAAATGTACTTGTAATAATTTCAACTTCAACATAACTAAAATTTGGAGCTAAAATAAGACTTGAAGCTTTTCTGGTGACGAATATGTTTGAGATCTGCTCGGGAAACAAGCCAGGGGAAAAGACGATTAGAAATAAGGATATTTTAACAAATGTAACCACAAATGTATCATTGTATATAACACAAATATCAACAAAGACAAAACACTGCCAATACTCGCATCACTGAACTAAAGACTGTTTTCAGTAAATTAAATGCCAGATCAGGAAATGGCGTGAGTATAGAAAATTAATTGGGTCAAAGAAACGTAACTACTTAACTTGATGATTAAGTTATCAAAACCTGAGAAGTATGGACTGGCTGAGCATTGTTTTGATAACGACCACAGAGCCAACTTTGGGAGACGACCATCTTGGCAAAATGCAACAGTTACTGGGAGCGGAGAGTTAAGGAGGCATGGCCATTTCCTCCGAGAGGAGCACGCTTAATCGTGATGCTGGATTTCATTCCAGCTTCTCTTGGAAACCGCCTTAAAATGGAAATCTGTCAGCTTAAGAAGCACAGTTTGATCATCATAACTTTCACAGGTACATATTGTCACGGCAACAGGCATAAAAGTTTCGGCACAAATAAGAAAACAGTTGGCGGATAAAGTTTCATGGTAATAATGAGCCTTGCTAAGCAGTTAATGATAGCGCGGCTATTGTAAACAAGCGCCGGCAAGCAGGTAAAGGACTTGCCGGCATAGATTAAGTTACGCTTATGGAATGTGATAATATATTTGGTTTCTTTATTCTTCCGGAAATTTCTGGACTGATAGAGATTGTTCGGGTTCTGGTTTATTTTTGAACAATCTAGAATTACGAATTAGGTATTTAAGGACGTGACGACTCGCAAAGTGAGGAGTTGTAAAACAGTGTTGTGAACGAGAGATAGCTGGAAGTGTTATTCTAACGAGAGCTAATGATGTAATCTACTGTCACTGTTTGTTATTGTCATCGACCTTGGTAGACAGACTGGTGTACGTAACGTAATGTTTCTGTTATCTATAAGTGTATTTATACAAAAATAAAGGAGATTTTTAATTTATGCAACTCGGCCTTTTAATTCTACGAACCCACAAAGTTACAATATTGTGACTGCGAGCGTTACGTAGATTCGGAAATCTGGTTTGTAGAAATTTAGAACAGCTTTTGCAGCAGTAAAAAGACGTGAAATTGACAATCAGCTTTCTTCGAGGCCGACTCGCTGCTTTGCTGCACGAAAACAAATGAAAGAAATCACTGCGGTACACTTCAGTCGTCGACTGTCGCAATAACCAACAAACTGCCACTTTCAATTCAATTCCAGGCTGGCAGGCTGTTTGGAACAGCCCGAAGGGTGGTCAAATCGTGTACCTGCTCTGGAAAGAGCTTTACCACGTAGTGTCGGGATGTGGATGTTGTAGGATGACGGGTGTGATTTAAGTGGGTGTATAGAAGGGAGGTAGCTTGTTGCTCCTCAGGGAATGATGAACCGGGTGCTACAGACAGAGTGTACCGCTGGTGGATTAGTTAATAAACTTGGAAGAAGATAAGTATAATTTTGAGTTTTCCAGAATAAATTTTGGATAGCTGTAATTTAGTTTAGGCTGGAATGGAGATCATGTGGTTACCGGTAATGACTGCAAGACATGCGGGGTAACGGGTATCGCTTTAAGCGACGCTCACGAGGTACATAATCCCCAAGGGATCTGACTAGGGCGTTCTGGTGTTGAGGCAAACTCTCGAAGAATTTTGTCGCCCGGCGCCTAATTTCATCCTCCATATAGCGGAGGGATGAAGCCTCGTGAAGTAGTCTCACGAGGAACCTTGTACAAACAGAATAAATAATCCGAAGACATTTATTTTGTGCACGTTGGAGCAGAACTAGGTTTGAGCCTGCGGCCATACCCCAGACTTCGCACGCATAGAGCATGACAGGGAGGACCAGAGCCATAAAGAGGCGCAACTTAAAGGAAACACTGCCACTTCTAACACCTCGCCGGTAGTTATACCTCCCCAGCCAATGTTTCTAGAAAGCCGCAGACCTTTCAAGAACTTTAGCGGCAGCAGAAAGTTCCGGAGTCCATCTCTCTCTCTTTTCCTCTCCTGCCCACGCGCCCGGCTCCGGCCCGCGGCAGCAGCACAACAATGCCACACGGTGAAAATATTTATTTGTATTGAATAAGTTGGAAGTACACTGATAAATGGCGTTTTTACCTTGTGAATTTGTTCCTAAATCAAACAAAATATAAAATGATAAAAAATGTTATGAGACTGGAGTAATTTTGTTGTTGAAATCCCTATACATTAGATTTTTTAACAAGTTCAAACGTACAGGCGCCGGCATTTCTGTAGCTGCTTCTACTGGTATAATTTATGTTGTCTTGCAGAAGATGACGTAGAGAGACTATATAAATCACGTCTATGGGGTACATTTCAAGGACAAATTAACTACGTGTCCGAGTGATGGATAGCGATTTATCTCACACTTGTTCAAACCATGAACAACGTCCATTCCATTTGCTGCAGTGTTTGAAAATTTGATTTTATTCTTTGTTTCATTTATGAAATGTTTATCAACCAGATAGACATTTTAGCTCCATATTCCAGATCTTATCGGGAAACAAGCCAGGTGAAAAGACGATTAGAAATTGACGTTTCGGGAGCGTACATCTCTCCCACCATCAGGAGATTTTAAGAAATGTCATAACCACAAATGTATCACTGGATATAACACAAATATCAACAAAAACAAAACACTACCAATACTCGCAATACTAAACAAAAGACTGTTTTCAGTAAATTAAATGCCAGGTCAGGAGATGGCGTGAATATAGAAATTAATTGGCTCAAAGTAACGTAATTACTTAACTTGATATTCAAACTGTGTTTCTTAAGCCGACGGATTTGCATTTTTAAGGCCGGAGGAGCTGGACAGAAATCCAGCATCACAATTAAGCGTGCTCCTCTCGGAGGAAATGTCCAAGCCTCCTTAACTCTCCGCTACCAGTAACTGTTGCATTTTGCCAAGATGGTCGTCTCCCAAAGTTGGCTCTATGGTCGTTATCAAAACAATACTCTGCCAGTCCAGACTTCTCAGGTTTTGATAACTTGATCATCAAGTTAAGTAGTTACGTTTCTTTGACTCAATTTTCTATACTCACGCCATCTCCTGACTGGCATTTAATTTGCTGAAAACAGTCTTTTGTTCAGTAATGCGAATTTTGATAGTGTTTTGTCTTTATTGATATTTGTGTTATATGTAGTTATATAAATATTCTGATGATGGGAGAGATGCACGATCCCGAAACGTCGATTTATAATCGTCTTTGCACCTGGCTTGTTTCCCGAGCAGATCTCGAACATATTCGTCACCAGGAGAGCTTCAGGTTATATTTTAGCTCCAAATTTTAGTTATGTTGAAGTTGAAATTATTACAAGTACATTTCCCTTAAACAGCTTTTAGGTTTAATTTTTTACTTTATTGTAAAAAGAAAAGCTCGGTAAGATAGAACATAAGTTAGAACGTAGCCTACGAGAATCTCTGAATAGGTAATCACAGGACACAACAGTTGAGGAGGTTAAAACTACCTCCTCCTTTCCTCCATCTTATTCTCATCCGCCACCCTATAAATCCCACATCCCATCGTCTCGTGGTTAAGTCCTTCACGTTGGTCTGTCCCTCAGCCTGCCAACTCTCCAATGCGTTGCGTTATTTACACAAAACGCCTCAGTGACATCACTGTTTACCTTTGGTCTTTCAGAACAGAACATCAATTTCCTGAAACTTCTTGGTTGAATCCTCATGATTAGGAATGGGACACAGGCCTGCTCTTAAATTGTTAAGAGTTCCAAATTGTTTCAGAGCTTGAGAAAACCTCCCCTTGCTTTCAAAAAACAATGAATCAACTAAATTCTGTCATTTAGTGATAAATCATATTTGTAAATTACAAATGCTTATACCATTATGAATAAAATTACTTATATTTTGTTGAGCAAAACTCTACCTATGATAAATATAAACTGAAAAAAAGAATTTTAAAAACCCACATTGCTTGTCCAGGATGTGCCTTCTTTTGTTTTCTTTATTCTATCACAGATATGAAATTTTTAGAGGTTTAAAGTTTCAAGTGACTTGAAAGATGCTGCACATACTATGAGACACTCCAAATACAAAAAAAAAAAAAAAAAAAAAAAAGTCACTTTTAGAATACTTTCCTGGTGTGTTTGTCTTGGTGTGTGTGCTTGGTATTTTCTGTCTATGAACAGCATATTTATCTCAAAAATGAAAACTCCCATACATGTGAAACTTGATATGCAACTTCAGCAAGAAAATCCTCCATCCCAAACTACCCTTACAGATTAATCAAGGCTTCGCGGGTGATCAGCCGTGTCAGGTTTATGAATTTCGAGCTTTCAGACATTGTATACTCCATATTTAGATGCTGAAGAAGGCCATGGAGTATACAATGGCCGAAAGCCCGACATTCATAAACCTGACACGGTTGATCACCCGCAAAGCCTTGATTAATAACTCTGGCCATAAAAGTTTCAAGTCTTACCTTTCAGATGTTAATTTTTTTTTTCGAGAATTTTGACTTTTTCATAAATGATAACCATTTTTAAATGCTATATGTTTAAGATATTTTTCTGAGAAACGAAATGCGCATCTTCAATTCTATGGGGATAGCCTCTGAAGTTTTCATTTTCAACGACTTTTTAACGAATGGAAATTCTTATTAAACAAAAAGCTTAGATCTCATTAAAGGGCACAATTTATGTCAAATACTTCTTTCTTGGAGCTAACAATTTTTGAGATATACCACGTTATTAGTGTGTATTTCCAATACAATTTCCTTATATGTGAAGTCATTTTTTTCCAATTTAAATCCTTCAACGTTAAATCATATCGGACGACGAACGAAATGGGCGAAATATTGCTCAAATGAAAAAGATTTATCCAAATAACTCCCCCTGACCAAGATTCGAACTGGGAAGCTCTTCAACGTGAGGCAGATATTCTGCCATCTATGCTACCGAAGTGTGCATAGTCATTTGTTCACCCTCCTGGCTATGCAAAAAGAACCGGATTTCAAAGCCGTCATATAGCGAGCAGATACTAATCGTTAATTGATGGAAATTAATCATTTCTTCACAATAGCCATATACAGGCTATATAGATGGATAGAGTCTACATGAAAAATTCAATGCCATGGCCGGGATTTGAACCAGGAGATCCGTAGTTCAAATCCCGGTCGTGGCATTGAATTTTTCATGTTGACTCTATCAATAAAAAATCTTAGCCTTTATACGGCTAGTGTGAAGAAATGATTAATTTCCATCAATTAACTAACATAATAAGAGTTAAATAATGAAGCCTGGGACTCAAGTACTTACAATAGTAAGTCGCCACAAACGGTGTATCTTGGATGTGAGAGCCCCTAGTGGTCTACTTAGGAAATATACAAGTCAAATAGAGAATATAATGTCATGACGGCAAGTTGGTCATGGTAGCTCAATGGGTTAGAGCGACTGCACGGAAACCAGGAGATCCATGGTTTAAATCCTGGACGTGGCATTGCATTTTTCATGCTGACTCTATCCATCAGATATTAACAGATTTTAAGTCTATTTCTAATCCACCTATATCATTTACACAGAGTTTTATTTATAAACGCCACTTAATCACAGTGTTTCTTAGCGTCCCATTCTATGCATGACGTGAAAGACATTTTAATTTTGCTGAGAGGCCTCTTTATGAGCTTTGAGGTTCTTTCACGTGCCGTAAATCTAAGACAGGGGTCTACCATGTCTAGTTCTCTTCCGAAGGAAGCCGTGCTAAGAAGTTTAAAGTAAGAAAGGTGCATTCGACAGGATTGAGAACTAGGGGATAGTATATTCATCCTAGATCACAGAGGCGTACTCTACTTATAACGACATATTTACGAGGGCTGTTCAATAAAGAATGACCACAAATTTTTTTGACAACGTACCTTTACTCATCCTCATAATTTTGATGGTCCTTCTCAAACTAGTCTCCCCTGAAAGCGATGCAATTGTCCCAGCGTTTCTGCCAGTCTTCAGAGACATGTTGGAAACCATTTTTTGAGAAACCCTTCAAAATTGCCTCCGCAGCCTTCACCACTGCTTCTGATGATGGATAATGCCTCCCACGAAGGCGTTTCTTCAAATTAGGGAATAGAAAAAAGTCACATGGCTCTAAATCTGGACTATAGGGAGGGTGGGGGATGCACTTCACGTTGATTTTTACAAGATATTCAGCAACAACATTGGCAATATGCAGTCGCACATTTTCGTGGTGCAGCATCCAGCCTGCTTCACGGAGATGTGGTCTTTTGTGCCTGATATGGACTTGCAATGTTTTCAGGACATCCCTGTTGTATTGTCCAGTTACTGATGTGTGTGCAGGCACAACATGCTGATAAACCATTCCAGGAATATCAAAGAATGAGATGACCATAACTTTCGCAGCAGAAGCAACCACTTTTGCTTTTTTGTGGGTTGGTGATGAAGGAGATTTCCACACTGAGCTTTGCTATTTCCTCTCAGGATCAAAATGATGTAGCCAAGTTTCATCAGCAGTGATTACGTTTGAAAGAAACTCCGGATCTTACTCTAACATCAACTTTAACTACATGCAGACCTGTATGCGAATGTCCTTTTTGTTCGGGAATCAACAGTCTTGGAACCCATCGCGCACAAACACGTCTCATGTGTAATGTTTCTGTCACCAACGTGTGGGAGGCTCCCAATGAAATGTTCAGTATTTCAGAAAGTAATCTTAAGGTAATTCGTCGATCCTCTCTCACAATGGCAGCAGCAGTGTTGATGTTTTCTTCCGTGAGAGCAGTAACTGGAGCACTGGGTCCACATTCCTTTGAAATTGATTGTCTCCCCTCTTTAAATATTTTAAACCACATTCGAGCTGTGCTGTAGGAAACAACAGACTCTCCATGGGCCTCCTGTAACATTGTATGGGCCTCAACTGAACATTTGCTGAGGCGAAAGCAGAATTTCAAAGTCGCATATTGTTCCTCGCGTGTTATCTCCATTGCAGCGGTAGGCGATACTATACATGTCAGAAACTTGTCTGGTTCTCACAGGCGGGAACCAGCAGTACCAACAGTGAAACTACTACGGCGTGTTTGTTTCACATTAAGCTAACAGAATATAATAAGATTGAATTTTAGTGTGAAAAATTATGACTGTAAAAATTATGATTATTCTTTATTGAACAGCCCTCGTAATAAAAACATTTCTACATATGTCTCTCAATTAACATGAAATCGGCAGAGTGATCGACCTATATGGGAATGAGTCGAGAAATCATATGAGTGGAACCTATCTGATCTTTTGTTCTTACGAAACTATATGTTGAACGCATATAAAACGTAGCTAGAATGTTAATGATTTATGAGCAATCCTAACAGCTTCTGATTAAAATATGTAAAATTTTCTCACCTGTACGTAATTATATTAGTTTGTACCATAAGCACAATCTATTTTTTGATACTGGTGTTTTGGAAAATCTATTGTGTTCCTTTGGTTTGGCAATGCTATATACAGGATGCCGTGGCTAGTGTTGCGTACATTGAGAGCATGTATCAGTTTTCAGTTGTTAATAAACAATAACAAAATGGAGATAACAAAGTTTGAACTTAGAGTACTTCTAAAACATTACTGGAAAAAAGATTATAAAGTCGCTGTCGCAGCTCCAAGAATATAAGAAGTGGAAGGAGAAGTGAGCGTGTGGTACAACGATGGTTCCAACGTTTCAACAATGGAGACGAAAACACTAAAGATTTACCACGTTCTAGAAGAACTTAAGTTTTCTAAGAAAATCTGCAAAAAAGTACCCTAGGCTTTCAGAAGAACTTGGTGCAACAAAAGATACCGCCCGCCTCGGTAGCGTAGATGGTAGCGTGTCTGTCTCACGTTCAAGAGGTCCCGAGTTCGAATCTCGGTCAGGGTGAGTTACCCGGATAAGGTTTTTCTTCGGAGTTTTTCCTCTGAGCTCCAGGGACCCCGGACTCATTTGAGCATCATTTCATCAATTTCATTCATCGTCCGATACGACTTAACGTTGGAGGACGTAAAGTACAAAAATAAATAAAAAAAATAAATCTGCCTCACGTTCAAGAGGTCTCGAGATTGAATCTCGGTCAGGGTGAGTTACCTGGATCAGGTTTTTTCAGGAGTTTTCCCTTATCCTTCAAGAGGAATGTCGGGTAACTGAGCTCCATGGATCCTGGACTCATTTGAGCATTATTTCACCAAATTCATTCACCGTCCGATATGACTTAACGTTTGAGGACGTAAATTACCAAAAAAAAAAAAAAAAAAAAAAAATACATCGCCACATAAGACATTTGGAAAATTATACAGAAGCTGTAGATATGTACCTCATGAACTGAAACCTCAACAGGTTGAACGTAGCGTGGATATCTGTTGTCAGCTTATGCATAATCCCATGGATAATAGATTTGTCAGGAGAACTGTCACTTGTGATGAAAAATGGGCATATTTCCAAAATGCTGATGTTTCAAAACAGTGGCTTGATTCCCGCCAACCTGCCAGTCATCGTTAAAAAATCATTTCGGTCCCAAAGTAATGTTGTGTGTCTGGTGGACTTCTGAAGTTGTGATTCACTGGGAGTTTGTTCCAAATGTGTGGGCGATTGATGCGGATCTTTATTTTCAACAACTGGAACGAGTTTATGAAGTTTTGAGAGGGAGATACCCAGCTTTAGTTAGCCGAAATAGAATATTATTGCAAAGGATAAAGCAACAACCTACACTGCACGAACAACCATGAAAAAGTTTCAGGAATTGGAAGGAAACTGCTACCACACTCAATCCTGATCTTCCACCCTCAGATTATCATCGTTTTGAATCCATGACCCATTTTCTACATGGAACAAATTTTGACAACATTGAAGCAGTGCAAGTAGTGTCACCGAATTCTTCTCATCAAAAACCAAAGACTGTTACCATCGTGGGATAATAAGCCTCGCTGAATGATGACTCAAGACCATAGAATATAATGGTCTATACTTAGAAAATTAGTTAACTGCTTGTCGGAACACATTTCAAATAATTGTTTTTCTTAAAAAAGAAAGAAATTACTTATGAGACAATATCTATATTTTGAACGCCGTACTTTTGTATCCTGTTGAAGACGGTTCAAGGTAACACTTGAAGAAGTACAGCTCTGTGGGTGGCACAGCGTGCAGAAGGATGACATTTCAAGCATGCCAAGTTACGGTCCGCATATGTTTTCTCTTGCAAAACAAAAGAAGCAAAAACATCCACTCTCAAGATGGCAAGTATATTAATACACAGTAATTCGTATAAGAACGTGGATGTTAACCAAAACCCACTTTACCCTACTATTACTACTTCTCTCCACTTATGCTAATCGAATAAACCTTCACTAGACATTTACACGTTTCGTAGTAAGTATAGGAAAGATGCACTACGTTAAAGCGATAGAAACATGTTTAAACGCGCCTCGCTAGAGAGTTGTGCTTTGGTTGTCTGCCACGGAATGCACCCGGGATCGATCTCAGCCTTGGGGGCTGCGGGTATAGACCCGGGTATAAGACCGTTGCCCACTCACTATCGTGAGGAAATTGAGGAGCTATGCTAGGTAGCGGCCCTGGTCTAGAAAGCACACTTTCCGGCTGGGGGACGCCGAGTTGCTGACCACATCTCCCCACATCGGCTGGATGATGGTCCACCTTTATCTTGCGTATGTGGGCGTGAGGCCGGTAGACTTTGTCCCGCTGTTACGCCATCGGTTAGATTTATATGATGGCTTTGAAATTGCATGCTCTTTGAATGATCACGAGAGAGAACCATTAGCTACTTACCATTTGAAAAAAGTATAATTAAAAAATTCAAACCAATAAAAAAGAACATTTCATAAATTTTATAATTTAATGAGATCTGCACTTTTTATGACGACACAGTGGTAACGTGTGCGACTCAAATACCGAAGGTACCAGATTGAAACCCTGCGGCCAACCAGGTTTCGTGGTTATTTTAGGTCGCTGTGTTGGAAAACTTGATCAGGAATTTTTCTATCATCCCTCTGCATTTTCTTTTCATTTCTTTCTTCTTCACCACTGAATTATATACTGGGCTGATCACCCATCCTGGGTTGGCTTGCTCCTCTACTGATCCACCAGCTTAAAGAGGTAGGTAATCTATTGCAGAATAGAAAACAACCTTTTGGCCATCTCTTACAGTTTACTAACTGTACTGAAGTCATTCAGGATGAAGAGCACTTGACGGACTATCCCCATATAACACAAAATATCTGTTTAATACTTCATTCAAACATATATTTTAATAATTTTAAATGTATATTTCAAGAAAATAAAAACTAACGAAACCTTTCCCTTGTAAATGATGGTTTGGGAAGAGGGGTGGGTAACCTGCTTTTCACACACGCACATATAGAATTTTCTTTTTAAATTGAGACATATATTTCCGATGTTGATTTTTTGGAAAGAATGCAGCACTTCATCTAATTACTATAGATATGTAAGCAGTAGAGAAGCTAAAACAGTTTACGTTAAATATAAAATCCATGGGTTGGTCAAGTTGTCCTAGCAAAATGTAGTGGTTTATAACAGTTCAAGATTGAAATTACATGTAACCCACCTGAAAACTACAATTACAGAGTGAGTCAAACTACTGTCGACAAATTTCCAGTAGTGCTGGATAAAATCTAATAATGTCATACAGACTTGTTATCCATCTTTAGGAAGTTAAATTTATTAAGTAACCACTTCGTGCATTCAGCCAAGCAAATCTTTGTTGTCCCACTATTTTGGAAGTCACTAGTATTGCTTTAGTTGAGTTAGGCAGCCAAAAAGCAAAGAAATAATAAAGGAAAACGTTTTGAATTTTTTGTATAGATGTTTGATAAAAGAAGAGAATGAGATTTAAGGTTATGCATGGGCCAGAAAAAATGTACGAAAAGAGCATTTAGTGGATAGGGGTAGAAGATAAAATGAGAGAAATAGGAATGGGAGACATTTGGGAGAAGGAAAGGGGAAATGGAGAAGAATTTTGAAAGATGTCGAGAAATAGGATAGAGGACATAGGAAGACAAGAGATATGGGGGAACTTAGAAAGTGAAACATCATTGCGATTGTACAGAATAATAAAAAGGGAGTGGAGAAGAGAGAAGTACGAGAATTATTACAATGAGTGGGAAAGAGAAGGGCTGGTATGGATGAGGACAGGGACAAAGTTTCTGAAGGGGCTAAGGGGGGAAATAAAAGAGTATATAAACTATGCGGGGCAGAAGAGAGCATGGAGCATTACATGGTAGAGTGCGGGGAAATGGTAGAGTGGGGAAATAAGATATGGTAAGATATGGGAAGAAAAATGGGATAAACTGGACAAAAAACCTTAGCCATGAGATGCTGATAGGAAAGGGGAAAAGAAGAATAAGAGCATGTAGGAGTGTTTAAAGAAGATGAAAGTGAAGTGGAGTAGGAGAAAAAAGAGTAGTAGAAAAGAGTAGAGAAGGGAGGAGAGAAAAAAGGGAGAGAGTAAGGATCATGTACAGGAAGGGCACCCCGTGATGAGCAAAAGGCCAGGGAGCCAAGGGAAGGATGAAAGGAAGAGATAGTGATGTGTCTCTTACAGCCTCTCCTATCCAAATCCCATCCTCTCCCTGCCCATGGTGCACCCTGCTTTAACAGATGAGGCTCTGGAGACCGGGTTACAGTGGTATAACTGTTTCATTAAAAATGGAGGAAAGGCTGGTCATTTCTAATTTACCAATAAAAAGAACTGTCCATAAGAAACAGTTGAAACTTGCTCAATAAACAATGTTAGTCTCCTATAGTGATAAATGTTAAAAATGTTATTTTTTTTAGAAAAAATGCATAAAAGTTAAGGTGCGTTTTACAGTCTGTAAGATACGCTATTGAATCATATCTGCTAACTTCTGACTATACAAACTTTACGGTTTAAACATGAGCGCGGTCTTTAAGGATTGCGGCTATCGATAATCGATCACATCTCTAAGACTAAAACTCGAAGGAGAAAAAGCATGCAAATCTTATAAATACATGACCTGCTATTACTTTACCGTACAACTATAAGCATGACTATACTATAGCAAATTAATTGAAAATGCTTATCGATTTTGGTCCGTGCAGGTTACCCCTTCTCCTCTTCAGGCGCGTGCGTACAGATGTCCCATGAACACGGAGAGAAAGGGAGAATGACGTAACCGGCAATAGTTGCGCCCGCAACGCTCTGCGCATCTTTTTATTACCTTGCCAGACAGTACCATTATTATTTCTACTTACGTGGATCAATCCTCAAGTTCTCACACCAAATTCTTTTACTCTGACTTTGCTCAATCTAAAGAATTTCGTTTCAGAACTACATCCACGTGCTTAGCAGCTTCACCTCTAGACACACCCTGAGCTAATTGTTTCCTTCGCCACGCTAGTCTATTTGGCTGTAACTAAGCTAAATTGTATCGCTAATAACTCCTATTCTATAATAATATTTTACATTGTCCAGCTTCTTTTACATTGAAGCTTCTTATATTAGACATTAATTTTAAAACATGAATAATATTGATTGCAATTATTTGTCGATCTCATTGCAATTTCTCTATAAAATTATAAATCTTATTCGTCAATTTACTTCAGTCACCTCCAAAATACTCTCCATTACATGCGTTGCACTTGTCAAGTCTCTTTTCCCATTGTTGGAAGCATGTTTGGAACTCTTCAAGTTTGATATTGTCCAGTGCCCTTTGCGAAGCTGTTTTTTACCGCCTCCATATCGTCATAACGCTCCCCTTTTACCGTTTTTTTCATTCGTGGAAATAGGAAAAAGTCGCACGGGGCTAGGTCCGGCGAATACGGAGCATGGGGAACGACAGACCACCTCTGAGATGCCAAATAGTGGGTCACTCGCAAGGCCGCGTGTGATGGAGCGTTGTCGTGATACAGAAACCAGTCACCTGACCGCCGAAGTTCCGGGCGTTTCCTCCTCACATCCTCTCGCAGACGCCTTAAAACATCCAAGTAAAGGTGCTGGTTAACAGTCTGGCCAGGGGGTACGAATTCCCGATGCACAATTCCACGAACATCAAAAAAGACAATGATCATCGTCTTCACATTTGACCTCACTTGCCTTGCTTTTTTTGGTCTGGGAGAGTTGGGAGTCCTCCACTGGCTTGACGCTTGCTTGGTTTCTGGGTCATACCCGTAACACCAACTCTCATCCCCTGTAATGACTTTTTTCAAGAAGTTTGGATCACGTGCAATCTCTGTTTTCAAGTCCTGACACACATTCATGCGGATGGTTTTGTGCTCCTGTGTGAGAAGGCGCGGAACAAATTTAGCAGCAACACGTCTCATGTACAAATCCTCCTTCAAAATCCGCTAGCACGAGCTCCAACTGATTCCTGTCGCTGCTGAAATATGGTCGATCGTTTGGCGACGATCCTCGTTGATCTTTTGGTGGACCTGTTCAATGTTCTCCTCATTTCGCGATGTTGAAGGGCGTCCAGAACGAGCTTGGTCTTCAACACACGTCTCACCACGTTTAAAGCGCCCACACTACTCGAAAACCTGTGTGCGGCTCATAGCATCCTCCTGGAAAGCTTCCTGAAGCATTTGGTGTGTCTCCGTTGCAGTTTTTTTTTAAAGCGGGAAACAAATTTCACACAACTCTTTGTTCTTTTAAAGTTGTCATAACGACTTCGCAGAGGTAGCCCGCCAACAGTCAGAGAAACACAATACCACACTTGCACGTTCAGCTCTACACTGACGCCTTCTGCGCAGCTGTTTCATGAAGGTCTCTACTAGCACCATCTAGCGTGAGAACCCTGCACTACGTCTACGAGTGGCAGCGCCCTCGGAGTCCGGTTTCTTTTGTGTCCCCCCCCTCATATATATATATAGGCCTGAGAAAATAAATGTGTCTTTATTAGGTATCTACCTTATCCATATCCTTGCATAAATAGGGCAAGTGCCTGTTGTATTCCATCCCAAACCTGGATGTGGAGATATAATTGAAACTGTATGTTTTAAGATCCTCTTTAGAAAACAAAACTCCTTATTGTCACGCGGCCGGCGTGCACAAAGAGACAGATAGTGCAGCGCGGAGATAAAAAGTTGCCGAAACAGATAAAGATAGATGACTGGAAGGTTCGTCTTTCGTCTGGTGCCGTATTGATTGTTAGAGAACATTCCACAAATTTCTAGGACAATGAGTGGAGCTATAAAAGAAGCCGCGGATCGCCAGTTGAGAGTCGTAATTGAACTTGATTTGTGTGGGTATAGCTGTTTTTTGAAAGTGAACTCTGTTGTTTGTGGTCGACGACCTTGACGATTGTATTTGTGTATGTTACGTCCTTCTGTTTCTGCTGCCAAGGGTGTACAAACTTTGTTTCTACGGAAATAAAGAACATTTTGGAATTTCTACAAACTCGACTTTAAATTTTACGAACCCACAAAGTCACATAGAATTGATATTTACTGTATCAATTACTTATTTTATCAATAAATAAATGTTATGTTTGTTAAAGACACTGCCGGCTGTCAGAACCATATCAGTGCCACCGCTGTGCCCGAATTTTGCCCCACAAGAATTATTTTACATGGAAGTACTAAATCTGCTGAGTGGCAACGAATTCTAGTCCAACCAATGAAGAATTCGAATACTAATCCAGAAGGAATCCATCCATATCGATTAGAGACATCAGAATATCTTCTCCACGTGGAGTAAATCACGTTATAGGAGCTGTGAACACCTTACAATTCATTAACGATGTCAGTCTTATTATAAAATAGACTATAACTGCTGTACAATTCGACTCTTGCTATAATTCTCTTTAACTTCAGGACACATTTCATCCCTAATTTATCCTCTACACATCTTCAACTTGGTAGAGAGCATCCGCATTCACCCTGTACTGCTCCTGAACATAGCTGTGACCAAGCAGAATTACATAACACGTGCCTTAATCAACAGGACATTTAAGAATGTGCTTAAATCACGTGTTTAAAAACAGAAGTACACGAAGTATTCGCACAGCTGCATCGCAACTTTGAGAAGGCGGCAAATCTATCAAACACATTATGCACTCCGAGTGACAAATGTTGAAAAATCGATATAGCGTTGCGCAACAAAATACTTCCAGATTGTTTGGAATGGAGATTTATGGCGTGAATTAAATCCAGTTGATCCTTGACATGACGTCGAGGCCGAGGTTTCTCACACTCCACAGTTGACATGCTACATGTTCTAATGTGCCACTAGATCTCTCTGACGGACATTCACCTATCGCCTGAGCTCACACCTTAAAACATCAGGAAAAGTATCGTCACATTCACGTAGTTTTCTCTACAGATTTTTTTTACAATCGTACGAAAGCTTATTCTATTTATTTCATGTTAAAGATAAGCGGTTATAGGAATGGCCTTATTGTAGGTACAAAGAAAACTAGTCAGATGTTTAAAAAGCGGGTACCTATACCTGACTTTGAAATTCCACATACTTTCCAAGAGGTCATGAGGAAAACAAAAATCCTGACTTAGAATTTAAAAAACGTATAAAGTATTTGAAAATTTAAACAAATAACAATGATTATCTTGGATATGTAAATGCACAAAAAGCAACCTATCATCTGTTAGATAACAGTCACCATTATTAATATATGAACAGATTAAGTCGTATTGTCTTGATTGGATTGGATTATTTGCGGAGGGGACTCGGCACAGAATTACAGTCCTGCGCTGTTGTATTTATGGCCCAAGAAGTCACAACAGTGCAGAGGGGGGTCCTACAATTCAACCGTTGCAGGCCAGTGCAGCAGGTACCAGGACCTTATCATCCTGCCATTCGGGCGCCGAGACTCCTGCCGACATTTTACCCTAAAAGAGACCACCATGTGATGTGAAATAATGGAGAAGAAATAGAGGGACAGAAATTCGGGGGATATAATTAACCTATCCAGCATCCGCTTGGTGACCCGGGAAACCCCACAAAAGACCAATGGGGCATATAGGCCAGGCATGGGAACCGAATCCGGACCTCCTGCTTGTGGGCCACAGACAAATCGCCTGAGCCATCCCGCTGGATTAATCATGAGTTGACTGATGTCAAAATTCTCTCTCAACCAATAGCTATTTTAATTTGATTAAACCACGCTCACCAGTGTAGATGGTTTGCATCCCATCTTTCTACATAAAACACAAAAGCCCAGCCTAAAGTATTCTAACAAGAAGTCCTTTCTGCGGTTAAACCCATTTTTGGGTGGGCACGCAGCATAACTCTTCGGGTTGTGTGTAGCCTGTCAGCCCTACGGTCGAAAGGAAATCGTATCCTGACTTGAAGAAAAAAACATTTAAAAGCAAGAAGAAAAATGACTTGATTAAACATTAGAGTATTTGCAAAAATTAAAGGTGTATGAAGTGGACCGTACTGAAGACTCCAGCAAATCATACGTTTGCCGCTCCTACCAGCGCTGCCGAAATTTGGTACATATACAAATGCTGTGCACTGAATTAAATCTTTACTTTCATTAATTGCATTCTGCAGAATATTTTAAACAGATATATTCCAATCTTATAATTCTACAAATTTTGTTTTGAAAATGGGCTACGAAAGTTAAAACGCAAGCTGTTCATCTTTTGTCTTCACATAGTTACCGTTACTCAACATTCATTCAACACTGAAATGCCTAAAAAATACAACCACTCCTATAAAAAGACCAGAAGCTTTCTTTGCAACAAATATACTCAATATCTTCTGGGCAGCAAGCCAGGTGAAAAGACGATTTCCGAATGGGAGAGAAGCACACTTCCGAAACGTCGATTTCTAATCGTCTTTTCACCTGGCTTGCTGCCCGAGAAGAAATTGAGCATACAACCACTCCTTTCTCACAACATTTATCTATTAATAAACATACAGTATACGTAGGAATGAATTAACGTTCAGTTCGTTTTTAGAGAAGTGTGTTATTTTATTATCAAACTGACCAGGACTGTAATTAAGTCACGTTTCAAACTCAAGCTGAAATACTGTTAATATATATGTTTTATTATCATATTTCCTTTACTCGTGTATATGAACCCGTTCATCGAAACTAGGATAAACTGCTTTTCGATTAACAAATTTGGAGTCATGCTCCGGGCAGAAACATCATATTTAATGCGTACACTAAGAAAAAAAACTCAAACTTAAATTTTGTTATTTGTTATAAGATGATCAGGATGTTAAACCTAGTGTTTATTATTGAAAGGTCGGCACCGGGTAGTCAGAACGGTAAATGAGTTAAGGCGCGCGCTCACATAGCGCAAACACGATAAACGACATTGTCAGCGTACTAGAACCTTCTGGATGTTTCGACATCTCGAATGTTCAGGAAAGTTCCTACGGCTAAATGCTCGAGTGAGTTTACGGTGCCTGAGAGTAAGTCGGTCTGTCGAAGCAAATCCGAGGTCGCGAAATGATTCTCGCGGAGTGAGTGAGTTAATGGTATGTTTTGGTGTGATGAGCGAGTTTTTAGCGATTGTGGTAAAGTGCAGTGTTGTTACTGCACTACACTACTGTCCTCCACAGGAGAGAAAGTCTCCGGGCCTGAGAAGCAGGGGATTGGCGAAAGTTCCCACACTCTCCCTGGACAGGTTTATGACACTCCATGTCAGCACAAATACAGACCATTTAAAAACATTCTGACGGCTTCTACTTTTGTAAATGAATATTCTGGGTTTTAGTGTACAGAGTGAATAGAGCGCATGTGTTTTAACGGTTCTACTTCTTGTGTAGCATGCGTTCTCTGTCACACACACTCGCTGTCCTTTTCCCATTGTGTAAGAGTAGTACATTCCTTTCATGGGTCTTTTTTGCGTTGCTGGACAGTACTAGATATCCTGTGTTTGACTCCCTAGCAAGTAAACAGTTCCGAAAGAAGAGGCTACGACGGGCGTATTTTGTTACGTCGCAGAACAAAGTGAAGCGATGGTGAACATTGAACTAGTTCACATGTGGGGTAAGCAAAGAGAATTGTTGACCAAAGCTGACCTATGTCATTCAGTGGCAGTGAAATATAAGATATTTAACATTTGGATGTGTAGAGTTATCGAGTTATGTTTGTCAACAGGATTCATAAAGTGATGATTATTCGTTGACACAATTTGTTTGAAGTCGATAGAAATTTAACATTAGAGCGTATAGAAACCTGTTAAAAATGAACAACTTAAAATATCACAACTTTAAACATAAAAATTATTGGTATGGAACTGTAAAGTAACGTTATATGTATATAGCGGGTAGTTAAATTATAATGGAACCCACTCGCGGTCTCTGTCTACTGTGCTAGACGGTCGGCAGTCGCCGGGGAACTTACGCCGACAGAGGCGGACTAGAATCCTTACCTGATAATAGATGTTGGAAATGTGGACCTTCTGCTCTCAAGCAGGCTATTTCGTGTAAATATGTGTATATAGTGTGGCTCGCTCGTTCTCCTGACCTAACGAGTTGTGACTTTTATTTATGTGGTTCTGTAGGAGATAAAGGTGTATCGTTCATTCAAGAACTAGAGAAAATGTTGCGCAAGAAATCGTAAGAATACCTGCAGCTGAGCTTCGGAAAGTGAGCGAGAACGTTTAAACGAGATATGACGATTGTTTGGGAGTAGAAAGTCAACATTTCCACCAACTATTACAGAGAAAGACAGCTTCGAGGAGCGAGGCCTGCAGTGAGTGTAACGTCAGGCAAGAGCCGTGTTGCCTATATAAATGGCGCTCTGAGTACAGAATCTGGGGGTTCAGTCAGGTGTAGCACACTCGATAACAACAAGGTATCTGCCACGTACCAAATGGACTGTTAAATTTACAATGTGACGATTTATTGAAGGACAAATATACACACAAGGAAGACTTGGTTGATTTTTACAAGAATGTCCCCCAAACCAGATTTCCGAGGTTGTATTCACTTGCCGCACGGACATTGTGTATGTTTGGCTCGACATATGTGTGCGAACAATTTTTTTTCTGTTATTAAATTAGCTAAGTCCAAACCCCGAAGTACCTTGTCGGATCACAATCTAACATGCAGCCTTCGATTATAAATTTTCCAGACATTACGTCCTGACATTGATAAACTAGTTAAAGAAAAACGAAACAGAAAGCGTCGAAAAATGTTACGTAATTTTGTTCGGAATGGGTATCCTAATCTGCAGAGAAAATTACTTTATGTTTTATGTTATTCACTTTATAATATGCCTGACCTTTAGATAAACTAAGAGTTGAAGTTTTATATATTTTCTCATAGCACAGAGCCAAAATGTAGTTGTTTATAAACTATGACCAATTGTGTAATTAAAGCAATCAGCATTAATATTACAACACCCAAGATGTAAGTTGTACGTATTATTAATACCCGATACGTTTCTTGTCTTTCCTACGCTGTCGGAACCCCAACACATCAAACTGTTTCCTTCCTCTTGGGCAGCAGAAATCAGCGCGGTGACATCACACGCTAATCTACCTTTCGTTCGGTGGCACATTTGGCGGTTAGAGATGATGGAGCTCACGTCACACCGCCACTACCTGTCTTCCCCTGATCTATTATAAGGTAATGATTCCAGTCCGCCTCTTCCAGCGTATGTTTCCCGGTGACTACCGTCGATCTCGCGCAGTAGAGACAGGCCATGTGTGGGCTCGATTATAATTTAATTACCCCATATATTTTCGATCCTGAGTGAAAGTTAATTTTTCTTCCACACTTAGTCGTGTGTAGGAGAAAGTTTTGAAAAGAGAGAATCAGATACTGAAAAATTCAATGCCATAACCGGGATTTGAACCATCTAACTTGATTTAACCACTGAGCTACCATGGCAACATTTCAGCATGACACAAAATTGTCCAAATGACTTGTCCCTTTTCCCTGGTAAGCTACAAGGAGATCAGAATTCACATCAAATAAGTCACCGTTACTGTTACCTGGAAGCTCAATGAGCCCTACGGAGACCGGAACCTCTGATGGTTCAAAACCCGGCTACGACATTGAATCTTTCAGTTTAATTCTACCTTTCAATATCTTAAATAAACTATGTGTGCAAATAAATGGACTGAAGTAATTTATTGGTTTGGAACTGTACTTAGATGGACATTCTGACCGCAGTGGAAACCTCGAGGACTGATAATAACAGTTCTGATACTCGACATGACTGCACTCGGTGACTTCACCGTTTCAGAACTATCTTGCAGTAACTCCTGCTGGTCATTGTAGCACTGTCGTACCACCTCTAAAGTCTTTCTTAGAGCCTCAACCTTAACTAGGTCATTTTTCATTTCGTATTTTCTGATCTTGTGTAAAAGAAGATATTCCAGGTCATCAAATGACAGCGTTAACTCTATTTCGTGAAAGTCATCTTCACTTCCCACTGGGTCAGATCTGGTGGCAGTACGTGAACTCTTCTTGTCTTGTGAGACTTGATCCTCGTACCTGCAATAATGAGCATAGTGATCGATACTTCCCTCCTCTTAACATTTATGTACTTATAAAACGAGTCACAACTTTGATAATCAGGCAGCGAAACTTGGCTGTTAGGGTCAGCAAGTCAAAACAAACCGATACACACGCATGCACTACTGCATTGTTTAGGCTTCGAAATGTTTTAGAAATGAGGTCGGAAATTTTGATTGCATCTTACCTTGGATGGATATTTCGTTCATCCAAAGAAATAATTTATATATAATTAATTGATCAATAATAAACGTACCCTTTTCAGACTTAAAATATTATATTATATATTTTTTCAAAGCAAAATACTCCTATTTTAAGTGGAAGATTTGCAATTCACGTGTATCTATTGTATTCATAGCAGAAACAAGACATGTTGATTGTAAAACGCGTGTTCATTGACCCAAGGTTTTTATTTGCCCATTTTTTCTTCAGCATACGTTTTGGCAGTGTATTTCGATACGTTTTCTAAAACTCCTGCGGTTATTGGGTAAATCTCAGTGTGGCTTTAATTTAAACACTGTCTGTATTGCAATTTTTCCTCGAGGTCGTGTAATATGATGCGGAGAAAACGTAAATATAAGGGATGTTCAAAAAGAAACGAGCCGGAGTCTGGTATGAACAAAACCAGTGACAGGATGGTAATATCGTAACGAAGTGTTGTTCTGACCAGAACGTGGAAGTTCACAGCCCACCACTAGAGAGCATGCGTGCACGTCACGTGACCATGCAAAGCTATATAGCAGCAGCATGCTTCAATCGTCCAACGCTGCCAGTCCATTGCAAACAGTGAAATGGAGGCGTCAAAAGAAGAGCAAAGAGGTGCTTTTCATTTTCTGTCAGCTGAAGCAGTAGGTGGAATGGACATTCATCGACGAATGTCACATGTGAACGGCGAACACTACGTGTCCCTTGCAAGGGTCAAAGCGCTTTCTGTCACTGGTCGATGATGCATGGTCTGGAGCACCACACTGCATTATCGTGAACATAATCTAGCTGGTTGATGCACTCATTACCCAGTGGCGCCGAGTGACAATGAAAGCTATAGCCACCGAGGTCGGATTGAGCGTCCGAAGTGCTCACACCATCATGAAGGAACGACTGCTCTTGCGCAAAGTGTGTGCCCAATGGGTGCCCCACAGTCTTCAACCACACCAGGAAGCATGTCTTGGTCATCTGCAGCGCTATGCTAAGGAAGGGAATAAGTTCCTGGCACTAGTGGTAGTAGAGATGAGTCATGGTGTCATCACTTCGAACCAGAATCAAAACGACAGTCTCCAGTGGAACCCATCCACACAAGTGCAGGAAAGGTTATGCTAATGTTCTTCTTTGACCAAGATGGCCCCCTTCTGATACACTTCGTGCAGCGGGTTATTCTGCAGGGTCAAATGGAGAATTTAATGTCATGACGGCACGTTGGTCATGGTGGCTCAATGGGTAAGTGATTGGACGGAAACCATGAGATCCGTGGTTCAAATCCCGGCCATGGCACTGAATTTTTCAGTTTGAATTTATCTATAGGTAAGACAATATTTAAATGTATTATTTTCACACACTTTAAATAACATAAAACATAATTAACAGGTATTTGGCGACTTCCTCCAACACACGGTATGCTGCCTGGTGTTTCACTACATTACTAGTTGAAGTATATTCCGGGCTTGTAGGCCGTGGTCTACTGGGCTCTTTCTTCTTCTTCCCAGACGTTTCGTCTGCGACTACGGCAGACATCCTCAGTGGCAGTGGCCATTCCGCCCACACCAATCCAGCCCACCGTCCACCCGGACCAATCACAGCAGACCCCCCCCCTCCAGCCACTTGTATAACTACCGCGGTCCATGGTGCGAACAGCACAGTCGCTATTGAAACACCCACTAGAGTACTTCGATCTCGCCACTGCCACTGAGGATGTCTGCCGTAGTCGCAGACGAAACGTCTGGGAAGAAGAAGAAGAAGAAGAAGAAGAAGAAGAAGAAGAAGAAGAAGAAGAAGAAGAAGAAGAAGAAGAAGAAGAAGAAGAAGAAGAAGAAAGAGCCCAGTAGACCACGGCCTACAAGCCCGGAATATACTTCAACTAGTATTGACACCGGCCGTGAAAGCCTTAGAACCTTGATTTCACTACATTGATAAAGGCTGAACATTATTGCATATGAATTGTTTTTCGTGTTCGCATTAAAAATATCGACTCATGCCTACAGTTTCCCAGCTCTGCAAAAATCTCCACTTCAGTATGTGGAGTGCTGTGCACTGAGCACGGCGAGTAGCCCGCTGCGGTGCATATGGCACCAAGGGGTCAAGATTGTCTGTCCGATCTCTATCCAAGTTTCACTGCCTGTTCATTCAGAAGTTACGATGAACTATACATACCATTTCCAAAATATGTTAAATATAAAATGAATCTACCGGTGACTGAAATTACAAATGTCTACTGTGTATAGAGAGGAAGTTAATAACATAATAGCAGTTTTTATTCGAACGTAATTGTTTCGCAAATTACTCATCCGATTCCAGTCATTTCTTCCATCACGAATAGCTTAAATCCTACATAACAAATACTTTAAAATGCAGCTTATGAAGTTAAGTATATTAAATTTTACAGTGGAAAAAGTGAGTGCTCGTGTACCACGACTGTCATCTTGTAAGTTGGCTAACTTCAGTTTTGCCTTCCATTTTACTGTTGTAGAGATGGACGATATGGACCATGGCGTCCCAGCATGACCCAAGGATCCATGACGTCATGTCGGGTGTGTCACAAGCTAACGTATTTTGTGTTCCTAATTTGTAATTTCTGCATCTTATAACTGCAGCGAAATAAAATAACACAGCCTTCCATACGAAGAACATAAACATTGTCAAAAGAAACAGTGTTGCCATTATGGCAACTGCTACCTTAATATATATCCACTTCAGTGTGTTAGTCATTTTTCTATTCGCCTAACAGTTTTCCCACCAAACTTAGTTTTTTGCACGGTCGTAACTGAGCCGCGAAATGACATCGTTCAGTATAGACTATCCGCGATGCTATCACATTTTCACACCTCCTACTGGTCTGGCTATGTGCGGTCATTGACCTTGCAGTAGGCATTTGATCTCAGTTCATTTGTTATCATTCTGCGTCCACTCTCTTGGGCTCTCTACTAACGACTGCAAGCAACTCCTATAATAAAGGTAGTGCAGTAGTGGGGTTTGAAGCTATTAGCAAAGTTGTACCTACATTTACACTACTGTATATTATTTTAGAAATGTATTTATTTGTTTTAATAAAACATATATGGTACTTAAGTTGAATACACGAGGGCTGTAAATAAAGTAGTGGCACAATATTTAATGAACTAACAAGTAGCCAACCGCAAAGTCCATGACCTTTTGCCGAATGTAGGGAAGCTTTTGGGGATCGTTGGCAAGGCGATCTATTGATGACAGTGACGCAGAGCCCTGCTGCGCGGGGTACCTACAGATGCTACGTGATAAAATCGGTCTCGGAGGGATTCTTTCAGCTTTGGAAACAGGTCCAAGTCACAAGGTCTCAAGTCTAATGAGTACAGAAGGTGTTCCAAGACCTCATAATGCCATCGTTCAATAACAGCTTGACATTGTTTTCGACATGATAGGGTGATTGTGTCAGAATAAACTGGACGTTTTCGCCACATACCCGGACGCAGATGTCGCTCCAGTAGTCACTGTTGACGGTTTGTCCCTCAGGCATAGCATGCATATGAATGACACCCTCGTAGTCGTAGGCCACAACCAGCGTAAGCTTCAACCGAAAGGGTTCCTATCAAACTTTCTGTGGAGGTGATGAACCATTCATTCGACTGACGCTTTAATTCGTCGTAGGCTCGTACCCACGTCTCAGTACGCTGCAGAAATGCGTCTCCTTCGTTGCGGTATCTGTCCAAGTGGATGCCAGCCAGTGCATACCGGTCGGTAAGTTGAAGGGAAACTGAACGGAATGCAATGCTCCTCATTTAAGGCATTTCGTCACTATCTTCCGTATAGTTTGATGACTGAAACCAACTTCTACGAGTAACTCTCGGACAGTCCATCGATGGTCTATGGAAAGGGACCACTCACGATGTCAATCTGATCTTGAGGAATGGACGGCCGATCTGTGCGATGCAAATCCACAGTCTCATTCCGACTCGCACCAAACGCCTTGATCCATCGTGCATCCATCCTGTACGGTAATGCATTCTCGCCACAAACCTCATGTAATCCTTGATAACATTCTGAAGCATTTTTGCCACGGCAACCTAGATTTTAATCGACGATCGCTGATCACCTTTGTAAACATGCTTTAGAGTGGTGAAATCGACACTGTTCACTTCAACGCTACGCGCAACAACACACTTCCAAATGGAGCCTCCCAGGGGCCTACTGCGGTAGGTACAGGATTGGCGATCCCGGGGTCCCAAGCTAAATCTCTCGATTGGGTGCCTCTGAGTGGTGAGAGAGCTAATGCCAAACGCCCAAACAAAGTCCACATCCGTGTTTGATCCTAATTTAAGTAAAGTAAATTTAATTAAAGTCAAAGCAAAGCCTAAGCAAAGCCAGAGCGGAGCCAGAGCCAAGCCAGAGTGGGACCGGAGTGGTGACCGGAGCCTAGCCAGAACCTAGCCAGAGCGAAGCCAGAGCCAAGCCAGAGTTAAGTTACAGAATGAAGTTAATGTGAGGCCAAAGTAAAGCCAGAGGGACTGGAGCGGGACCAGAACCTAGCCAGAGAGAAGCCAGAGCCAAGCCAGAGTTAAGTTACAGAATGAAGTTAATGTGAGGCCAAAGCGAAGCCAGAGGGACTGGAGCGGGACCAGAACCTAGCCAGAGCGAAGCCAGAGCCAAGCCAGAGTTAAGTTACAGAATGAAGTTAATGTGAGGCCAAAGCGAAGCCACAGGGACCGGAGCGGGACCAAAACCTAGCCAGAGCGAAGCCAGAGCCAAGCCAGAGTTAAGTTATAGAATGAAGTTAATGTGAGGCCAAAGCGAAGCCAGAGGGACTGGAGCGGGACCAGAACCCAACCAGAGTGAAGCCAGAGCGGAGCCAGAGCGGAGCCAGAGCCAAGCCAGAGTGGGACCGGAGTGGTGACCGGAGCCTAGCCAGAACCTAGCCAGAGCCAAGCCAGAGTTAAGTTACAGAATGAAGTTAATGCGAGGCCAAAGCGAAGCCACAGGGACCAGAGCGGGACCAGAACCTAGCCAAGCGAAGCCAGAGCGAAGCCAGTTAAGTTAAAGAATGAAGTTAGGTGAGGCCAAAGCGAAGTCAGAGCTGGACTGGAACAGGGGCCGGAGCCTAGCCACAGCCAAGCCAGAGCCAAGTTAGAATGAATTTAGAGTGAAGTTAGAGTGAGATTAGAGTGAAGCTGGAGAGAAGCCAGATCGGAATCAGAGCGGAGCTAGAGCAAAGTAAGAGCAAAGCCAGAGCAAAGCCAAAGTAAAGCCAATGCAAAGTTACAGCAAAGCCAAAGCAGAGCTAAAGCGGAGCAGAGCAGAGCCAACCAGAGCAGAGCCAGAGCAAAGTCAGAGCAAAGCCAGAAAAAAGCCAGAGCAAAACCAAAGTCAAGCCAAAACAAAGCCAAAGCAAAGTCAAAGCGGAGTCAGAGCAAAGCCAAAGTAAAGCCAAAGCAAAGTAAAGTTAAGGTAAAGTCAAAGGAAAGTTATAGTAACATAAAATACAGTTTTAGAAAGGGCGCTGATAACCATGGAGTTGAGCGCCCTTATTTATAAATCATCATTACCCTACTGGATGCCGTACAAATGCACATTACATATCGACAATCCGCTCCCATGTCCTATTGGCACATATCCGCTTTCCTGGGAGTGTTTGAACTATGTTGCCGCTATTTTATTTACAGCCTTCGTATGTATGACACATTTATCTGTTTATTGCTTAGAGTCATTTATGGTAACAACGAAAAATAATATATAGATATAATACAAGTGATTTTCCTCAGATTTGATCAGTTATTTTTAAAAAGTAAGTGTAATGGTGTCTAACTTGGATACATATTTTAAAATTGTTAAGAATAGGTACTTATAAATATTACATTGCTGTATGTATGGTTGTTTATATTTTTTGACCTTATTTAATAAAAATGACGAACATAACATTCATAAATTAATTATATTTTAATCACAGGTTTATACAAAGGAAAATATACATAAACCACTGCACCATCCGTCCCTTTGTGTTTCTACCATGACTGCTGGGAGAGAAAGCAGATCCGAATAAAGCATGGATGGAGTCCCTAACATTTGAGCCCACTCACATGAACCTGCAAACATCCAACGATGACAACGAAGTAAATGATGACCTTAAAAATGTCTTGATAAAAGAGGAACAAACACAGCATTCGCTAATCGATCCGCAGAAATCACAAAAGTAAAACCCATAGGTCATGATGGGTGATCACCAGAGATGAACCCAGACCCTTCCGAATGTGAGTTGCACACGTTACTGCTGCGTCACTTCTCTAGGAACTTTATTAACAATTGCAATTTAAATAATATGAATTGTGCAGTGTTTCTTTCCAAATACCCCAACTGTTGTGATTATTAAATATAGAAATAATAAACTGCATGGCAAAGTGATACATGACCGTTACACATAGATCATTTTGTGTTTGTTTCCCTCCTGAAATGTATAGTTTACATACCTAGGTGTGATACAGGCCTCAGAAGCAGGAATGAAGTTGAAGTTTGGATTCATATAACTCTGTTCCATACATTTCTGTGGAACATTCTGAGATACTTCACGTTCAGGAGTGATGTGTTCCCCAACTGAGTCCTTTTCTGCAGCATCAACTCTTCCTTCCGAATAAGCATGGCCTTGAATGTCAGACATGCTCTTCAGGAATGCCTGAATACAGAAATAAGTATGTTAATAAGGCTGCACGTTCTAATAATAAGCAACACTAGTAGACAGTGAGGAAAATTAGTCTTGGCTCATATTAGATATTCATTTTTCATTGGTGATACAATGGTGTTATGTACTTGGAAATTTGTATGCTTGAGTTCATAATCTGGAATGATACTTAACAAGTTTAATGCTGCTATTATTATAATATTTGAGTTATAAATAACTCCTATTGAATGAGGAACTGTGTTTCAGATGCAATGGTGTCTCAACGTGTGGTGTGGAATATACATAGGCAATCATCCTATGTATTTGAACGTAACTTCACATGACCTCAATATTTTAGTTCTTCTGAAAAGATCTGATATCATCATTATCATTATTGCTTGTCATAAAATGGGTGTGATTAGGGTTTCATCAAGATTGAACATCCCCACATTGGCCTGCAATTTTCTAAAAATAGCAACTGATTTTTAAATAAAAACTGCCAGATCATCATGAGTACACTCTAAAAATAGTTGTGATGAACTTTCACTTGTAAAAAAAACAATGCTATTCATTTTGTTGCCATAAAAATGTATTTAGAAAAATGTTACAAAATGGAGATTAATATGAAATAGTCGGATATTATGGAATAAGTGGTTTAAAACATCAAAAAATTAATTTTACTTCAGAAAACGTGAAACATGATTGGTTTAAAATAGAGAAAACATTTATATACAAATGGTTATAGGCCTCAACCATAGACGAAGTCTAGAATAACAGAAAAAAATAGCTTTTGTTTCATTTGAATCAATTTCATTTAAAATATATATACTTTGGATTTAAATTAGGCTATATTTCTATTTAGGTAAGTAATAATTATTGTTTGGTTACTAACATTATACTCAAAACTCATTTTTAACTTTATTTCTATTCAGTATATTTGGTGCAGTTGTATGGAACTAAACCTAACGCAGAATAGCTCACCGTGTTAGTGAAACAGAGCTACCCTCTAGCAGGAGGTATTTGTCCTTCAAGGGAAATTATTATTATTACTATTTTATTATTATTATTATCATAATTATTTTTATTTTTATTTTATGGAACTTTATACTCTTACGTCAGGTATTAAGAAATACCTGGTATTCCTAATACCTGACACTGCATCTTGGATAATGAACCTTTAAGTAATGGACAAAACATTGCCAGCTAAAAAACGACCACAATATAACAAACTACAATTCTTTTAGTGTACCTTACATCAATGTTCAAGTCACATGAGTACTAATGGGTTAAAATGCTTGAAAATTTGCCTGCAAAAACTTTTGAATATCACAAAACACACTTTATTCTGTAGCAAGTGAAATGACAACAAGCTGTCAGCTTTCAGTGTAAGTGCATCATGGGAATCCTTCTTGACTACTGCGTAGCACTCCCAAGTGATCACAGCATTAAACAGAACCGAAATCTTGGTATTCTATATTTCCCGACTATTCCATAATACCCTCCTCTCCTCTACAAATTATTACATGGATGTATAAAGAAAATGGATTGGGCGATGCCTACCACTTGACTGATTAATTCTCCTGATCTCATTTCAATGGATTTATTCATTCCTTTAGAGGAAAGGATCTATGGAAAGAAGAAAAATAGCACATACACATACACAGAACCCAAATCAATTATGGTTATTGATCAAAGAAGCCTGTACACATATCACACCACATACAAAGAACTCTGCAACAGTGCGTTCAAATCTGTACTAACAAAACAGGGCAGTATTTTGAGCACTTGCATCATTAAATAACTTTTGAATTCATTATATTCTTACATGTGATTTTAAACGTGTTAAAATATTCATATGCTACAATTTTTCTATAGTTATTGTGTATGGTTCCCCTCTTCTTTATTTCTCTCTTTCTTCTTATTTTGCAATTGATGTATAAAGAGTAGCTAAATGTAATGGATTGAACTCCAATAAAGCCATATAAATCTTTCGAGAAATTGGTTTTCCATTCTTTATCCAATATGGTGAAGCTGTTAGATGTAATGATTAGTGATTAAAAATATTTTTATAAGGGATTTGAACTTATGAAATACCCATTTAGTAGTTCTTGACAGAGTGATGAACTTACTGGATCACATCAAGCACATACTGTATCTCTCACAATAAGTATTTCAATATCAAGCTGTTTTCTAGTCTATAAAAAGATATAAAACATATTTATGTTTTAGCTTCTGCCAGTTTATTAGTATTTATGAAACGTTTTGTCATTATTATCAATGGGCCCAATAATGGTTAACTCTATTTGACAGAACCAGGGGTGAAGCGTAGTTTGACATTTATGGAAGCGCTACCTGTATACATGCAGCAAGTTTTGAACTCAAGTCCACGAGTTGCAGAAATACACGAGCCACTTCTCTAAATGTCATGTCATGCTTCATCACAGGATACAACAGCTATACAACAAAACTATTTACTGCTTGGTAAATGGAGCAACGTTTTTAAGTAAGATTATAATCTGGTGATAGCATAGATGTGAAAATATAGGGACAGCTGATTCATCTGTTTTATTGATATAGTATAGCAGTAGAAAAAGAAAAAACTGCTTCAGATGCACTCAAATATATGAGGACTGTTCAATGAATAATGATAATTTTTTTATGGTCATAATTTTTCACACTAAAATTCAATCTTATTATATTCTGTTAGCTTAATGTGAAACGAACACGCTGTAGTAGTTTCATTGTTGGTACTCCTGGTTCCCGCCTGTGAGAACCGGGCAAATTCAGACATGTTCAATATCACCTACCACTGCAATGGAGGTAGCTCGCTAGGAACAATATGTGGCTTTGAAATTCTGCTTTCGTCTCAACAAATCTTCAGTTGAGGCCTGTACAATGTTACAGGAAGCCTATGGAGAGTCTGTTCTTCTATACAGCAGAGCTTGAAAGTGGTTTAAAATATTTAAAGAGGGGAGACAATCAATTTCAAAGGAAGGCGGACCGTTGCTCCAGTTACTGCTCTTATGGAAGAAAACATCAACACTACTGCTGCCATTGTGAGAGAGCATCGACGAATTACCTTAAGATCACTTTCTGAAATACTGAAAGTTTCATTGGGTGCCACCCACACGTTGGTGACAACAGCATTACACATGAGAAGTGTTTGTGCGCGATGGGTTCCAAGACTGTTCATTCCCGAACAAAAGGACATTTGCATGCAGGTCTGCATGCAGTTAAAGTTGATGTTAGAGGAAGATCCGGAGTTTCTTTCAAATGTAATCACTGCTGATGAAACTTAACTACATCATTTTGATTCTGCAAAGCTGAGTATGGAAATCTCCTTTATCACCAACCCCCAAAAAATCATAAGTAGTTGCTTCTGCTGGGACAGTTATGGCCATCTCATTATTTGATATTCATGGAATGGTTTATCAGCATGTTGTACCTGCACACACATCAGTAACTGGACAATACTACAGGGATGTCCTGAAAACATTGCAAGTCCATATCAGGTGCAAAAGACCACCATATTTCCGTGAAGCAGGCTGGATACTGCACCACGATAATGCGCGGCTGCATATTGCCAATGTTGTTGTTGAATATCTTGCAAAAATCAACGTGAAGTGCATCCCTCACCCTTCCTAAAGTCCGGATTTAGCTCCATGTGACTTTTTTCTATTCCCTAACTTGAAGAAATGCCTTTGTGGGAGGCGTTATCCATCATCAGAAGCAGTAGTGAAGGCTGCAGAGGCGATTTTGAAGGACCTGTCAAGAAATGGTTTCCAGCATGTCTTTGAAGACTGGCAGAAATGCTGGGACAAGTGCATCACATTCAGGGGAGACTATTTTGAGAAGGACCATCAAAATTATCAGGATGAGTAAAGGTATGTTGTCAAAAAAATTGTGATCATTCTTTATTGAACAGCCCTCGTATATCTTGAATTTTCTGATTGGTTATGAACGGATGAAAGTGGGTTAGCAATGATTTCTACTCTAGGCAATGAAGGATGTGATCAGAAACATTAAAATATCTTCCCCATAGGTAATAAATCACTTGATAAGAGGTTTGGTGCTCTTTACTTCTTAGCTTAAATATCAGATTAATCATAAAATGACTATACAACTATGGCAGATGCGAAATTTAATGGCAGTTGGCAGGAGGTGCTGGTCAACACAACATACAATCAGATGGATGTTTATATTTACTTGACAGCTACAGTAATACCCTATAAGGTTTTTTTCAGTTCATCCTGTTACTGCATATAGTTTCTCCCCACCCTTAGACATATGGCTACATCATACTTCGCTGCTAGTGGTCAACGTTCAGCCACCATTAAATTTTGCGACTACCATAGATCTAACCTGGGTTAACAATGGAGTGACTGGCCAATTGGAATTCAGCATGATGTGACAAATTCTATGTGAAGAAAGTTGACTTGAGAGCCATCTATGCTTTGTGTGCATTTGTTAAGATGGCATCAAGCTCCAAAAAAATGTCTCTTTTTCAAAAGAACTGTTAAATGATCCCAGGTTATACGAATTTAGGTGCTTAGAATAATAATGGTAAATTCCAACCAAAATCCATTTTGACATAAATGTCATTTTCTAATTTTTCCAAAGCATAGAAAGCAGTTAACATTATAACTTGATACTTTCTGGGTATTAAATTAAGGGATTTCAAGTTATGTGCAAATTCATGAACTTGTGATCAATAGTTTTCTTGACTTTGTTTTGTTTATTAGAACCAAAAATATGTAAAACAATAAAAATTGTGACAAATAGACTTTTGCTTTATTTAACATCTTGAAATACCTAATCAAGCACTATTTCCAAATCTTCAGATTTTTCGTCATCAATACCCTCATGACAAAAACTTATGAAAACCATGATAGATGAGTGGTATATATTTCAGTAATTCCATTAGGTCATTACATTTAGCTTTATCTTTTTCTCTTCCCTGTACTTCTGCTGTAACTTGAAGCATGTGAAACTTGAAAACTCTTTTCCTAAAATTAACCTTTTGATACATATGGATGCTGGGGTAGTGCAGTGGTTTCGTTCGCCGCTCCCGTGCTAAGGGTCCTGAGCTCGATTCCTGACTCTGGGGTTGGTGATTAAAAGTTGGCACTATCCACGCCTTCACATCTGTGTGAAGTGTCCCCTTTTTCCAACGTGGTTCGGAGTCCATGGTATAAGCTGTCATCTTCCTATCACCCTATCATTGGAGGTAATGGACCCGCCCTCTGGGTGCCTTCACTTGAGAAATGGATCCAGACATCAAGTGGTGGGGCAAGATTACCCAGAAGGCCAAGGTTGCCATATGGGGTGTGTTGGTAACCAACCAACCAACCTTTTGATACACTTCAAAGTTAGAATAACATATACCAAATTTAACAATCTCAGGATTATTATGATCCACAACAATGGATGTAACCTTATGTAAAAGCAAAGGAGCACCATCAACATCTTTTTTTCTAATTACCAAGTTTGAAGTGATAGAATTTTGTATGTCAATAAAGTCTTCTCTGATTAAGGCTTCATGGGTGATCAGCCGCGTCAAATTCAAGAACATTGAGCTTTCGGCCATTTTACACTCTCCGAGTGAAGTTCCTGATGAGGCCATAGAGTGTAAAATGGCCAAAAGCTCGATGTTCTTAAATTTGACGCGGCTGATCACCTGTGAAGCCTTAATCAATAATGCTTGCCACGAAAGCTTTAAGTCTTACAAAGTGTTACCTGTTCCTTTGATTAATGAATGATTTACCATTATTTCTGCACAACTTCTTTTACCTATCTCACTCATTTCTTTCCTTTTTTTGGAGATTCAGGAATAACATCTGCAGACAGGGCCTTATTCGCTACCATTCACTACAACACCATGAACATTAGCACTCATAGCTGGGATATGTCAGTTTTACATTAAGAATATATTCATTTTCACTATGGACAAATTTTAAAGGTGGAAAATGAAAACTTTGGCATATCCCAATTCGTCATTAAAGGTAGATGGCAGCTGTGCATGGCCATGCTTCTATCTAATAATTTGATGTCAGTTGGGATCTGTAATTATTATTCTTAGCGGAAAATGTGCATGCTTCCACCTAAGTTTCATGTAAAGCAATGTTGTGCTGCTTATCACTCCATTGTGGATTGGGCATCACATAGCATGGCATAAACTTGGTGCAGTGTATACAAATTACTGTTATAAACTTTAGATTCTAAAACAAATATGCTTATAAGCATGAGTTACCTTCTTATCCTGGGGTGTACAGGCAGACATAAGAGAATCCATTTGGCGTAGGGCCTCTTCACCAACAACAAAATTTTCGCCGTCCCAAAATACCAAAGTGTTACCAGGAAGTTTTTCGAGATCCGATGCCTTGTTCATTGAGGACACCTCCTGTACACACGCAATCCAGTTGCTGTGGGTTTCCACTATGTTCACCTCAAATTTAAAATTAATTCAAAAGTATGCACAAACTGCGCAAAAAGCATCTATATAAAACTCAGAGAGTATTTTGCAAACAAGGATATTTCACAAATTACATGCAGACCCATAGCCAGGGATGGCCCCCCCCCCCACACTTGTTACTTAAGATTAAGCATACTGGGTATTAAAATTGCTAATTTTTGCACATTTAAATCCATTTTTATCACATCTTTTCAACATAGTTTTGGTATAACATTAATTTTCATGGTTACATGCAAAATACAAGTGCATGGAATTTGTGGTTTATGCAGGACTGATGTTGACCAACATAAGTTTCTACCAACATTAAACAAAGAAAGCACTATAATAAACCAAAGGTAGAGGCATGTTTCTGTGCACTTATCTCTACCCAACTTATAGAAAAAATAATTTTCAAAAAATCAGAGTGGAATCCCATGTGAAACGTTCCATATAATGAAAATTTAGCATGGTTTTTTATAATTCCTTTCTTGGAAATGTCGAAAACAGTGTTGTTGTAATAAATTAAATTCAAAGGGAGTCGATTAATGACACAAAACAACACTTACTTTTAAATTTTCCTGGAACATGTTTCAGAGACTATTTGCTTCCATTTTCAACCGGACATCGACTGGTTCTCAGTCGTGTAGCTGGCGATATTTTGTCATAGGTCTCCTCTGGTGGCAGTTCGAGGAACTTGCTGAACAAATCTTTCTGGGGGATATCGAAATTGAATACTTTGTTCCTATTTTTTGAAATGAAGATATGTTCCCATGTGGATAGTTCTAGTTTTCCTGATGTATGTTTTAGTAGTTTTGGTTCTGGATTTATGTTGTGGTCTTTTTTCCCAAAAATGCGTGGCAACTGCTAATTTTTATAATTGTTTATATTTTATGTTCCTAAAGTGTTCCTTTGCTCTTGTTTCTAAATTTATTTTAGTTTTTCCAATATAAATTTGACTACGGTCACAACATTCAATTTGATATATATTAGATTTTTTGTTAGATGGAATGGCATCTTTGATGTTTGAGCAAATTAGGTTTTTTAAAGAATGCTGGTGCTAGTTGAATGTTTTGCTTTTTGAAGACTTTTTGAATTTATCAAAGGCCCATGGATGGTAAGTGAATTTTTTGAAAATCATATTAGTTTCTGTAGCTGAGAGGGTTGTGGTTTCCTTTATTAGCTTCTTCTTTTTTGCTAAGTTCACTTTTTTGTCTACTAATGATTTGGGAACGTCATTTTTTGTGCTATTTCAATTATTTTGTTGTATTCTATTTTGTATTCTTCTGCTGTGAAAGGGATGCTGACCAGTCTGTGTGCTAAACTATTGAAGATTGCCTGTTTGTGGGATCTTGGGTTGTAGCCATTAGCTTTTATGTAGTTGTCTGTCTGTGTTGGTTTTCTGTAAATGCCAAGGTTTATTCTGTTTTTATTTCTGATTATTTTTAGATCCAAAACATTCAACTAGCACCAGTGAATCATTACTCCTTAAAAAACCTAATTTGCTCAAACATCAAAGATGCCATTCCATCTAACAAAAAATCTGGTATATATCAAATTGAATGTTGTGACTGTAGTCAAATTTATATTGGAAAAACCAAAAGAAATTTAGAAACAAGAGCAAAGGAACACTTTAAGAACATAAAATATAAACAATTAGAAAAATCAGCAGTTGCCACGCATTTTTGGGAAAAAAATCACAACATAAATCCAGAACCAAAACTACTAAAACATACATCAGGAAAACAAGAAATATCCACATGGGAACAAATCTTCATTTCAAAAAATAGGAACAAAGTATTCAATTTCAACATCCCCCAGAAAGATATGTTCAGCAAGTTCCTTAAACTGCCACCAGAGGAGACCTATGACAAAATATCGCCAGCTACACGACTGAGAACCAGTCGATGTCCGGTTTACAATGGAGGCAAATACTCTTTGAAACATGTTCCGGGAAAATTTAAAAGTAAGTGTTGTTTAGTGTCATTAATCAACTTCCTTTAAATTTAATGGTTTTTTATATTAAAAATTTTGCCTTGTAAATGTTTCTTGGAAAAAGTACTATTAGTGCCCACATTCTACGGGAGGACATGGATGAGAACAAATATCTAGTGATATTTTCACGAGAGGATACTTGGCATTATATGCCAGCACCATTCATAACAAATGAATGAGCCCAAGTATTTACACAACCAATATTAAGGCAATTTTCTAATAACATTGCATTTATTTTGAAAATGATAAGAATATGTCATTTGCAATTTTATAAATGAATGGGTTTAAAATATTCTTATTTATCTTCTGCAAGAAAAAATAAGGCATTGCTGATAAAGTAACAATAATAAAAGAAACATGAACATTAAGGTTTTGAACTCATGTTGGTCTACTTATGAGATACATGCGTTTTACCGCTCGACTGCCATCCATATGGTCAAGCCGCAAAGCATCTCCCTATCTATCGTATAGCTTTGAACTGAAGTCAGAGTGGTATTAAAGCATATATTGGAAAAATTAATTGTTCTTTTGCACTAGCCATGTGTAGGCCAAAGTATGAAAAGGTATAGTCAGATTAAAAACTTCAATACTATTCCTGGCTATGGCATTGAACTTTTCAATTTGACTCTACCTTTCCAAAGCATATATTGTAAACACAGTATCATAGAATGCTTCTGATGTTTCCTGTATAAAACTCTGTTTCTGGTAGCTGCTTTCTTTTGTCTAAGGCTTTATGTTGTATGAAGCCCATTGTTTTCATTTTATATCCCATTGTGATAGGATTTTGCTACTTCTGATCAGTCAAAGAACATCTTGCAGTATTCAGCAATGATCTTTGAACAAAATATGGAAAAGAAGTAAAATTTTTTCTTCGTTTTAAAATATTTGTAGAACATTTATCTTCAAATGCTACAGAATCCTGCAGGTTTGCCTTTCCGGATATTTAACTACACAAAGGTGACATTTAAATGAATGTTGTAAATAATAAATGAAAATATAAACTATTATTTTCTTATGCTATTGTTTTCTTAGAAGACTAAGTTTAAAATGTTCCAAATGATAATTTTTCATCAGTTCATTTCAAGTGTTTGGTATGGGTGGATGAAGACATCTAAACAGCCTTTTCTTGATCTTCAGTATAGTTTTGGAGTTAGGTTTTAAATCATCTATAATCAATTGATTTTTAGAAAGTTAAAAGTTAAATATTTTGTTTTCTAAGAAATGCTTTACTGTTATATATATAATATTGTTGTGACTGTGGCAAAGCACAAAAAAAGGTTTGGCGCGGAGAGATAAGGGACAGACAGTGCTGGGTTGAGATAAAGAGCTTGCCTAAGCAGATAAACATAGCGTGGAGATAAAAGGCATGCCAAAACAGATAAAGTTAGATAAAAAGGAAAATTCTACAGACATCTTGACTGTCTTACAGAACGTTTGATTTCTTATTAATTTTTAGATGAGTCGTATTTATTACACGAAAGTGAAGCAGATGTGTAATAAATATGACTCATCTAAAAATTAATAATTTTTCGCTTCACTGTGGTGTTCCAATACAGTTAAATCTCGATATATTGAAGTGACGTCAAGTCAAGAGGAACACGTGAAAGTTAGATCCAGCCAATTTTAAAAACCGGACAACATGGAGGTAAGAACGTTCACATTTGAAAATTTCAACGAACATTTCGGCAACAAGAAAGAAATAAAACAATATTTGAAACTAAAGACAAAAGGAAGGTTAATATAAAAAACGAAAGTGAAGCAGATGTGTAATAAATACGACTCATCTAAAAATTAATAATTTTTCGCTTCACTGTGGTGTTCCAATACAGTTAAATCTCGATATTTGATTTCTTGTTTGTTACAGAATATTCCAGAAATGTCTAGAAATATGAGTCATGGTATATAATATATATAATATGTGTCTTATGTTAACTTTTGTACATATATATGCTATTAAACTTTAAACCTCTGGACATGCTCAATGTTCACAGCCTTTTCTGGCTACAAGTGAACCTACTGAATGCAAATCAATCTAATCTAATCTAAGGAAGCCGCGACTTGCCAAGGACAGTTGTAAACAGTGTTGTAACGAGAGTTGTAATTGAAGCTGGTGTGTAAGTGAGCACTTTTGTTTGTGGTCAATGACCTTGGTAGATTGTAATTGTGTATGTGAAGTAATTCTGCTACTTTAAGGATTGAAAAGGGTGTATTTCTACGGAAATAAAGAACATTTTGAATTCTGCAACTTGGACTTTTAATTCTATGAACCCAGAAAGTCACAATATTTAATTTAATTTAAGGAACTATGAAGAATAATAAGCAAAATCTGAAAACTTAAACGTTTAAAATTATGATCATCTGGGGTACTTCATTTCCCTTGAATTTTGCTTTTGAAAACAGTTTTCTTTGAAAGTTAGGTATATAGGCTGGAAAGATTAATTTTGAGTAAGGACTATGATACAATGAAGCACAAAATTAATATAATTCTGAGTTAAACTAGTACTCAATGTTCTATTTATTGCTAGTATTTACCTAGAATGTGTTTCGTTAGGACCTTCCTAACATCATCGTCGTCAACAGCTAATGATATTAGGAAGGACCTAACGAAACTCATTATAGGTAAATACTAGCAATAAATAGAGCACTGAATATTAGTTTGGCACAAAATTATATTAACATACTAGAAATTTGTAAACATTACCAACCTCAGAATCAATGCGCTTAATACTATTGGAGTTTTGAGCTTTATAAGATGTGATACATTGCTTATCCTCCTCTCAAATTTATGAGTCCTTGCTAAGATAAGGAGATGGCTAAGAGCCTGCTTAAGGGTAGATGAAAGCATGAAACCTGGCTAAAAATATAACTGAAATTTCCAACCGCTTTAAGATTTTTTAAAGAAGCACTCTAAAAGGGGCATTCAGACATTGGAACCAATTTTTGTACAAGTTTATCACAGAGCTTTCACAAAAAAACTGACATCTAGTGAAAGGAGCAAAAGATTCAGTGGTTCCGTTTTTGATGGTCCACTGAAAAACAGAGTGAGCATTTCCCTTTTGTTAATGCTCAATATTAAGAAATCTATTTGAAAAATAGAGATGCTTAGCAATACTGTACTATCCTTGCAGCTGGGTGAGAAAAGTCATGCTTAGCAGGTACGATCAGGATCATCACACAGTGCAGTATGCACTGATTTGTCAGTCAGTTGCAAATTGTTATTGCATTACAGGTATAAACTGTTGCTAGTGACATTTAGCTCATACAGTTCTTCCAGTATATACTGACAAGTTTTTAACATATAAAAGTACTACAAGGGCTGATCAACAAAGACTCAGACTGACCTTTTCCTGTAGCTTCCATGATAGTTTCATATTTATAACATAAATACATAAAATTTTATGTATAATATCGGTAGGTGGCAGCACTCTCATATTGGTAGGTTGGTAGTAATGCTCTATTTTGTACTCCCTACATGTGTTTTGCATACCAGACAGTGGAGGTGATGCAAGAGGAGCAGTACAGCGAAATCAAATTCTGTTTTTGTTTAAACCATACAGCCACTGAAACTTATGAAAAGCTAAAGCAAGCGTACAGTGAAGATGCACTACCTCGTGCAACAGTGTTTAGGTGTTCAAGGACTTCAAAGAAGGCCGACTTGTCAGTGTTAAGCAAGGTGGGCCTGGTGTTTCGGCTTCTGCTGTGACTGAAGTCAACATCAACACAGCTGCTGTGATTGTCCAAGAGGATCGGCATATAACATTACGTAACCTCAGTCAAGTGTTATGGCAGTGTGTTTACAACTATGCACGACCATCTCCATATGACCCAAGTTTGTGCTCGTTGGGTGCCACGTCTGTTGACTCCTGAACAAAATGCTGTGTGAATGGAGACAAACCGTGAGGTGCTGCATCTCTTTGCTGATGAAGGGGATGCATCTTTTTAAATCAATTATCACTGGTGATGAGTCATGGCTGCATCATTATGATCCTGAAGGAAAACAAGTCAGCACAGTGTGGAAATCGCCAGGTTCCAACACCGAAAAAGGTAAAAGTTGTTCCATCTGCAGGGAAAGTGATGGTGATCACATTTTTTGACTGTAATGGAATGATTTACCAGCATGCAGTTGCCCCTCACACTACTGTTACAGCAGCATACTACACGACAGTATTGGGTACACTGAGGAAGCACAATGCAAAGAAACGACCAGAGCTCTCTCGGACTGGGTGGCGACTTCATCATGACAATACACGACCTCACGTAGCAAATCAAGTTATGCAGTTTCTGGCTCGATTCAACATTACCTGTGTACCACATCCACCTTATAGCCCCGATCTTGCACTCTGTAACTTTTTTATTCCCATTACTAAAGGCAAAGCTTAGGAGTATTCGATTTGAGAACTCTGAAACAGTGCTCAAGAAAAGTGAGGCAATTGTCAAGAACCTGACAAAGAATGGTCTGCAGTATGTGTTCAAGGACTGGCAGAGACGCTATAAAAAGTACATTGAAATAGGAGGGGAATACTCTGAAAAAGATCATGTAAACATTGAATTGCAGTAATAAACATCTGTGAAAATAAATTAGTCTCAGTCTTTGTTGATCAGCCCTCCTAAAACTGAAATACTCTTGTCATCTTATCAAAAATTCAACATGGTAAATATTTTAACCTAAGCCCTTACTTGTATGCATTTAAATTAAAATCCAAATGGACAAAATGGTCAATACTATCAAACACAAAAGGTTTTATTGAAGTATAGGGAGACTTGAGTATTTTACCAAAATGAGAGTAACAGAAAGAAAACAAAAAGAAACTGAAATGACAAAACGTTAAGTAATACTGCCCATATTCATGACAAGAATCCATGATATTGAAAAATATTGTGGCAATCTGAAGCATGTGGGGAGATTAGTTGTTCATGTTTCTGCTGCTATGTCTTAACTGCAGCATAAATTAGGATTTTTTTTTTTTTTTGCTTGTTCCATTTATACCCATATATACTTCCAGTATATACTGACTTCCAGCGGCCATTCTCCTTTGGAACATACTGAAGGTGTTAACTCGTTATCTTTTGGTTTTTAATCATTACATCACGCACACATTCACAATCTCATTCATACTTCCAGGCTCTGGGGAAGATGGGGAATTATCTTGGACGGAGAAAAATCCCCACCCCCACCACCGGGAATCGAACCCGGGACCCCTAGCACGGTAGGCAGGAGCTCTACCAACTGAGCTATGGGGCCAGCCCAAATTAGGATTTATATTAAACGGAAATGCTAAAATGTGCAGGAACAAAGTATTTAAGGAAGAAATGAATTGAGAAGAATGAAAATCATCGCTGCTGTTCTATCATATGTTTTAAATTTTTCTTAATTTCTTCGGTCAAAATTAAAATGTTAGGAAAAGTAAACAAATATTTATGCAGCAAATGTATAATCATTTAAATTGTGACCCGAGTGAATATTTAGCATATGAGTGACAGGAAAGTTATTTCACTGTATTAATGTGAAATACAGTTATAGAGTTTTGCTTTCATTTTCAAAGAGTCCCTAAAGTTTGGAATGAGCTATAAAATTATTTTGCTTTTTAAGTTGAAAATTTCTTTGGTAAACTCAGTAAATGCCAATCACTTAAGGATGCACAGCACTGAAATTACTATTTTATACAAATTTTGAGCAATTTGATTGTGATTTTTGCCACATTTTTGCAACTTTACTGCAATAAAAACTCACGTTCATGTAACAAACATTTTCAGGAATACACATTTTAACAAGATAAAAGTTGAATCATGTTTGAAATGGCCCCAAGAGAAAAGTTTGATACTGGTGAACTTAAACACTTGCAAATTATTTCATGAACAAAGTTCTTTACAAGCAAAAGTTTAATTCTATTTTCTTGGAATACATATTTAATGTTCTAGTACTGAATCTTGTATTATATTAAAGCTCTGAATACAAAATTAACAGGCAACTATCACTTCTCATATTGCTTTGCACTTTTTTTTGTTGCTGTTTGCAATTTACGTCCTCCAACCTTAAGTCATATCGGAAGATGAATGAAATTGGTGAAATGATGCAAATGATACTCAAATGAGTCTGGGATCTATGGAGCTTAGAGTTACCTAACATTCGCCTATCAGGGAAAACCCTGGAAAAACCTTATCCAGATAACTTGCCCTGACCGAGATTCAGTCTTGGGAGCTCTTAGACGTGAGGGAGACACTGAAAATTTAATGGTATAATGCTTGCTGCATATAAACCATGTACAGTCTGAATGGAAATGTTACAATACTGGGTATCTTTTGGTGTGTTACTTTATATAATGTTGGCATAATCATTTCACCATTTGTGTTTTACACCAGTCCTGGCTGTGCCAATCTCTTATTGGTTTATGTCAAAGTCCAATAACACAAGCAAAGACCGATGAACAAGGCGCATAGTCGTGGTGCGTAGTGCTAGGGGAGGGGTAGGAGGAATTTAACCTTAAAGGGATGATTGTCAACACCTCCTGGCTGTGTCTGCCGCTCATTGGTTTGATGTCAACTCTGGGATTCAGTTTCGGGAACTAGGGAGAAGAAGAAGGGGTGGGTTACATGAAACAGCTTTGTTGAATATATTGCCCTCTATACTATGCATTCCATTTGAAGTGAGCAAACGATATGGAGAACAAGCCAAAAGTAATTGCTCTTAACAAGGATGTAGTGCTGCAAGGTCTGGGGAACTTTATGGACTATCTCCAGGAATTGCTTCAAACTGGTGGAAGAAATACCTAGAACGAGGATACTGGACACACAGGCCAGCTAGGGCAGTTTATTATAAACATATGTGTTCAATTGGTACTAAATGTCTTGCCCCATTTTACAGGTAGTGGAGGGCATTGGGTATCCACGTGATGAAAACATGCTTTTGTATGCTCTATATATTTTGTGTAGATAGGGCTTAAGCTACAGCTTTAAATTATTTTGTAATAAAATGAAATGGCTAGAAAAAAATATGCGTAATGTGGAGTTCAATTTGAAACACATAATAAAACAGATAAATCTGTCTCAACCCTCATTCCCTTCCCAAGAAAACTGTACAAACTTGAAAAGGGGTTCATTATTCGAAAAGGATGGGCAATCTGCTCCTGTACACATTCTGAATTATATGTTTAAATGTAGCTTAAACTGTCTGGGCTTCTGGTTCACCTCTGCCATTGAGAAACAAAGGGCAGGTGCAAGCCTTCCTATCGCTGACAGGGGTTAGAACTGGGGGTATGGTGCCATTCACCTACCAACCTAAACAGCTGTTCTGCATATCGGAAAGTTTCCGTGCACCGGACTGTACACCAAAGATCTGCTACAGTGGAGAACCGCAATGCCCAAAACTGAAGCCTGGAAAATGTTGTATGTAATCACTTACAAGTAGCTGCTTGACATCCCTTGTCAGCTCTGTCCCAAGTGTGGGGGACGGCGCTTCTTATGTATGCCAATATGACCAGAGCCCATCAGGGGTAAACAATCCCTCATGTACTAAGCGAAAAGACGTATTGAAAAAAATTCGCAACACAGAGATGTTTACCTTAACTTATCGCACAAACACCGCGAGTGCAGTGTATGTATAATCTGTTCAGATATAATCATGTCTTCTGGACAGCAATGTGCCATACATCGGCAGGTGTGAGAAAACATATTATATAGACAGGCACAGCTTCCAATCGCTCTATTTGTGTGTTGTAACTTACTGTACACCAAGTTATTAATATTTCACTCTTGTAATCACCCAGATAAGACCCGATCAGGGACGACGGCAGCGCTGTTCATGTGAAAGTCAATACGCCTCAATGTTCCGTCGAGTAATACAATGCTGTATTATTATGCCTTTATGTTCCTATACATTCTGGACTCATTTTTGTATACTTCCAGTTATCTCCACACCGGATTTCTGGCATACAGGTCCCACATTGAGCAGAGATGATGCCGTCAAACCCCCAAGTGGGTACAGTTGTGAGCATAGTGATAGTTCCCTTGTAAGGTTTATATCAAGAAAAGGCTCTATAGAGGTCTTTGTTCATCTTGAAAGTATGTGTATGAAAATCTAAAAAAATTGAAATAGCTTGCATCATAAATAACAGTTTAAAGTGGAAAAAATCTAAGAGAATAAGATTATGAGACAATGAAGTAATAAAATTATAAAATAGAAGTATTTAGAAATAGTGGAGCTTCAAAAATAAAAGCTTTTTAAACCACTTGTCAGACTATAAAAACACCAGAACCAGTCGAACATCAGCTGATGGTGAGGCCGCGTGTTCCTTGAGACATGTCCAATTTTAAGTATAAGTGGAGCTCAAGTGTTTTTATAGTTTGACAAGTGGTTTCAAAAGACAATGAAGTTTCAACATTTCAGTTACTAATTGCACACACCTATGTATGTCACATAAACTTTGCATTTGGATATCTAAATGACTGAAAGAGAAAGAGCCAGGGAAGTTTTATCTAAAACAAATTATAAAAAATTGTTTTTTCTCAAAATTCTATAAAAAATTTACTATGGAGTATCGTTAGTATTTTATCAAGAGTCTGATAGAGAAATATATTTTAATGATTTTATCAATTGAGCTAACTGTATATCAAATATTACATTCTTACCAAAAGTGCGCAATCATCCTTTTTTTGTTCCATGTTGCATAAAATGCTGGGTGATGAATTTATATCTGAAGAATTATTGCAGTTATGCTCAGATGTGATTCTATCATAAGATATACACTTCTTTGTTAAAATGTTATCCAGATTATTTCCAATGCTCAAGGCTTCCGCATCATGTACCGGTGCTGCATCTGTTGCCATTTGTGTGTCACATTTCCCAGCGAATGAAGATGCAGTTGTGGTAAGGGTATATTGGGATATAGAAACCGTTTGTTTTGATGTTTTCATTGCATCAGTAACATTATATTGGCAAGGAATGTCATTTTCAGGTACCTTAATTTCAGGAATATTTCCATCTTCTTCACTCTTTGATTTGGATTTGTCGATAACAAATGTCAATGATGATCGGGAATCTCTAGTCAATATCAATGGTTTAGATGGGATCTTTCCTGAACTTCCAAACAATGCATTTTTCTTTGTTTTGAGTAGTTTGCCTAGTTTATGTTTCCGGCTTTGTTTCTTAGAAGCTCTTGGAGTTTCAAGCTCATTAGAGGTGGAACTATCTTCACGTCTGTATTGGGTCTCTTTGTTTGTACTTAAGTCCATTTTCTTAATAAAATTTGTATTAGAAGAAAGTTTGGTATATGTATGGGAAGTTAGAGAGGATTCAGATCCATCAATTAACTCCCCTGATGACCTATGTGATCCATCTTTAGCACTCGTAACATCTGAAGTATCAGAAACTGTGGGAATATTTATTTTATCACCACTAATCTTCCAAACTTCTTTCATACTTGCTGGGCTATTAATACCATATTTATCTTGATGTTGGGTTTGCTTTGTGTGACATCCTCTCAGAAATTTTAGGGATTTGATCTGCCGCTTATGGTTGTCTTTTGGCAATGTGTCATTCTTAAGCTCATAACTTCTGGAAAAATCGCAAGCATCCGTTAGTTTGCTTTGTTCGGTATTAGTATTTTTATCATATTGTTTTGTACTACTCAATCTGTTTAATGGAGCTAATGTTTCCTTTTGAGGGAAGTCTCTTACTTTATCTGTCATATTGGGAATGAATGACTTTGAGTCTAATTTTCTTTGACCCACTAGAGTTTTTGGGTCCTTTAAGATATTTGACTGAAAAACATTGTATTTAGCGTTTAAAATTTCATGAGATGAAATTTTGGTACATTTTGATGAGGATATTGAATTAGCGTCACTGTCTGTGTTGTTCTGATTGGAGTATTTCCTATTTTGTTTCATGAGGCATTTCTGCAAACTGTCTCCAATTCTATCAACACACTCTACATCTTCTTTCCTCCCAGAATATTTTTGCATCTGTTTTCCTTTTATTGTAGGTAATTTATTTTTAAGCTGTTTCTCTGGATATGAAGTTGTGTCAGAATTTTCTGTTTTTACTTTTTCGCTGGTTTGTGATGCTGAATTGGAATCCTGTAATAGAAGAAATTCTTCACTTAGGAAGGCATGTAGAAAAAAAGGACATGAATATTTCAAAATATTTTATTATTTCAATAAGAGTGACTAAATCTTAAGGGACATTATAAAGAGGAGGTGACCTAGAAATTTTGAAAACATTTCTATATATGAAAGAAATTTCAAGGACAGACTGAGGTAAAATAATTATTTGGCCATAATCTCAAGATTTTTGGTTCCTTTATTGAAACTTCATACTATAATTTTTTGAGTAGTCCTCTATGAAAGTTTAGAGAAACTGCTTTTTTCCAGTCAACTTAAATCAGCTAAAATGTTTAAGGAATCAGGTCAGAATGACTGAATTTCTATAATAAACGTGCCAGAAATAAAATGTGCTTTTATTAAATAAAGTATGTTAATGAACTACACCAAAATAATTTTAGCGATTGTAGACATGACTAATTTAAGTAAATTGAGATAGGCATTGCATGGTCTGCGGCTGATCATAATGCAGTTAATTGTGTTAAACCTAACTGATATCAGATGCTGAAAAGTTAGTATTTAACCCTTTAACGGGTGGTGTTGCCCTGGGGCAACATTACGCTGTATCCAACTTAAAAATATAAATAGTTACAAAATCCGAAACTTCCAAACCTGTACTAAAAGCACTAGCATAGAAACTATGAACAATGGATACCCACCCGAAGAATGGTTACATATCTACACAGATGGATCTAACTTGGACAACAAACCTTAAAACAAGTGTATTATGCATTTATCTATTCACATATAAAATATGGGATATCTTTATGGGGTAATATAAATGCAAAAGAGGTGTTAAAAATTTTCAGATTACAAAAGAAAGCTATCTGAATAATTGAAAATGTGGAGAGAAGATCTAGCTGTAGGCAGATATTTAAGGAGCATAATATTTTAACTGTTCCATGCATATATATATATGAAAGCATTAAATATGTAATAGAAAGGGATACATGTAAAAATAACTGTAATTTGCACTCATATAATGTAAGAAATAAAGCTGACAATTTTAGGACCACACTAAGGGGAACACTAAACAACAGATCATTAGAAAGTATCAGAAAAGACATGTATAATAAATTGCCAGGAAAAATAAAGAATACTAAATTATGTAATATTAAGAATATAAAAAGGTATTTGTCAGAACAAGCTTTTTATAATGAGAAGAGTACAAAGCAAAAAATGGAAAATAAACAATGTACGTTTTAGTTTCTAAGTAATCTATATAGTAGACTTTTAGGTATATTTTTTATGTTTTCTTATAAAATGACGTATCCTCTGTATGAAATATAAGGGAAGAATAAATTGAATTGAACTGAACTGAATTGAACTCAGGAGCAGGAATTAAGTGTGCACTGTTCTCATTCTATCAACCAGCAGGATACCACACAACAAATTTTGATGCAGAAATAATGGCTATTCATATTTCACTCCAATACCTTCTATACAGAATAGATACATTTAAAAATGCTGTCATACTTTCTGATTCTAAAGCAGCATTATATGCAATAAGCTCATATAAAATGAGGTCAATCAAAATTAAAGAATGTCACAAAATGATCCAACAACATTGTGGAATTGCTGGAAATGAATCAGCTGATTTTCTTGCCAAAAAAGGTGTAAATTTAATTCAGAACAAAAGTAAAAACTTACCCTTTACATCCATAAAAAGATTAATTAAAAACAAATATAAAAACAAACAAAACCAATCAATATCTAACAAAGCCAAAGATAAAAAAATGGAACATTTTAATTAAAAATCCAGAAATTATTCCAGAAATCCCACGTAAAGCTGCAGTAGCAAATTTTAGATTACTTACGGAACACAATATTTTGGCCAAACATTTACACAGAATAGGAATTTATACAAGTCCAAATTGTCCTCTGTGCAACAAAGAAGAGGAAATGACTAAAGAACATCTTTTAACCTGTGAAGCCCTACCAGCTGGACCCACTACACAGAAATATTGGAGAGCAAGAAAGCTAATGGCTTCATTGCCAAAGCCTAGCATTTGACGACAACAACAACAACAACTTAAAAATATTTTAGTGAAATTCTTTTGTTATTATAATGCTATACTGGCCTTTGTCGGCAATTCTAAACAAATTTTGAAGCTTTTGAATTGTAAATATTATATTATTTTTACAATTACATTGTAGTGTTTCTTTTTAGTATAAAAAGGCAAAATCCAAGCAACTGCAGTCAAATGATACTCCATCAACATCCAAGCGTGCCATCACACCGGTTATTTTACTTGAGCCCTCCCCGTCCAGGTACATTTGACTGCAGTTGCTGAGATTTCAACCCACAACGTTTAGCTTTGAATGGATGGCCAGTCCATTATATAGTGCCTTAACAACCATAGCTATTCAAATTGATTGCAATGAGGCACCGCAGAAAGTGGTATGAGAACCAGTTTAGCAAGTAGAGCAAGAGCAGCATAAGTAGCAAAATAATTCGTCCATTAAAGGGTTACACAAGGCGGGTGAAATTATTGGATTAGAATGTCTTTAAAATGCTTTCTGAGTAGAGAAATATCGATTCTTAGTAGCTTGTTATTGGCATTCATAAGATTTAATGCATCAAAAATCTTTCAAATCTCAAACTTATCATCTGCCAGTGCAAAACTAAACAGCGATTAACTGCCTTCTTAAATCATATGGCCTACTCTAGTGGTGTTTCTCTAATTGTTCTGGTGGTCCAATTTATAACAATGAAAACTGGTGTTCCAAAGGTCATTGGTTTGGTCCCTGTCATGTAGTTAATTTTTTTTTCTTCATATTTTTAGTATGTACCTCAGAAGAGGTTCTAAATGCCTGAATAATAGTAGCATGTGAAGTTATTTGACCCATACAAGGAATTTTGGACAGTAAGACAGTTGTTCCTTTGCTGATGTCAACTTTGCATTAAAAATGCAGGTTGCCATTTCGAGCAGTTCCTATAAACCTGTGTAAGGAGTTGCATTTACTTTTTATTTTATGTAAGTTAATTCACCCCATATACCACCTCCCATTTAGACGTACAGCATGTGAAAGTATTAAGCAGGATTCAACCTTTGTTAGAAAGAGTTGTAATTAACCGCGCTGACAAGATGAAATTACTCTGTAAAATGCATACATTTATACAAGAATTGAAAACTTAGACAAAATATTAAAAAACAATCAAACAAACAAAAAATCACAAAAAAGTGAAGGTCACTTGAACTTATTTACCTTTCACTTGAAAGCTGTTCATAAAACCAGGGTTTTCCTTACATAACATGACAACATTCAGACAGTGCATATGCCTTTACTCTCGTGACACTGCGCTATCTCTGTAAAACATCTGCAAGAACATGGCACAGAATTCAGCTGTGTTACAACATGAATGGTGCTCATCCGATTTTTATGACTTAAGATTCCAAGGATACTGTTTATAACAAACATTTAATCACATCCAACATATGTTGTAAATAAAGGGTCAGGGGTTACGCCTATTTCCATACCACTCTGTACATTGGTAAAACAACATTTATGGATATTCTCATATTACTTATTTGATATAAATTAGGCATAGCAGATATCACCCAGGACCAAGAGTATTGAGGTCCCATCCCCAAATCGATCAGAAAGAGTAGCCAGGATGCATGATCAGTCTAAAGTCAGGTATGAGAAGAGTAATTGAAATGTGCAGTGTTTAATGCCCACTATTACAACATTCAGCACAACAGGCGGCGACATTGGTGATACATGAGATGAAGATGGAGCATGGTGGAATGAGATGGTGGGAGAAACTGGAGATCCCAGAGGGAACCCATCCCAGCATCATGTTGAACATCACAAATTTCACTTTGCGGTCATCTGGAATCGAACCCAGGTCGCCTTGGTGAGAGTCGAGTGTCTAACCACTCAGCCATGGCATGGCCAAGAAGGAGGAAGGAGAGGACATGAAATGAGGACAGAACAGATGTAAGGAATGGTGGTAATGGAGAAATTGATAGAATAAATGGCCAAAAATACTGACAACCTGAGGAAAACTATTATCCTCCATAAATCCCATTACCGTCCCCTGGCAATGAAACTGGGCTGCCTTAGGGAGAGATGAGCATTCTAACCATGGTGGCATGTCTTTGCATGACCATGAGAAAACTGCATGATAATAAACCATTTGCGGGGGAAAAAAAACAGTTAAAAATTCAAACCAACAACAAAGAATATGGTTGGTTGGTTACCAACACTCCCCACATGGCAGACCTGGCCTTTGGGGTAACCTCACCCCACCACATGATGACCCATTTCTCAGGTGGAGGCACACCCAGAGGCGGGCCCATTACCTCCAATTGTAGGGTGATAGTGAAGATGATGGTGAGGCGAGAGGACCTTCAGTTTATACTGTGGACTCCAAACCACATTGGGCATAAGGGACACTTCACATGTGCTAGACAGAGGTGAAGGTGTGGATACGTATGACTTAAAATCGCCACCCCAAAGCCGGAAATCAAACTCATGACCTATTACATGGAAGCCGCAAGCGAAACCACTGCACTACCCTGGCGCCCTACTACAAAGAATATTGATTCTCAGAAATGAGTAATGAATAATGACACAACAAACTGAACTGTGTACTTTAATGAGGTCACTTGTGTAGTAAGATACTATCTATCTCTTACAGTTTATAGTTATATACAAGTCACTGAAAATAAAAACAATTTTACAGGCTATTCAGACAAAATTCAAGGTGACATTTCATTGTAATATAAATGTTTTGGAAAATAAAATGTTTCCACAAAATTTGTAGTTTGGGATGGGGGAGATTTTTTAAAAATCTTTGTGTTGCATTGAAAAATGCTGTACTTAAATACCGAGATAGGTATTTAATCAACTTTCCTTTTTGATAGGTAGAATCAGACTGAAAAATTCAATGCCATAGCTGGGATTTGAACCAAGGATCTCTTGGTCTCCGTTCAGTTGCTCTTAACCATTTAGCTACCATAACAACATACCAGCATGACATTAAATTCTCCAACTAACTCATATTTTTCCCAGTAAACCACTATTGTGGTGACTTACATATATGTTCTAAGTACTTGTCCAGGCTACATAGCTAAGTCACTATTAGGTTAGCAGATGGAAATTAATCATATTTTCATAAATGTTCCTTTGTGAGTTTATTGCTTGCAGTCATATGGACATTTTTTTTTCTAAAACTGTTTCTTTCTCTTTTTTTTTGGATAAGAGGCAGGTGATTCAAAGACCACAAAATGTTATTGTCAATTAAATCTATATTAATATTCTAGATGGAATACAATAATTGCTCTATTTGCTTCTGGTAAGTGATAGAGAAAATAAATAAGAGAGAAACACTGATAAAGTAATACATACTTGGCTTATGTCTGCTTCCTGGACTCCACACTCTACAGGACTAGTATCCTGCTGTTGCTGGCATATTGTTTGATCTATGACTGGAAGAGATTCGTTCACTACTGATGCATTATTCTCTAGTACTCCAACTGATTCACTTATTCCCTTGTGCATGTATTCTTGCCCTCTGTCATTTTTTATTATTTGTAAATCTGCTTTAATTTCATGCATCATATCCAAGACCTGTTGATGTTGTGCAGAAATAAATTTCAAAAGCTCTTCTTGTTGTGAGAAACGAAGAGCACATGCCTGACAGATGATTGATTTTCGAGAAAGGTGCAACTTCTGGCAGTCAGCTCTCTTTTTGATCTTTAGTAGCAGTTCTCCTGGCAATGAAAAAAATTTAAGCTCAATGAATAGTTAACTCCATATTAAAAACATTATTGTATTTATATGAGTGATGTGACAGTACATTATACTTGATACTAATACTTTTAAGCACAAATACTTCATAGTGATTATTTAAGTTAATTGATGGAAATTATTCATTTCTTCACACTAGCTGTATATAGGCTAAGGTTTTTGATAGAGCAACATGAAAAATTTGACTGGACGGAAACCAGGAGAGCCATGGTTCAAATCCCAGCTGTGGCAATGAATTATTCATGTTGACTCTATCTTCTTGATACTGACTTTATAAAAAGCTGTAAAGGCAATGGCTTGTTCCCAGAATTATGGGGACAGTTCAACAAATATCTGTGCTTCAAAACCTAATAAATTTATCATTGAGTGAAGGTAGGTTCCCATACTGCTTTAAGATGGCAAAAATAAAGCCAATGTATAAAAAGGGATCAAAATTGGAAGTTCAAAATTTTAGACCCATCTCACTGCTATCGATCTTTTCCAAGATATTAGAAAGAGTGGTTTTTATTAGATTGTGCATCTTTATTTCAAAATTTAATGTAATTTCTGATCGGCAGCATGGCTTTCAAAAAGGAAAGTCCATTAATACTACACTGATACAGTTTATAGACGAAGTGCACCAAAAGCTTGACAATTCAGAAAAATGAATTGGAATATTCCTCGACCTGTCCAAAGCTTTTGATTTAGTTGATCATGGAATACTATTAAAGAAATGATCTCATTACGGAATTAGGGGAACTGCAAATAACTGGCTTGTCTCCTACTTGAGAGAGTGAAGGCAAATAATAGAAATAGAGTTTGTTGATAAAACTACAAAGGAAATAAAAACTATAAAATCAAAAGCTGCTAGCATAAACTGTGGAGTTCCACAGGGTTCAGTTTTAGGTCCACTGCTATTTATTTTGTATATTAATGATTTGGCACTTTATTCACAAAATTCTTTAAAATGCTCCTTATTTGCAGATGATACGAGCCTCTTGATATCAGGTGAAAATGATGACAAACTCAAAGAAAATAACAAATTAGTTATGAATAAGGATAAGAGTCAGGCATTGGGTTTTCATAGTAAAATCAATAAGGCAGTTAACTTACCTGAAATTATAATGGATGGAAATGAAATTAAATATACAGGAAAGACAAAATTTTTAGGAATTTGGATGGACGACAGTCTAAATTGGAATATACATATTGTAACGGGAGCGCTGGAACACCCAGTGAACCAGCTGGGAACGGAAGGCAAGGGGAGGACCGCGTTAGCCACACCTCCCCCTCGTTTGTCTTGTAGTGGTGACAGGCAGTGGTTGGGAGGAAAAACATCAGTGTGCCGTCTGTTTCTGTCCACCTGGTTCCAGAAATTACGTAATCTGGAACATTCTCCTGGTCACTAGAAACCGGCGATATTCCTATATAAAGAAGGTTACAGACAGACGGAGTTGAGTTGTTGGTCAATCAGTTGGTTAGTGTGTGTGAGTGAGGACAGTTCTTGGTGTAAGAAGGCAATGTTAGTCAGTGACGTGTTAATGTACGAGAAGATTGTGCAACGGAAGACTGTACGTAACTGTGAAGGTGTACCGGAGTTTATGTAATCGCGAGTACAAGTGAAGTTGTAACGGACGAACTGGTAAATTGTAATTGTGTGCAGCAAGTAATTTTGTGTAATTGGCAAGTGTTAAACTGTAAGTCGGTGGAAATAAAGAACACTGTTGAGTGGTGTAATTGGACTTTTCATTTCACGAACCCACAAAGTCACACTGGTGTCAGGAAGCGGGAAGAAAACATCACCGAACATTACAACCATGGACGCGGCATTGGAAAAGATTTTGGAGAAAATGATGGAAATGAAGACGGCCAACGACAACCTCACCGCCGAGTTGAAACAAATGAAGACGGCAAATGAAAACCTCGCTGCAAAAATAGAAACGGCTAACAACAACTTGGCCACGACAATGACCTCAAAGATGGCCGAACTGACCACGGAAATGAAGGTGGCGAACGAGGCTCTCGCCGCCAAATTTCAAGAACAGTTGGCCGGCGTGAGGGATGACGTGACGGAGCTGGGCAAGCGGATGGGCCAAGTAGACGACCGCCTTAATGATTTAGAGGAAAAGGCCGACAACATCGCAAAACCCCTCACCCGCCTGACGGAGGAAAACCGGCCTTATGTGTGGACGGAGGACGCCGGAGACGCTTTCCAGCACCCGAAGGGGACCCTGTGCAGTGCTCCAATTTTGGGTTTCCCACAACCGGGTGGCGCCTTCATTGTGGACACCGACGCTAGCGACCATTACATTGGAGGTGTCCTATCGCAGATCCAGGACGGCCATGAGCGCACAAGAGTGGAAGAGAAGGAGCGTGCCGCAGCAGTCCGAGTAGTTGTGGCAGTGCCTGCTGAAGGCTGGGATAGCGCAGGCCTGAGGAGGGAGCAGCTGGCGGACGCAGACTTGGGGCCACTCTTGAGGGAAGTGGACGCAGGGACGAGACCAACCTGGGAGGACATCGCACCGAGGAGCGCCACCTACAAGTCGCACTGGGCAAAATGGGACTCGTTGAAGACCAGAGTGGGCGTGCTGTTCCGGGTATGGGAGTCACCCGATGGGAAGGCGCAGAGAGGACAGTTGGTACTTCCCCGGAGCAAGGTCCCGGAAGTCTTGGAGGAAGTGCACGCCGGTACTTCAGGAGGACACCTGGGAGCGAACCGAATGATTCACAAACTACGGCAGCGCTACTTCTGGCTCAGACTCCGGGCAGATGCTGGTGGTACACCTGGACCGCCTCGCACGCTACGATGGGGCTGTTCGAGGCGAACAGCTTTGAGGAGGGAGCAGTGTAACGGGAGCGCTGGAACACCCAGTGAACCAGCTGGGAACGGAAGGCAAGGGGAGGACCGCGTTAGCCACACCTCCCCCTCGTTTGTCTTGTAGTGGTGACAGGCAGTGGTTGGGAGGAAAAACATCAGTGTGCCGTCTGTTTCTGTCCACCTGGTTCCAGAAATTACGTAATCTGGAACATTCTCCTGGTCACTAGAAACCGGCGATATTCCTATATAAAGAAGGTTACAGACAGACGGAGTTGAGTTGTTGGTCAATCAGTTGGTTAGTGTGTGTGAGTGAGGACAGTTCTTGGTGTAAGAAGGCAATGTTAGTCAGTGACGTGTTAATGTACGAGAAGATTGTGCAACGGAAGACTGTACGTAACTGTGAAGGTGTACCGGAGTTTATGTAATCGCGAGTACAAGTGAAGTTGTAACGGACGAACTGGTAAATTGTAATTGTGTGCAGCAAGTAATTTTGTGTAATTGGCAAGTGTTAAACTGTAAGTCGGTGGAAATAAAGAACACTGTTGAGTGGTGTAATTGGACTTTTCATTTCACGAACCCACAAAGTCACAATATTGAAAGTCTAATGAGGAAATTAAGTAGCATTTGTTTCCAAATATCAATTTTGAAGCACAGTGTAAATTTGAATACATTAAGAATAGCCTATTTTGCAAATGTTCAATCATTAATTTCTTATGGTATAACATTATGGGGAAATAGTAGTAGCATTATCAAAGTATTTAGAATCCAAAAAAGGGTAATTAGAATTATGATGAATTTAAAGAGAACAGATAGTTGTAAGCGATGGTTAAAAAAATTAGGCATATTGTCATTACCAAGCATTTAACTTTTAGAAATAATAGTACAGGTTAAAACGAACTTAGATAAATTTCAAAAAAGCAATGATATTCATGACTATAACACGAGAGATAGTTCAAACTTACATGTCACCTATCATAAAAAGAAAATGTATGAGCACAGTTTTAAATTCAACGGAATTCATATATACAATAAACTGCCAACTGAAATAAAAAACATTGAGTCCTTCACAAAGTTTAAAAACACATCAAAGAAGTATTTGTTACAAAAGTGTTACTACTCAATAGAAGAGTATTTAAATGACAAAGGTTAGGAATAAAAGGAATGTAAATTTTAATTATTAATTTGGTTATTATGCTTAACAACTTATTGTAATTCTTGTTTTTTGTTACTATTTTTTGTGTAGTTAGTAATTTGACAATTCCACATCATGAGTTGTATGATTTACGGATGCAATAAATGAATATGAAAATAGATCGAGATTTAACTGTATTGGAACACCACAGTGAAGCGAAAAATTATTAAATTTTAGATGAGTCGTATTTTTTACACATCTGCTTCACTTTCGTACCTATTTTGAGGACATGTTTCGCAAATCTTCGTTTGCATCTACGGCTCTTCTGCGACTGAAGCTAGATCCAGCGGTGTGGGTAATTCTGGGGTTGCTGCTGCCATCTGTTGATTTAGTGATGAACTTAAATGTGGGATTCTCTTCTGGCGGGATTTCAAAGTTCATAAGTTGGTTTTTATGTTTTTCTATGTACTCGTATATCCTCTCCCATATGACGAGTTCACTATGTTTTTGTACGTATTTTAGTAATTCTGTGCTATTTTCAATTTCATGATTTTCAGACCAGAAATGAGCTGCTATTGCGGACTTATCAATATTTTTGTATCTTAAGTGCCTGAAGTGTTCTTTCTTTCTAGTGCCTATGTTTCTTTTTGTCCTCCCTATGTAAATTTTTTCACAGTCTTTACACTTAATCTTGTAAATGCCTGACTTTTCCTCTGGTTTTATCTTATCAGTATTATTACTGTGAAGTAGGTTTTTAATGTTGTAATTGTTTTTTGGTGCCAATGTTATACTGTGTTTCTTGAATATTTTTTGGAACTTTTTTGTGGCCCAGGGGTGGTAAGTAAATTTAGCAAATCTAATTTCTTGTTTTATTGGTGTGAGAGCTGTGATCTGTTTTAATCTCTTTTGAAGTTTGAATGATTTTAGTTTTTTATCTACAAGGTTTTTTCCATATCCATTTTTAATTGCAGTTTTTAAAATTTGATGGTATTCGTTTTGATATTCTTGCTGGCTGAGAGGTAGTTCAACACATGGAAATATGTTATAGCCAAAAATAAAGTCTGTTAAAGACGTGCTCTTTCTGTTCAAAGTTTAAAATAGTTTAACTTAATCATGGGTGGTGAAATTTTACAAAATACTTTGTTATTAAGGAGACTTGCTGAAGAAAATCCATTCATTGGCAAAATATGTATTTACTACAGCTTTAATCCTTAAGGACAGTGGTTAGAATGATCAATTAAAACCCTACTTAAATCAACAATTCCAGTGAGATAACTGTTAAAAACATCAAGTAGAGTTTTTGTTAAAGTATTTTGTAGAAAACCGGAGTGAATGGAGGAAGTTATCTGAATGTAGTATATTAGATTTATGTGCATATATAGGTAATTGGTGCTGGGGCCAATACCTATTAGCAACTGAAAAGTGAAGAAATTTCCAAAATTGCAACAACAATAGCATAAATGTTTATTTTACTCGTACCTTCAGAGACGCTTCGAGTGAGAACCCTTGATGTCTCTGACGAATTGTTAGATACAGTATTCCTTTTGAAAATGTCATACTGCCTTTTTGTTATGCTGTTGCTTTGGCAAACAGGTTGTTGGCAACGTTTTGATTCCAACTCAGATATCTTCTGTTTCACTTCTTTCATTTTCTTTTGTAGATCTTCCCGTATTTCACTTTTCTTAAGTTCTGTTCTCTGTAAAAGAGAAGAAAGATTATCTATAGTTACTTATATGTTGTTTCTTATGTAGCTACTCCTTTCATCTCAATTAATACTTATATTATAAAATAGCATTGAGAAATGAAGAGTTAAATAAAAGAATAAAACACAAATACTAATTAATTTCATTAAAGCACTGAGACTTAGATGGGTTTGACATCTGTATAGAGTATCAGATGAGAGAACAGTTAAAATAATATACACATGGAAACCTCTCAAATCTAGAAGCAAAGGCAGACCTAAAAGCAGATGGAACATTGATATACATCAAGATTTCAAAAACATAAAGATTAAGAATTGGCTAAACTTTACAAAAGATTGTATGGAATGAAAAAAAATTGTAGAGAAAGCCAAAACATTCAGCCAATGAAGTTGTAGTGCCTATTAAGAAGAAGAAGAAGAAGAAGAAGAAGAAGAAGAAGAAGAAGAAGAAGGAGGAGGAGGAGAAGGAGAAGGAGAAGGAGGAGGAGGAGATGGAGAAGGAGAAGGAGAAGGAGGAGGAGGAGGAGGAGGAGGAGGAGGAGGAGGAGGAGAAGGAGAAGGAGAAGGAGAAGGAGAAGGAGGAGAAGGAGAAGGAGAAGAAGGAGAAGGAGAAGGAGAAGAAGGAGAAGGAGAAGAAGGAGAAGGAGAAGAAGAAGAAGGAGAAGGAGAAGAAGGAGAAGGAGAAGGAGAAGGAGAAGGAGAAGAAGGAGAAGAAGGAGAAGGAGAAGGAGTAGGAGAAGGAGAAGGAGAAGGAGAAGGAGAAGAAGAAGAAGAAGATGAAGAAGAAGAAGAAGAAGAAGAAGAAGAAGAAGAAGAAGAAGAAGATGAAGAAGAAGAAGAAGAAGAAGAAGAAGAAGAAGAAGAAGAAGAAGAAGAAGAAGAAGAAGAAGAAGAAGAAGAAGAAGAAGAAGAAGAAGAAGAAGAAGAAGAAGAAGAAGAAGAAGAAGAAGAAGAAGAAGAAGAAGAAGAAGAAGAAGAAGAAGAAGAAGAAGAAGAAGAAGAAGAAGAAGAAGAAGAAGAAGAAGAAGAAGAAGAAGAAGAAGAAGAAGAAGAAGAAGAAGAAGAAGAAGAAGAAGAAGAAGAAGAAGAAGAAGAAGAAGAAGAAGAAGAAGAAGAAGAAGAAGAAGAAGAAGAAGAAGAAGAAGAAGATATAAAATAGCATACTTGCATACTGCACATCCACATGTACTCATATACAACATTTTACTTATATTTAAAATAAATAAATAATGATGATGATGATGATAGCCACAACCCAATTACACATAAACATGCAATAATAAATAGCCTTACACACAGACTAGTCAACATACCCATGGAAAAAGAATATTTCAAAGAACAAAAAAAAAAAAAAAAAAAAAAAAAAAAGATCAATACGACACATAACAGAAGAAAATGGATACAACAAAAGTTTGGTGTTGAAGAAAAGTATAAAAGCTAAACTAAAGAAAATCATTAAGGAAGCAACCACATTTACAATAGAAAAAGAAAGCAACAGCATATTCAGTTCATTCACATATTATCCAAAAACGTTTAATAAATTTAAAAAGATCTTCAAGGAACAAAATATCACCTTGGCACCTACTTATAGACACTCAATTTTAAAATAGCTAAATTCAAAAACAAAAGATGAAATCCGATCAGTTAACAGATCCTGAATATACCAGATAAGTTTTAAGAATTGTGAAAAATGCTACATAGGTCAAACTAAAAGAAATCTAAAAACCAGAGTCAAAGAGCACTTTAGAAACATCGGATTGAAACAAGAAGATAAGTCAGCAGTAGCATTTCATTTTTGGAATGAAAACCATGACATTGATCCAAATCCAAAATTATTAAAAGGAGTGATAAACCAAAATAAACTGACAACATGGGAGAATATATTAATATGGAAAAATAAGGATTACGTAATGAACTTTGAAATCCCACCAGTAGATAATTTGACAAAAAAGTTCATAGTTCCACCACCAGAGAGAGAGAGAGAGAGAGAGAGAGAGAGAGAGAGAGAGAGAGAGAGAGAGAGAGAGAGAGAGAGAGAGAGAGAGAGAGAGAGAGAGAGAGAGAGAGAGAGAGCAGACAACAACAGATGCTAGTTGGAAAGAGATTGAAAATGGAGGCGATTGACTTTGAAACTAGTCTCTCATTAATATAAGTGACGAGTATCAATAAACCAACTACAAATAGTTTTTGCAACATTTTATTTGTTATAATACTAATATACAAGCTGTAAAAAAAAGATGTATAAAAAATTTGGTAAAACATTTCTTGCAGATATGGGATGAAAAATATTATTTGAACAAAGGTCCAGAAATTATTTCCTTTTTAGAGCATCTTTTTCTACAGCCGAACCCCCTACAACAGCACTCAATGACAGAGCCATGGGAAAACTGGAAATCACAGCACATTTTCAAATGCCCTCCATTAGCTACAATATATTCGTTAACCCACCGTCGCATTGACTCCCTAATGTGCTGAGTTAGGCCTGGAGAATTTCATATTGTCTGGCAGCCTTCCGCAATACGAGCACAAAGAGTCTCTACATCTGGAACTGCAGTTGCATAAACAAGAGATTTCAAATGTCCCCATAAATAAAAATCTAGTGGGCTTAAGTCAGGCAAGCAAGAAGACCATGTAGTTAATCCACCTCTTTCCATCCATTTACCAGGAAACCTGCTATCCAGAAATTGACGGACAGAAAGCCTGAAATGAAGAAACCCATTGTACACGAACTGAGTATCGGTGCCTAACAAGAGGACTATGTACTGCACCATGGCACAATGACAACAATGGTGAAATGCAGTACCTCCATCAAATTTAACCAGATGTAAAAACGAATGTTTACTACTGTACAATTAAACCACTGTTCTGTTATGGCGTTATTGCCACAGGTCGTCTACGTTTTATACATCTCACCATATAAGTAGAGTTGTAGAAAAGGTGCTCTACTATGGAAATAAAAAATTTCCAGATCTATATCATATAACATTTTTTAGCCTCTATGTGCAAGAAATGTTTTCCCAAAATTTTGACATACCTTTTTGTCACACTCTGTATAAAGAAGACGTTGACTTTTTATTGAGAATGTCATGAGGCAGAAAATGATGCTGCTAGTCTGCAAAAATTCTGAAGTCTTGTATTCCATTACTTTCTTTATTCTTGTACAAACTATTCTCATAGATACTTATTCCTCTGTTTACTTTTTGTTGAGTTAAATATTTGTGGAAATTACCTAAATGCTAACTTTCGTATAAATAATAAATAAACCATGGTGCGACAGACCTTAAGGGCCAAGACCTACCAATCTGACTGCTGGCCTCATGCCCACTTACGCAAGATAGAGATGGGCGATCATCCAGCCGATATGGGAGGAGATGTGGTCAGCATCTTGGCATCCCCCAGCCGGAACATTGGTTTTCGTGACCAGGGCCACTTACCTAATGTAAGCTCCTCACTTTCTTCACAATGCTTAGTGGGCACCAGCCCTATACCCTAGACTTAAAATCTGCACCCCATGGGCGGGATCGAACCTGGGCCACTTTCTGTGCCCAGGGACCAAGGCACTAACTTTGCTGTAGGCAAAGGAAGTATGGGAAAATAGTGGGCTTTAAGCAAAAGAGCACAGCTGGGCACCATGTGATGCCAACAGATAAAAAAAATGTATAGCAGCTTCCCATTTGAGAAGAGTATAAGTGTTAGAAAATTCAAATAAATAACAAGGAACATCACTTCACAAAAATATATATTTGACATAATTGGTTTTTTTTCCCTCTGGAGTAACATTTTGTCTATCTCTTATGGTTCACCAGTTATGGAAAAGTCACCCAGAATGAAGACAACTTTTGCGACATACCCAGAAAATTCAAGATACACCTATAGTTCATTAGTCTTGCAAATATCATAAAAATATGGTATTTTAATAAACATTGTTACAGTCATTTTTGAGAAAATTAACGTTTTAAGAAAATCTTCCATCTGGGGCAGTCTGGGTGGAAGGATTTTATCCGTCTCTGTAGTGTAGTGGTTAATAGGTCCTGAATTCAAATCTTTCTCAGGGTGAGTTATCTGGATAAGATTTTCTTCCCTTATCCTGAAAGATGAATGTCTGGTAGCTGTAAGCTTTCTATACCTCGTACTCATTTGAACATCATTTGGCCCATTTTGTTCATCATCCAATATGTTGGTTGGTATCTAATGTTGAGCACTTGATAATAAAATCATTTGCTCTATATGACTTAATGTTGAAGAACATAAATTAAAAAAAAGAGGAAAAAAGCTCCAACTAGAAACTACTACATAGTGATTTATATAGAACTGACACATTTCTTTCACTAATTGTTTCAAAATGAATTGTGCTAGCAACAGCTTACTATACCTAAAATGTGTAGGAATTTTGGGAGATTATTTGCTTCTATAGCAAATGTTGAAAATGTCCTCCTTCCTGCATAAGGCACAACTCAAACGTCATTCTATGTTACTGGCCATTCATTGGAGGACTCTGTTGTCAATAGCTTGAATCTTCTGTGTGATATCATGTTTCAGATCGTCCAATGTCTGGGGATGTGTGGCGTAAACTCTTTCTTTTAAGTAACCCCATAGAAAGAAGTCTGGCAATATCAAATCTAGGTTCCTGGAAATTATCCAGTCATCAAAGAAACTTGCAGTTAGTTTCCATGGATTCATTTGATGTATGGCATGTAGCGCCATCTTGCTGAAAATACCCTTAACTCAGCTTTACATTGTCCAGTTGCTCAACAAACTCCATGAAAATCAGTCGGTATTCTGCAGTGTTCACAGTCTGGTTAAAAAAAAAAATGGCTCCACTATTCTCTGTGCGGATATTGCACACCAAACTCCTATTTTAACTGGATGCATAGGTGCTTCATGGATGACATGTGGATGGCCCAATAGCGTGAGTTCTGTGACTTCTCATAACTGGATAAATGGTTCATCTGTGAACCATGTAATGGACAATATGGCAGGATTTTGCACAATGAACATCTGAAACCAACAACAATAATTCAATCTGTTATCCTTATCTGGTTCCTGTAGCTGATGAACAACCGTAAGACTCTATGTCATTAGGCCTGCACTTTCCACAGCTCTCTGACACATTGAGTAGATGTACCCTGTCTCCTGTGACAAATGTCTTAATGAATTTTTGGGGTGACTGCTCCAGTCGTACTCTTACGTCAACAACAACCGTGGGAAGCCTAGATGAGCAATGCTTGAGTTTTTTACTCTCCAGAGATCCAGTTGTATACAATTTGTTTACCAGTCCCAGTGTGTTTCTTTTGGGAGGATTGCGAACACTAAATTCTCTCCAGAACATTCTGCTTAACTTGGTGCTAAAATTGGGTCACTGAATGAATTTCCAACGGAATAATTAAAGAATGAAATGTGTCAGTTCTATATAAATCACTCTGTACAATGTCCAGTGCTGAAATGGTTTTAAACACACTATGTTCCACAGTCTTTTTTTACTGTGCATGCTTGTAGTTAACCCTGAAAGGTTTAAGGGGGCTGCATTTAATACCACTCATGAATAAGATATTATTGGTGCAGTGCTCTTTGGTGCATTTTTGCTTTGAAGTTGTGAACAAAGTATTGTGCAAACAGCATAGCAAATTCTTTCGGTGATATGCTAAAGAGGTCTATTCCCAATTTGTAAAAGGAAGTGAGAAAGAGTTAAGTTGAACCACTCCAAGTTTAAATCTATGTCAAAAGGTTATAAGTGTCTGAAAACAAGCAAATATATAAGGAAATTTAGTATGAAAGTGTATGAAAACAGTTAAATCTGTGCATATACATCCATAAGAAACTATTTTGCTTTCATGTTTGTTATTCAGAAACAGTGATACATAGGGTACAGGGGTAGATATGCCCTCTTAGGTTATGGTACCATCTATGATATCGAGACAGGCTACCAGAGAGACTGCTACAAAACATATTTTTGTCTGTTGTGTTTGTATAGTGGCTCACATTCGAAGAGAAATGACATCATTTTAGTGTGTCAGCACTGTCATGAAACCAGAACAAAAAGTAGTCTGAAACCACCCATGCATAGGTTAACATTATTCGATAAAACTCCACTCTACACAGTAATAAAGGCCTATAATAGACTGCCAATCCAACTGAAAACCATAAAGAACAAAGATTTATTTAATAAGAAATTGAAGAAATTATTAGACAAGGCCTATTATTCAGTAGCCGAATATATGTGCGATAGTATGTAACCTTAATTACAGTACCTCAATTTTGTAAATAGTGTTATGTAGATACATGTAGGCTTTCCACTGTTAGTATTTTATTTTCCAAATTACTGTAACTTATCTTATAATCTTATTGTAAATATGTGTAACGATTTTTGATTTATCAATGTAATTTTCACAATCTGACGAGTCGCCTGTTTACAGAGCTCTTGCTCATTCTGTATGTAAGCGTTTGTGACAATAAAACATCTTATCTTATCTTATCTTATCTGTGACTTCTACAGAGTTCTGTAGCTCATTAGCACAAAATCATCTACCTTCATCAGCAATTCTTTATTATTAGTGTTCAAGAAGTAAGAAATAAATTACTTTTATTAGCAAATGAATAAATACATAAATAAACAATTAACCTGCAGGTTTAAAGTTGTATATATTATAAAAGAGCCCTGAATTTTGAATTAAATAAACACCTTATGATTGTGATGACGGTGATGATGCTTGAGGTAACCACTGGATGACATACTCTGCAAGCATCGTGCGTTTGGTTCTATAATGGTAACCTCCACCGAACTGTTGTCAAACGAAGGTCTCGGATCAAGTTGGGATAGTATTGATTTCTCTGCCATTTCATCCACATAGCTATAGATATGATGTATTTCCGTTACCTGTAAAACATTGATTTGTACATTAAATTAGAGATAACAAGACCTTTTTAATAATTATATATTCACTGTGTTAAAATGTTTTGAACAGAGGGGAGAAAAATTCTAGTAAGAAACTCATTATTAAAAATGCCTCATTTAGATTTTCAGGGAACCCTGAAATATTTATTTCTGTTGAAATCTCAGTATTAAATTTTTGGGTTGAATATAATACCTCCTCTACTTACTGTATGTGGAAGAGAAATTAAAAAGAAAACAAGAATCAAATAAATCTGAAGTATTGTTTATGTAGATCATGCATGGATCATCAGAAATGGACACAACAGGCCACAATGTGCGACCCAAGAGGACAAAGAAATATGGAGTGCCAAAGCACCAGATGGGCAGACTACTTCAGAACCAAATCAGGAAGTCAATGGGCAAGAGAGGCAACAAAACAATATGGAGACAGCTGGCACCACCAAGCAAGAATCAAAAGTACCAAGTAGGACAAAAAGCAGTAATAGTGAGTGCAATTTGTGAAAAGTCAGTGAGGAAGTGCTTAGGGGACAAGTAAAGTGGAAATGATACAAGAGTTTAAAATAGGAATAGAGAAAAGAAGAAGCAATAACAACATGAAAACGCTCTCAAGGAGTTGCTCGCCTTTGGAGCCTAATTACAAGCTCGACCCTATATAAACATGAGGTCGTGGCCCTTTTCAGATGTCTGTAAGCTAAATTTATTATATATATAATAAGTGAAAATTTTCATTATAATGGCATTTTAAAACACCACTTTGTTCATTAAAGTTTTGTTAATATCCACAACTGTTCTTACAAAAGCTTATTTTTCTATTTACATAATTTTCATTGAGATAAATATTTTCAGAAATATTTTTAATACATATTTTGTTGTAGGTACTTTGTGGATACAGAATAATGAAGCAACATTCAAATCCTTAAAATATGGCTACAAAATACATAAATATTCTTTGTATGGCATAAAAAATATAATACTCACTTAACGTCAAGAGAAGTATATGATAAATGTACTCAAAAATAGAAATCGACTACACAGAACATTTAAAAAAGATGCAGTATGTTTATTTTAAATTCTGTGCTGTAATGAGATCTACATTTCTGGATTGCAAGTTTTCATTTATCTTTGATGGTTTACCGATTATACAGAATTACTCAGAATGAAGATGACTTTTCAAGGCATTCTCAAAAATTAAAGATATACATTTTTAGTAAGCATTCAATATGTGAATATAAGCTGGAGATGTCAGTCAGATGGTTAGAATGTATGAAGCAGTCGTTGAAGCCAGAACAATGCACGCAGTGGAGGTATGGGGCACATCAGAGTTAGGAACACAATTTGACAAGATGTATGGATTGTTTTGCAAAGAACTACTATGGCTGCCAAAATGGGCACCAAGAGAAGTGGCATTACTAGGGCTAGGTAATACAAAAAAGAGGGGAATAATAATAGAGTGAATACTGAAATTCTAGTATAAGCGTATTAAATGGCAGCAAGGGGAATTATTGAATCTGTGCATGAAGCCATAGAAAAGCATTAAGAACAAACATAGTTGGTGGTCGGAATTGAAAAGAATGGTATTGAAGATAGGCATGGGAGATTTATGGAGAGCGGAGGAGATAAATCATAGCGGTTTTTGGAAGTGAGAACGACAGTACAAGACATAGATAGACAGAGATATGGGAAAGTATAGAAGAAAAGAAAACTTTGAAATTTTATAAGCAATTAAAGACAAAGATACATAGATCAATGTGACAAAACTGGAAGAGAAGGCATAGCATGGATGATAGTATGAGTATTAAAAAACTGGTTTAAACAAAAAACATTTTATACTGTACAAGTATGCTTAGAATATAACATATATGCTAGTGAATTTATGTAAAACTATTGTAAATTATAGTAGTAGGTACCTAATTGTTTAATTCTATTATTACTATAGTATAGTTATTAACTTACGATAATTACTACCTTAAGCCATGCAAATAATCTGATGGCTCAGGAGGTTTCGTCTGTGGCCCGGATTCGGAAGGCCCAGGTTCGATTCCCGTGGCCGACCTACCTGACCCATGGGGTTTTTCGAGGGTTTTCCTGGGTCGCTAGGCGAATGCTGGGTAGGTTAATTACATCCCTGTCTCTTCATTATCACTTCATATCATCTCTCATTTTTTATAATGTACGTCCTCCAACGTTAAGGCATATTGGACGATGAATGGAATGGGTGAAATGATACTCAAATGAGCCCAGGGTCCATATAGCTTAGAGTTACCCAACATTCGTCTTTCAGGATAAGGGAGAACCGTGGAAAAAACCTTATCCAGGTAACTCACCTTGACCGAGATTCGAACTTAGGACCTCTTGAACGTGAGGCAGACATGCTACTAGCACGCTATCGAGGCGGGCTATCTGTCATCTAGAGGTCTCTTTCAGTAGAAGTGTCGGCGGGTGTCTCGGCGGTACATGTCAGGATGATATGCTCTGAGGTAAAATACTTCCTCCTCCGGTAGGTCGGTTGTGGGAGTCAGCTCCTCTGCTAGGACCATTTTGGGACCGCCAGCCAGGGTCCTTTGGGATTCGGCTGCTGGGCTCGCCGTCCCACAGTAGGGGGCGTTTCCGTTGTCCTGGCCTGTCGGGGGAAGTCTCTAGCCAAGTAAACTGTAGGGGCCCTGCCCTCTGTACTGTCGTGGCTCCTTGTGTCGGTCGCCCTCTGTCTCCTTCACCTCATCCTTCCTCCAAGGGGCATAAGAACAATGGGTCCAGCATGGTGGCCTACGTACCGAATCCCCTCCGTAATGATATCCTAATCCTAGTCCTAAGCCCAAACTTAAGTCCAATGTGAAACGAGACGATCAGAACCACAACTATTGGAGTCCAAAATAAAACTCAATGGAGGGTGATGTCTATACGAAAGGTGAGAGATCATTTTTCTGACATAAGCGTTTAACACAAATAAAAATATTTGTTACTATTAATCCACTTATCTTAAGAAGTTGATGTTAAAACTTCCTTCTTCTTTTTTCAAATCGATTTCGAAAGCATTTTGCTTTCATCACTGATTTTGCATTCTGACGATGAAAGCAAAATGCCTTCGAAATCGATTTGAAAAAAGAAGAAAGAAGTTTTAACATCAACTTCTTAAGATAAGTGGATTAATAGTAACAAATATTCTTATTTGTGTAATATTTATTACTCCACAGTAACTAGCTTCAATTTTCTGTGTAATAAGCGTTTAAGTTTATCGTTATCTGGAGTATTTTACGTGAGGAGGAAAATCGGCTAGCTCATAAACTTCTTCCTACACAATACATATAACCCATCCTTAAACATTCTGAAGCGGTTAAACAGTTTTTGGATGGGAACGCAGCAAAAATTTTCGGGCTGTGCCTAGCCTGTCAGTACTACGACGGATAACTCGCCTATTCTCAACTCTACACAAGCAACAGTAAAGACGTCATAGCTTCTCATGCATAAACCGAGAACTCACATTATGAGTGAAGTAACTTCAGCATTTCCAATTTAATATTGGGATAATATTTTTCGAGGGTCCTATCTTATGGCTGAAGCTTGTTATTCTGCAGGCTCCATCACAGTATGCTTAATACTAGTTAAATATAATATACTATCTACAATTTTATATTACTAATGTAAGAAACAATTTCTGTAACTCTTTAAAAATGAGTACTTCGATAATTAAAGGACATACTGACACAGGGTTGTAAGAAAGGGATTACACTAAATTAGATATTATAATATCACACAGGCCTATTATACAAACATGTGTTCTGCATATTATAAAGTCACATATCGGAGGTTTGTGATTTAAAAATACTGCGAAACACGCAGCTATGGAAAATTTGGACAGCTGTTACTGTTTATTAAAAAAGGGCATTAAAACCAAACTTACAATTAGCTTCTGGAAGAAAGAAAGAAACATACCTATCTAAATTTACAAAAGTTATGTAACTGTATTCCAAACATTACTCACATGCATTGAATTACTTACCGGATATAAATAACTATCTCGACATTTTGCTAAATCTTGTTCGTTAATGGTTTTTGGTGCTTGTTAACTTGAAATTTTTTAAATAGATGGTCTGAAATTGGTAATGTTTAAGTTTAATAGCAATTTTATGTACAGTTCACTGTCGGTTTATTTAAAGAAAAACAAAGAATCAGAAACGTGTGAACATCAAAACTTGGTTAACAAATGCAAGTACCAACATTACAGATTTGACTTTCATTTTTTTTCTCTCCACGAACTTGTGGATAAGTATTTTTTATTGTATAGCATTATTTAACTTATTTATTTTATTGGGGGGGGGTTAACTTGAGAAATAACTAATGTTATTGCTCGCTGAATTATAGTGCTGTTATTAACGTTGATTTTTGTCATTTTTAATATGAAACACACCTATTTTTAATTCTGCTAAGGAGTTATTCCCCGCTCAGCTGGGAGCTGTACTCGGAACCAGATTGTCGTCCACTCGATTTTAGAGGCAGTATTGTATTCCAATTCAAACACTGGACATCGAAAATTCTCCAGAAATATATACTTAAAAATTTCCGAACCTATTTACCACTAAATCAAAATTAAAGAGGCTTCGGAGGATATTTCCAGAAAAATCTAGATATTCATTTTATTTGTCACAATATAATTAAATATGTATGGTAGTTTAATATGACTCTTTGGAGTCAGTTTGGAGCTAATCATAGCTCGAAAGTTTTTTCCCCTGTATACAGAAGATGGGAGATTTTTTTCCCCTAGGCGTGGGCCAATAGCAGTTTTTCCAGTATCGATACTCGATACCGTCATTTTCTACTTCTAGTTTCAATACAAAAGAGCCTGAGGCTGGCCTCGTAGCTCAGTCGGTAGAGCGCCTATCTGTCGTGCGAGGGATTCTAGGTTCGCTTCCCGGCTGGGGATGGGGACTTTTCTCCGACCAAGATATTTCCCCATCTTCCCCAGAGTCTGGAGGTATGAATGAGAGTTCAAATGTGTGCGTGATCTAATGATTAAAACCCAACGAATACGAGTTAACGCCTTCGATATGTTCCAAAGGAAAACGGCAGCCGATATGACCATTGCAGTTAAAGGCGAGGTATAAATGTGTACGTGATCTAATGATTAAAACCCAACGAATACGAGTTAACGCCTTCGATATGTTCCAAAGGAAAACGGCAGCCGATATGACCATTGCAGTTAAAGGCGAGGTATAAATGTGTACGTGATCTAATGATTAAAACCCAACGAATACGAGTTAACGCCTTCGATATGTTCCAAAGGAAAACGGCAGCCGATATGACCATTGGAGTTAAAGGCGGGGTATAAATGTGTACCTGATCTAATGATTAAAACCCAACGAATACGAGTTAACACCTTCGATATGTTCCAAAGGAAAACGGCAGCCGATATGACCATTGTAGTTAAAGGCAGGGTATAAATGTGTGCGTGATCTAATGATTAAAACCCAACGAATACGAGTTAACACCTTCGATATGTTCCAAAGGAAAACGGCAGCCGATATGACCATTGTAGTTAAAGGCGGGGTATAAATGTGTACCTGATCTAATGATTAAAACCCAACGAATACGAGTTAACACCTTCGATATGTTCCAAAGGAGAACGGCAGCCGATATGACCATTGCAGTTAAAGGCGAGGTATAAATGTGTACGTGATCTAATGATTAAAACCCAACGAATACGAGTTAACGCCTTCGATATGTTCCAAAGGAAAACGGCAGCCGATATGACCATTGGAGTTAAAGGCGGGGTATAAATGTGTGCGTGATCTAATGATTAAAACCCAACGAATACGAGTTAACACCTTCGATATGTTCCAAAGGAAAACGGCAGCCGATATGACCATTGCAGTTAAAGGCGAGGTATAAATGTGTACGTGATCTAATGATTAAAACCCAACGAATACGAGTTAACGCCTTCGATATGTTCCAAAGGAAAACGGCAGCCGATATGACCATTGCAGTTAAAGGCGAGGTATAAATGTGTACGTGATCTAATGATTAAAACCCAACGAATACGAGTTAACGCCTTCGATATGTTCCAAAGGAAAACGGCAGCCGATATGACCATTGGAGTTAAAGGCGGGGTATAAATGTGTACCTGATCTAATGATTAAAACCCAACGAATACGAGTTAACACCTTCGATATGTTCCAAAGGAGAACGGCAGCCGATATGACCATTGGAGTTAAAGGCGGGGTATAAATGTGTGCGTGATCTAATGATTAAAACCCAACGAATACGAGTTAACACCTTCGATATGTTCCAAAGGAAAACGGCAGCCGATATGACCATTGTAGTTAAAGGCGGGGTATAAATGTGTACCTGATCTAATGATTAAAACCCAACGAATACGAGTTAACACCTTCGATATGTTCCAAAGGAGAACGGCAGCCGATATGACCATTGGAGTTAAAGGCGGGGTATAAATGTGTGCGTGATCTAATGATTAAAACCCAACGAATACGAGTTAACACCTTCGATATGTTCCAAAGGAAAACGGCAGCCGATATGACCATTGGAGTTAAAGGCGGGGTATAAATGTGTGCGTGATCTAATGATTAAAACCCAACGAATACGAGTTAACACCTTCGATATGTTCCAAAGGAGAACGGCAGCCGATATGACCATTGGAGTTAAAGGCGGGGTATAAATGTGTGCGTGATCTAATGATTAAAACCCAACGAATACGAGTTAACGCCTTCGATATGTTCCAAAGGAGAACGGCAGCCGATATGACCATTGGAGTTAAAGGCGGGGTATAAATGTGTGCGTGATCTAATGATTAAAACCCAACGAATACGAGTTAACACCTTCGATATGTTCCAAAGGAGAACGGCAGCCGATATGACCATTGGAGTTAAAGGCGAGGTATAAATGTGTGCGTGATCTAATGATTAAAACCCAACGAATACGAGTTAACGCCTTCGATATGTTCCAAAGGAGAACGGCAGCCGATATGACCATTGGAGTTAAAGGCGAGGTATAAATGTGTGCGTGATCTAATGATTAAAACCCAACGAATACGAGTTAACGCCTTCGATATGTTCCAAAGGAAAACGGCAGCCGATATGACCATTGGTTAAAGGCGAGGTATAAATGTGTACGTGATCTAATGATTAAAACCCAACGAATACGAGTTAACGCCTTCGATATGTTCCAAAGGAGAACGGCAGCCGATATGACCATTGGAGTTAAAGGCGAGGTATAAATGTGTGCGTGATCTAATGATTAAAACCCAACGAATACGAGTTAACACCTTCGATATGTTCCAAAGGAGAACGGCAGCCGATATGACCATTGGTTAAAGGCGGGGTATAAATGTGTACGTGATCTAATGATTAAAACCCAACGAATACGAGTTAACACCTTCGATATGTTCCAAAGGAGAACGGCAGCCGATATGACCATTGGAGTTAAAGGCGGGGTATAAATGTTTACGTGAACTAATGATTAAAACGCAACGAATACGAGTTAACACCTTCGATATGTCCCAAAGGAAAACGGCAGCCGATATGACCATTGGTTAAAGGCGGGGTATAAATGTGTACGTGATCTAATGATTAAAACCCAACGAATACGAGTTAACACCTTCGATATGTTCCAAAGGAGAACGGCAGCCGATATGACCATTGGAGTTAAAGGCGAGGTATAAATGTGTGCGTGATCTAATGATTAAAACCCAACGAATACGAGTTAACACCTTCGATATGTTCCAAAGGAGAACGGCAGCCGATATGACCATTGGAGTTAAAGGCGAGGTATAAATGTGTACGTGATCTAATGATTAAAACCCAACGAATACGAGTTAACGCCTTCGATATGTTCCAAAGGAGAACGGCAGCCGATATGACCATTGGAGTTAAAGGCGAGGTATAAATGTGTGCGTGATCTAATGATTAAAACCCAACGAATACGAGTTAACACCTTCGATATGTTCCAAAGGAGAACGGCAGCCGATATGACCATTAGTTAAAGGCGGGGTATAAATGTGTACCTGATCTAATGATTAAAACCCAACGAATACGAGTTAACACCTTCGATATGTTCCAAAGGAGAACGGCAGCCGATATGACCATTGGAGTTAAAGGCGGGGTACAAATGTTTACGTGAACTAATGATTAAAACGCAACGAATACGAGTTAACACCTTCGATATGTCCCAAAGGAAAACGGCAGCCGATATGACCATTGGTTAAAGGCGGGGTATAAATGTGTACGTGATCTAATGATTAAAACCCAACGAATACGAGTTAACACCTTCGATATGTTCCAAAGGAGAACGGCAGCCGATATGACCATTGCAGTTAAAGGCGAGGTATAAATGTTTACGTGATCTAATGATTAAAACGCAACGAATACGAGTTAACACCTTCGATATGTCCCAAAGGAAAACGGCAGCCGATATGACCATTGCAGTTAAAGGCGGGGTATAAATGGAACATGCCAATAAAATTAAATATATGCGCATCTTTAATGAGACAAAATTTAAAACCACCAGTGTTTTTATTTTTAAACTCTAAATTAGACATTTAGAAGCAAAACAGTCCAGTTTTATAAGTTTTTGTTTAAAAATATTAGCATTTTCACTCTCTCGAGTTGAAGTTTATTTCCTTTTCTATCACAAATGATCCTGCTTCACGTTCAAGAGGTCCCAAGTTCGAATTTCTGTCAGGGTGAGTTACCTGGACACGGTTTTTCCCGGGGTTTCCCTTAACCTTACAGACGAATATCGGATAGCTCTAAGCTCCATGGACACTGGACACATTTCAGCATCATTACAAATATATATGTATATATATCACAAACGAGTCCGCTGTGCTAAATTGTCTTGCAGAGAAAACTGTTGCAGTTTGAATACAGAAATATTTAGCAGCTAATTCTTTTAGTTTTGGAAATTTTGAATTTGTTTTCCTGTAATCCAGTGCACTAGACAAAGGAGGTCACTAATTGTCGTTGAGATATGCAGTGATTTGTTCTTGGAAACTGTTAACTGGCAGTGAATCTGACACAGGATTACTTTCTTGCATAATATTACTGTAGAAGTACCACATTCCTGACAATTTCTCTGGTTTTGCAGTAGGGGACATCTAAAATAGAATAAAGAAAAATATGTGAACTGATGGATTTTTAAGAATACGTGACAGAAGCTGAAGTTCAATCGAGCCTGTGCCTGTTGTGAGTGCCAGAACAGACTAAAAACTTTTGAGGAAAGTGCCATACATTTGTCGCCTTCTAATTGATTGTACTTATGTGCAATTTAACCACATGATAAATAATCATATCCAAATATATATCTTAAATTTGTTCAACAAAAAAAAAAAAATCAGATGGGTATTTGGTTTTTATTTTTATGTTTGCCTTTATGCAATGTTTGATTTGTTTCTTGTCTTGCTGAAACCAATAATATCTTGTGATTTTAAAATACAATCGTTCGATGTCGGTATCATGCAAGTATCGTGAGTGTCGAGGACTCGTCTTGAATTTTTAAATCTTTGTTTCGCATCCTTGGAAGACAAAAATCTTAACTGACTTTGCCCACCTCGGTAGCGTAGATGGTAGAGTGTCTGTCTCACGTTCAAGAGGTCCCTAGTTCGAATCTCGGTCAGGGTGAGTTACCTGGATAAGGGTTTTTCCGGGGGTTTCCCTTATCCTGAAAGAAGAATGTCGGGTAACTCTAAGCTCTATGGACCCCGGGCTCATTTGAGCATCATTTCACCCATTTCATTCATCGTCCGATATGACGATGTTGGAGGACGTAAATTAAAAAAAAACTGACTTTTCATTTTAGAGCTGAGCGTACTGTTTAGAAACAAATAGACGAAACCCACAGATCTTTTTCTAAAAATACTCTTGCGCTTAATTGAGTTATTAAACAAAAACCCTCATATCATATATATTTCAAACAACTCTTGGGTGATTAATAATTTATATCTGAAATATGATAAACCTTCAGTCAAGTTGGTCGGTCCCGGGAGTTTGAACCTGGTACCTAGTCCCATTATCGCAGAGTCACCTCACTCATGAGCATTTTTTATTCAAAACAGTAAAAATAATAGCGTATGTATATATGGGGAAGCAATTTAAAAACACGCACAACAATATTATGTTCCAGTTTAAATAAATGGGTATCGGTTTTGAACGACGCTGTACACTCGACGAGGTCGACTCCCGAAAAGGTCGCTAGGCGCCCGGGTGAGGAGGTGTAGGGCCTGGTCTATTCCTAGACAGACTCGTCCGTCCCACATAAATGAACGTCTCTGACTGAATCGCGGGCAAGGAATGTGGAGAACTTCCCTTGTCGTCGGTGTAAGTGACCTTGGTCTCTCTTGTCCCATACCTCAAAACCTTTCAATTTACTTTTACCATTCAATCTTACACCAGTAGAGGCAATAGAAAGCAAAATCATCTGGACTGAAATATTATTAGCCATCCATTACAAAGCCTACTGTTATTTTATATCACTTTTTCTAGCCACAGGCATTTATTTTTATATCTTCTCTAAAAGCTACTCTTACCTTTGTTATCACTTATTTGCAATAAACAGAAGAATAGTGGATTCCATCCCAAAATCCGATGCCGATATTTCGTTGCAAATATATGATTTGAAGAAAAAATATATTAGAAAAAGTTGCATGCGTGTGTGTGTGTGCGCGCGCCCGCGCACGCACGCGCGTGAACAGTATGACTAAAGACGAAAATATCCTGTGAAGTTCATTTTGAATGACTTCTATGTTAACTTTTTTTACGTCCTCCAACGTGGGTCATATCGGACGATCAATGATATGTGTGAAATGATGCTCAAATGAGTCCAGGGTCCGTAGAGCTTAGAGTTACCTGACATTCATCTTTCAGGATACGGAAAACCCCGGGAAAGCCTTATTCAGATAACTCACCGTGACCGGGATTCGAACTGGGACCTCTTGAATGTGAGGAAGACAGACTATCACCTACACTACAGTATTTAGACAATGAGTTTTGTATAAAGATGGCAAATGATAAAGTAACAAGATTCATTCAGAATAATATAGGATTGAGGCAAGGCTGTAAGTTGAGCCCAATACTGTTTATGTTTATAGATGATATTTTAGATGTAATTAGAATGGAAAATAGGCATGTGCCAATAATTAATAACAGAGAAATATCTGGGTTGCTATTTACAGATGATTTAGTAGCATGAGCTATTTCCAAAGTGGGAATAGATAGAGCAATTGGAGCAATAGATAAGTTTTGTAAGGAATGGAGCCTTAGAATTAATGTAAACAAAACCAAAATTATGATATTTAAGAAAGGCAACAAGTTAAGAAGAGAAGAGAAATGGTACTGGCAAGGAAGAGAAATTGAAGTGGTCAATACATTTAATTGTCTAGGAGTACGATTAAGCAGTAGGGGGGTTGGAAAGAGTATAAGAGAATGGAAATGGAAAAAGGTAAAATTGCATTAAAAGATATTAAAGCATGCCTAGATAAATTACCAGGAATGCAAATAAAACAGCTGGAGAGAATTTACACAGCCGTAGTAGATGCAGAAATGCTCTATGGGATAGAGATATGGGGTTTGGAGGAGGGAGGTGCAAATATGAATGTGATACATAGAAACTTTTGGAAACAAGTTTTGGGCTTATCACGAGCTTCACCAAATGGAGTGGCGCAAGCAGAATTGGTAAGACTGGGAACTAAAGGGATACTGGTGGAAAGGGTGGTAAAATATTGGGCGAGAAGTTTAAATGAGCAGAATATTCTGTGCCAGTGCTTGATAATACAGGAAAGACTAAATCAGAAAGATGCATGGCTAAATAAGATAACAGAAATGATTTTAAAAATAGGGTTGGGTGTCATGTGGGAAAACAGGAAATTATTGTAAAGTGGATTTTGGAAAGAATTTAGGTTAAGAACGAAAGATATTGAAAGGTGGGACAGGAATTCTTTATGCATAGTTAATTTGTCTCCATCTTCATCAGGCACACGTTCAGGCGCAATTTGGTGCGGGATTTGTATGTTTGAGATGGGACGCACGTTGACTTTTCGAAGACCCACGCCGAGAAGCCAGATATAACAGGGCTAATTCATTGTATTTTGATTTTTTTTCTTGATGATTGTGCTTGATTAAATAAGAGTCATAAGAATCTTGGTTTAAAGTCGTGGTTCGGAATAAAGTTTCGGAGAAGTCAAATTCTGTAACTATTTAATTGTATTATTTAGATTACATTTTACTTGAACTTCCTTTCCCAGTCACTTCCAACTTATTAATTTGTTATATTTAAACAGTTCCAACTATTACATAAAAGTTCTTGATCCTGCTCCACTATTCATCACGCTCACCATTACAAAACATCTCTACCAAGATTCTTGATTTTCCGTAACTATCGTTACTCCTCTCTTAATTTTGTGTTTGGTCGATTTGATTCCACGTCACAACATTACGTCATACAATGATTACTACGGCCAATCATAAAATTACATATATTTTTACTTATTTAAATGACTAAATAGATTTACATAATCAATTTTTTATAAATCTATAAACTTTTCATACCTCCTCCAAACATAACCTAAAACTACTGTTACAGAGGCAAGAAATGTTAGGAAGCTTCAACTTGAAAAGCTTACTGGAAATTTATAGAGAGATGAAAGTGTGGAACAGGGAAAATACATTGATATTTATGATAAAGCAGCAAGAGCAGGCTTTGCATGGGCCAGAACAGGGGTGGTAAAACTGAAGGGTTTGGGAAGAGGTAGGGATATGGAGAAATGCCCATTGTGTCACCAAAGGGATAAAGAATGACATTTGCTTTTAGAATTTGAAGAAACGAGGTTGCTTAGGGAGAAGATAGGTAAAAAAGAATGGACAAGGCTACCAAAAGAAATTCAAGCAATGAAGTTAATGAGTGTAAAATCTAGGAAAAATTTAATTGAAATTGGGAACATTTTGGGCAAAGTAAGAGCCAAATGGTTGAGGAAGATAAATAAATATGATGAAAATGATGAAGTATTTTAGATAAGTTGCTAATAGGGACCCATTACCTCGAAAACCTCAGGGTTTGAGACTATTGGGCCCAAGGGTAACCAGCAACTCGGTGTTGTAATAAGTATATAAATGTATAATAATTTGTAATTTAAATATAAATAAAGATTATTTACTTACCTACGCTCGAGGTGGGCTATGATATAATAAAAGAGGACCACAATTACTACATAACCTCACTATTGAAAATCGGAACTCATGACTGATGTGCACAAGAATATTTCCGTGATGTGCAAGACAGTGCAAATGTTGCCACTGTCCTGCTGAAGATAATGGGGCAACCTTTAGCATCCTTGACTGTGAATTGGACCACTTACAGAGCGCCTTATTTCTGCACTCGTGCAAGAAAACATCACAGTGCCTGTAGAAGATACTTTTGAATCTCCAGGTGAGATATAAAACACTGTACCTTGAGCAGAAGGAATGTTTCGTAGATTTGTCATCAGCACATCTGCAGATGAAATAATTTCAAATGAGCCCAGGCTCCACAGAGCTTAGAGATGCCAACATTCATCTTTCAGCATAAGGGAAACACACGAAGAAACCTTATCCAGATAACTCACCACGACCGAGATTCAAGACCCGTTGACGTGAAGCAGACACTCTCCCACATACACTACAAAAGCAGGCATATTGGATGTAAGTAAAGCGTGATAAAGAAACTCAGATTCACAAGCTGCCTCAGTCAGAAATTCAACTATTGCAACAATGAAGAAATATTTTGTAACGTTTCTTCAGTCAAAACCAAATGGACTCTACAACAGCCATTACTTTAAATAATAGTAGGGTTATGAACTACCAAATATTATTTGGTGTAATTACTTATTGATTAACCATAATGAATTGATATATGAACGAATCCATCCTACACTAGCGCTGGACAGCAAGAGAATGGACCAAGACAATTCATGAATGGATTATGCATTAGGACAGCCCTATGGACAACTAATGGATCGTGAACGATCGGTGAAAAAAAGGCTCTATCCAGCTCAGTTTGTGTACTAAACACACTAGCATGACTGAGATTGCAGTGCAGATCAGATTAACTCAATAATCCAATCCGCTTCAAAAATTGAACAATATCATGTTGTTCTGGAGAAGACAATTGGAAGTCCGTCAATTGCAGTTATCACTAACACATCGAAGGCTTTTACTCCAGAATTTAAAGTTAAAGTCAGGATTATCCTGAAAACGATGAAGAACTGTTGCTATGAAAGAGTAAAACTGCTTATATATTACATATTAGAGCATTAGAATTTATATTTAATTTCAAATTGAGCTTCTAAAGCCATTTTTTGTTTCTTTCCTTAGAAGAAAGGCAAATAAAGCTTACACTGTCATCTACAGTTACAAATAATGAAACTACATGAGCTACTTCAGCTCACCATGCGGATACAATGAGTACTATAGGGAACAGGTCTATGAAACCGAATCCATAGTTTTTTATTTCAAAAGCGACACGTTAATAAAATCTGAATGCGTTCTTATGAGTTTTTCTACTCTTATACAAGTTGTTTTTACGAACACTATTTCTCTATGTGTTTCATGTTAATCGGATAAACATTTGCAGCGATTATCTCATTTCTTATTTTCTTACAGTCGCAAGGAGAATACAGTAGGCTTTGCGTGATAGTCAACTCTTTTAGGGTCACAGCTTAGAAAGTGTGTTCTGTTTGCGTATCTGAGACATAAAGAGACGAATAAGTTATCCCTACTTGAGAGAAGTACAAAACTAACAACAAAACCAATCGAACATTTGTAAACTCTACTGGGATGCAAGACAATGAATATATTATGAACTCTAAGTCATAGTAATTATAACTTCTAATGTGACTAATTGTAATGGATTGATTTCTAAAATAAAGCCATATGCAATAACAACAGTCTCAAAACAGGCATTTTCGTTGAAATCTCGTTACTGTATTTTTTACTGAACATAGTAAAGAAGCTAAAAGTGAATAAAGACTTTACATTTCAGAAAATTAAAAGTTTAGGAAAATTCAGATAATTAACAACAAGTATTTCAGAAATGATTCTCAACTGAGAAAAGAAGAAAATTTTACATAAACTGTGTTTTAACGATGTAGAATTGTTTGAGAATTTACTTGTGTTTTATTTCTAAAAAAATTAAATCACAAGCATGTTGAATCAACATAAACAAAACACAGCGTTGCTAAATGAACTAGAAATAAAAGAGAAGGCTAAGCTAAATAAGCATCTATTACAACATTGGAAAAGAGAGTTTATGCAAGTCCAAGTATATGTCACATCCTGCCACAAACCACATTTACACTTTTTATAGTAAGATTTGGCATCTTTCCTTAGTGTTTATGATTATGCAAAATTAATCCAAACAGAAGAGGACTTTTGAGGACATTCCCAAAAATTAAAGATGTGCATTTCATTTGTCACGAAAATATCTTACATATGAGGGTTTAATAAAGTTGTTTACAGCAATTGTTGATAAAATGAACATTTTTTTAAAATTATTTAATACGAAGTATAGTTCTGGGGTGGAGTAATTTTCTTTAAAAATGCGAGCTTAAATACCATGTTTGATATTTAGCCAAATGTTCGTTTTGAGTTATGTTGTCCACACACAGATTACACACGAACCTTTTTCTAAAAATGGTTCTTTAGAATGTTGGGCTCTCAAAACTTGTAATTTAAATGAATTCTTGATATCGAAATTTTGGAATACTTCAGGGGATACTTCCCCTGCTTTCTTTACGTAGTAAGACAAAATAATTTGTGGGCCACGAAACACAATAGTGGGTTGTTCAAAGGTCATAGCTGCCTGCAGTCACAAGCCGGGGAAGTACGTCACCCATTCTGCCGTTCAAATTCGATTTCGATTTCGACAAATTTGGAAGAAGCTATTTCGAGATACGTCTCTGCCGAGACTCGGCGACTGTACAAGTGAGTGACCGTACAGGGCCGATTTGTCTCAAAATTTCATCCCCAACCAATCAAACATAAGGCCGTATTTCAACATTTCCCCCAATGGGATTTTCATCTTGTACATCTTGAAGAACAACACGCTACCTCACAAACTTTATCCCACTTAGAATCAATACCCTAAATAAAAGTCTTTCAGGGTAATCCCTGTCGAAGATAGGCACGCAGCATCAACACTAAGGCTGTACATCAGCCTCCTAGGAGCTCGGTCGGTGGTCCGTTAGAGCGTGTCAATCAGTCGGTCAACCAGTCTCCTAAGCTAGCCGATCTGTGATAATAGCAATTTACGAAGTATTTGGTGTGTGCAATAAAGGTATAAGTAGCTTTACAGAAATCTTTACGGACCGGTCTAAAAGTGAAATTAAATGTACTTTAGCACTGCGTTAACAGTTTTAATAACAAATGAAGTGAGTTTAACGCAACTTGATGCTAATACATTTCATTAATATTGAAAATATGTTAAATATATGGTGTTTTAATAAAAATCGTTAAGATATTTTTAAGAAAATAAAAAAGAACAACAAAATTTTCATGTGAAGGGTAGTTTGCATGTAGGGATTTGTTTTGAAAATATTCACCTTATACACTTGATTATTATCTAATGCAGAGATATTTGGGATGTATTCATCTCTTGTTTTTGAAAAAAAAAACGATTAAAATTGAGTATTTATGTATGCTCTTTAAGTATTATGGTTTGTAGCATCCCATTCTGTATTGGACGAGAAAAACCGCTTAAATTTTGCTCAGAAGCGTCATTTTAGATTCCTTTATGTGCTGTTTATGTATAAGTTATATCGGATTTCTTTCCTTTCGAAGAAAGCCATACTTGAAATAAATTATGGCCTTCAGTCGTGTTTGAGCTCACGCTCTCGAGAACCATGTTAGAAAGTACGAGAGGCACATGCTGGCAGAAACGAACCTATTAATAATATCTAAAAAGCTTTCTTGAGACCTCAGTGGACCTTAAAACATGGATTTTAAATGAATACTAAACATAGAATTGTTGGGTTGAACACAGTATTCCCTGTTTAGGTATTGCTAAAGAAGTAACATACAGTTCTCAAACTAAAACACACTTCGTAGAACGCAACATGACGAGAATTGCGCCTGAATGTGATAGCAGCTTCTTCATCTCTTCTGTATGACGGGTTTGTATAAACAGCCCCTAGAAATCAAGACCTTAAGCATTTACTAAATAATTCCAGTATAGGTTTATGTTTGTTTTCGTCAGCCTAAGCAAAGAGCATGTAGTAAAAAGGTGAGCGTGTTAATCTGATTTTCATTTGTCTGCCGTCTTGGCCACTGTATTCTTCTCAGCAGCTACAAAAAATGTGCATTGGAAAAAGAAATGTTTTTAAAACATTATAAATTGCCTAAAAAGGACTAATCAAAAATAAAATATCCTAATAAGGATCGAATAACTGAAAACATAACAATAGAATGTGATGCAAATGAGGTGATTAACATTTTTAGTAATTTTAGTTTTAATTACATATTTAAATATGATACAGATATTAATATGTAAAGTGCCAGAGCGATATTTGTTTTATTCGTTTATGATTCATATTGATGTATTTAAAATGATGAGAGTTTTGTTTTGAGTTAGTATGAGTTATAGGTGGCCATGACTGAATAGAGTAGGTTACAGACAGGTGAAGATGAATGTTAATATCCAATCTAGATAAATGGTAAACATAAATTAAATAGAAAGATAAAATTATAAAAGAAAATAGTTTTTAGGACTTTATATTTGGAAAATTAGAATATTATGTAATTCCAAATTAATGTATTGGATACAGGGAGAAGTGATGTAGACTAGAATATTTAGTTACATGGTTATAAAGGTAAAAATCAATAAATGAAAAGGAGTTAGCGTTCTTTGCGAGGCAGAGGCGTGTGTGACGCCTGTGCAGAATGCTGCATGTATTCAGTATAAAGCAGGTAGCAAACCTGAGATTTAGAATTATTTATCAACGTGAGTAGAAGCTTCGATATACTGAAAATTAATGTCGTGTGTGTAAAGACAAGAGAAATCTAAGAAAATGATTGTATTAAGTTTGTAATAATTAGAATTGACGAGAATATGTTTGATCATCGCAGAAGATGGACCTTCGTGAATTACAGCGAGAAATAATAAGAAATACTTCTTCAAGTCACGTTACTGCATCAAAGGTCGCCGTAACGCGGGGCTACGAGTACATCTTCCCATCATCAACACCAAATGGAATCTTGTTGCAAATGATCGCAGCAACTCCGGGCTTTGAGGTAGTCAACGTGCCGCATATCATCGTCGCCTATGGTTCAAATAGATCCTTCCAGGGCTTTTAGTGTGGCTAAGAGTGGGTGTTGCTCAGCTACGTGCACTCCGAGTAGGGGTCACCGAAAAGAAGGGTTTTCAGCACACGTTAGAAAACTCAAGCTTGTTTGTATGATACTTCATAGAGCGATGTCATCTCCTCCCTCCCATGTTGTCAGACAATGGACAGTGTGGCATCCCCTCCAGCTGTACTCTATAAATGTACCTACTTACCTAACCACCTACCTATGTCTTTAAATAAGGGGTATAATGCTTAGGATTAGATGCCAACCATTACATGTGCATTAAAAGAACTATGTGTCATCCCCCAAATATTATTTGTGAACTATTTACCTATATTACATAATTAGTAGGGATTTCCCCTTTAATAAACACAAAATGCCATTCTTTGAAATAGAAATAAGCTATTTCGCTTAAGAAACAAGATCCTTGTGGTAAAAGGCTTATAGTACAAAAACCATTATGAATAAAATGATTCTTTTTTCGGCATAGTTTTTTAGATTGTTGTATTGATCATTGTAAATCATTGTTGTCTTTTCGAATTAAGAGAAATCAGTAAAATGTAGTCATGATGCTCCTACAGTGGTCCAAAATGAGCATATATTTTGATGGCTCTCGTCTTTGGACACTACAAAAAGTGATTTTCAAAGCTCAAGTAGTTAACGAAAATCAAGTTTTTAACAAATAATTTACAGAGCAAACGTGAAAATAAATTATACTGAATTAGAGAAAGTCATATTGACACATCTAGTTCATTAAAAGGAAAGAGAAATTGTAAGTTATTAGGAGTTCCGGGTACGATACTGTTCTGTAGAACTGAGCACTTTTATACATCGAGCAGGCAGTTGCACTTCTGCCAACTGCAATAATTCATCTCGTGAATCATCATGTTAATAAAGCGGATGCTCTACGGTAGTTTTTAAAGTGATTCTGTAAGTTTCTTAGGAAAATAGGTAATATTTCAACATTAAAAATATACTTTATCTCTCTTTCTTGTCAGAAACTTATTCATAATCAATCAAACTTGATCAAAATGAATTAATATTTCATTTCAGTACAAAATTTCATTTATATGCTATATACTGACTTTCTCTGCCGCTTACCTTTTATCGTGTTTCATTGCAAACGAAACCTGCCTTAAAATGCCTTGAATCTATAAACCCCCCCCCCCACATGTTGGGCTATCAGAAAATGACTACTCAATATGAGAGAATTTTGATTATTTAAGCATGTTGCTACAAATTATAAATTCCACAATTTTAATTTATTTTAGTTACAATTTATGTAGTGTTATAATTTAATTTTAGTTTCTTTCTATATTTTACTTGAAAATATCTTCAAATAAAGTTTCAAATTCTTTGGATAGGGTCCCAACAGTTAAGCTGGAAAAATTAATTGTTAAATATTAAATTTTTAAACATATCTTGTTAAAAAGTAATTTTATATTCCTATCTTGCTTATAGATATACAAAATTTAAAAAAGTTATGTAATTTCATTCGATATCTAAAATACTTTTTAAAACGGCATTCATAATCTTGAAGTTATATTAAGAAATAAAATTATGCATTTTATATTTCAAGAATCTATGTTAAAAATTATCAGACTGCATGAGAAGTCCATCACGTTAAACATTTGTAATAATAAAAAATATGAAAACAGAATTTTGGCAGAAAAGATAAGTAAGTTGTAATTTCCTTTTCCTCAATATTTTGACAAATTAAAGCACACTGAAGGAAATCTGTGCTAAAGGGAAAGAATATGCACATTATATATAACTATATAAGAATAAATTGCAATTTGAATCATTATAATCATTATAAATATAAAAATAAGACATATGATTCAAAAGATTTCAATATCCCCAGATACACTGGGCAACAAAAATAATTTTTGAATGTTTCAAGCATTTCATGAGGCAATTCCTACAAATTTTGCGTTAAGAAAAACAAATATGACAGTGAAAAATTTGTATTAGCTCTAGTTTCTATGATATACACAAGGTGGAAGTATTACATATTAACGGATTGAGAGAAAAGGATACATTTTAACTACATACATTCTAACAACAATGAAAGTGCATTTGATTTTTTTAAACTAGTAATTACATGCTAAGAGTTCTAAATTGCTGGAAAAATACTTCGCAGGTAGTCGTGTCTGAAGAGAATCATGTGGTGGCCTATTGACTTCGTAGTCTTTTAGCTTGCCTCTTGAGATGGAGTTCCGCAGAATCCCTATACAAAGACCAACAGTAATCCGCAAGCATTACTTCATTCCAACGGCCCTGATATCTTTGTTCCATAACAGAAATGTCTTGATGGAATCTCTCCCCATGTTCATCACTAACAGCTCCACAACTAGGAGGGAAAAAGTCTAGGTGGGAGTGGAGAAAATGGATCTTAAGGGACATGTTGCATCCAAGGTTACGGTATTTTTGCAGGAGCACTGTCACCAAATGCTTGTAGTTGTCATCTCTTCTGTTGCCTAAAAATCCAGGAACAACACCCTTGAAGGCTTCCCAAGCTTCTTTTTCTTTCCCCTCCAAAACTTGGCCAAATGCAGGATCCTTTAGAAGTTCTCTTATTTGTGGTCCGACAAAAATGCCTTCCTTAACTTTTGCATCACTTAATTTCCAAAATTTCTCTCTGATTGTGTTTTGTTATTTGACAGAAGTGCCAACTCCCAAAAATATTCCCCTAAATTTAAAATCTTCACTCTAAAAAACGAAATGTCACTTTATCTTCAGAACAAGAGCTAATCTATCAATTTTATGGCGAGTTTTGAATTCAGCAGATGGAAATACATGTACATTCAATATTTTTTAGCCCGAAACATTTTCATTGTCGCCCAGTGATACAACTACAATGTTAACTGGCCATGGAAAACTAAATGCGTACCTCTACCGACTCTGAATCATAAATAACCCATTGTGTCCTTGCAGAGAAGAACAGACTGTTAACTATGTAATATTTAATTGCAGAAAACTTTATAAACAAAGACTATAATTGACAAAAATGGCAAACAATGGGAGGAAATGGCCTACCACCAACGAGAAGATTGCAAATAACTACCTGAAGTTGTTTGTAAAATATGTAACTTCTATAAAAAATCACGGACATGGACTGACGTTTTTGGAGTGTAGTAATTACAAATTGTGAACTCTATACAATCAACTCACTCTGGTTTCGTTATAATTTTACAATTAATTAATTACAACTATAAAGCTCAATTCTACAAATAACAGAGGTATTTAGAGTGAAATAATTACAGATTTTGAACCGTAAACATTCAGCTAGAAAACTGGAATCAATCTAGTGTACATAGTGTCTAGAAAAGAAAATAAATAAATGTAAAATTGTTATAATGTATACAATTATTAATTCAAAAGTGGACATTTAGCTATAAATTATATAGTATTACTATGTAATCGGGCATGCTGTTGATATCAATAAAGCAAAAAAAGGACATATGACTTGTAGTTATCTGAACCAACTGCTGCTTTCGACCAAGTAGCAATCTTAGTTCAAGGTTAGGTATACATGATAAAACAAAATATAATAATTTCCAGCATTATATTATGTCTAAATTAAATGAAATACAGTTAAAAACCTTAGCAGGGAAGAGTTTTCATTTGGAAAGTCACTTTTGTATGCCTTAAATTAATGACACTTATTAGCGCTATCTTTTGTTTATTATTTCACACATTATATTACTTTAGCAGGATAATTTTTTTCTGCTCATTTAAGCTTTAGTGTTAAATACCAAAGAACTTTTATGATATTAAAGTTTATAAGTTGAAAGTAATTTTACATTTTTATACCGTATTACACAAATACTAATTTAGTTCTCTATTGTTATACAATATTCCGTTATTGTATACTTGTGTCAGGAACCATTCACAATGAAAATACAAACGCCATATGTATTGTAGTAGAGCTGATTCCAAAGAATATATAAACATAAAAATAAACATTGAATTAAAGGCAAACTTAGAAGTTTACAAGGTTAAAGATTTTAAGTTTACGTCAAATCAGAGGGGATTTACATCACGTAATTGTTCTGGAGGCAGGTTTCTAACGCAGAAGTTCCAAGATCGAATCTACTTCCTTCTGTCAAGTTTTAAACTCCGAAACATACAGCCAACATGACCAACTACAGGATATAACAGGGTGATGGAGGCCCAGGAAAATATTAGGCAAAATGCTGTAATTCACCCAGGAGTTCCCTACCTAGGTTCAATCCAAATACGTATTTTGGTACTGGCAAAATGAAAAAGAAACCATTTTTAGAAGAGAGTCTGTATTTATCTGCCTGTATTTCAGTCTCTCTGTATATTTCTGCGTGTGTGAACAGGATGGCATAACTACAAAACTTGGTATTTCATAATGTAAAACAGTTTCGAAGTATTCTTTTGTATGAAATTTATCAGTTTTTAAATGAATTAGTTCTTTTTATATAAACATTTTTCGAACAATCTCTAATTTCTCAAATTACTTTAATGATTCTGATTAAAGCCCCCCAATACTTATACAGTGCGATCAATATAAACCTGAACCACTTAAATAGGCCATAACTTCTGAACTAATAATAGGAGACACATGCAACTTTGGGAGAATATAATACACAATTGGAAGATTACATTACACTATTTATATCTCAGAGAAAATGTTGGAAGTGTCCTCCACCAGCATCTATACATGTTTGTACTCGTCTCACCATATTCTCTGAAGTTTTTCGGAGAGTATCCTCGCCAATGTTACTTATTTTGGCTCCAATGCATTCCTTGAGAACATCAATTGTCCGTGGCCTATTCTTTTACACTCTATTTTTAGATACCCCGACAAGAAAATATCAGGTGTGGTTAGGTCAGGGGATCTGGGGGACTACAGACCTTTTGAGATTATTCAATTATCAAAGAAACTGCTTAAAAGTTCAATTGTGTCATTAGATGTATGGTACGTTGCTCCATCTTGCTGGAAATAACCTTCTCACAATTCGATATCATCTCCGTAAAACTTCAGAGAATATGATGAGACGAGTACAAACATGTATAGATGCTGGTGGAGGAAACTTCCAACATTTTCTCTGAGATGTAAATAGTGTAATGTAATCTCCCAATTGTGTATTATATTCTCCCAAAGTTGCATGTGTGTCCTGCTATTGGTTCAGAAGTTATGGCCTATTGAAGTGGTTCAGATTTATATGGATCACACTGTACTTCTCTCAAATGAGAATATTTTTCGTTGTTTTACTTCATGGCTGTGCAAATAGAATGGAATTTCAAAGCTATCACAATGTAACCAAGGGCATTCTTAAAATATTCGACTACCACTTAAAGTCTTCTCTGTTCCCATATTTCCCTTGTACTTACAAGAAAATTATAACACAATTTCTGCAAATATTTATCTCGATTGACATGAAGTAGATACAATAGCGGTTGTGGAAGAGTAGAGAAAGTCATGTGAGTCCAATACCACAAATGGTTTCAATTGCTAAGTTGTTATTTGTGTTTTGTTTGTTGTCATGTAAGCATGTAGTTACAAAAGTGCCCCGCTTTTTAAACACTTGACTACCGCTTCAACTTTTTGTAAACCTCTTGTGCTTAAATTGCGTTTATGTTGATTAATAAGAAATAGACCACAGAATAAGCTTTGGTAAGAATTGAAGCGAATATTATGTGAATGTTAGAATCCATTTTGGTTAACGCAAATATAATCGCAATGGAACCACTTGGCTGTCATGCTCCATATAGGTTGCGTACGGAGCAATAAATTTGTAATGGACAAGGTTAACTTGAGTTTACTTCAGTTAGGAGAAACGTTAGAACAGTGTACTGGGAGAGTGAGTGAGTGACCTATATCTGTCTAACAATAGCTGAGATGCCCTACTCTCGTGAGGCTACTGATACATTCTTGGAGCACATTCAACTGTCCGTTTTATGTTACCGAATACAGAGATTCCAATGGCGTATAACGCTCCATTCATCCAAAACCTCACCAACGTTTAGAACATTTTAATTCCAGACATTGACAATGTTATTTTATCTAACTCCGATTGAAATTTATTTCACCTGGAAGAAGAACGTTACTAGGGCATGGCCGTCGAGAAGGGGAGAGGACTCAGGGTATTCCTGGGATCTAGCTTTAGGAAGGGGGAGGGAAGCAAAGAAGCTAGGAAACCTGGTATCACCCCACCCAAAGTTACACCTTCAGCAGCGACATCTGCCCCGGATAAAAACTAACAATTGGCGCCCATCCCAGCCCCACTTCTGGTCCAGACTTGGTGCTGTACACAGCTTCCCCGAAGAAGTCTCGTTCCGAAGTCCACATAACAACACACAGACATGGGCGTAAGTATTTCCAAAATAATTGTATTGTCAAAATAATTCAACAAGCATATTAAGTTATGCTGTGTTTTGATGTTTACACTGGTATAATGAACTTGCCTATTGAGTACAAAACGTGCAAATACAATTTCTGAAAGCAAATGATGAACGCTACTATACTTCTGTAATGCACACAATTGCAACATCGTGGTAAATACCCAATCGGTGACTTGCGTTTCCTTTCTGTACTGTAACTCTGCAATTATATCCACGATAATTGAACGTATATAATGCTGGCCCATCAGTGTCTCCCTACCAGACATTCCAGTACAGGGAGCAGTCACTCCATGCTTTGCACAGCAGTTCACACACTTTCCTTGCTCATGCGGAACCTCTACTAGTGATTCCAAATAAGATTATTGGGAATGTCTGAAGTTAAGATTTAGGTGGAATTTTAAACATATAACCAGAATTTTCCTGCAATTGGTTTACAACTTATATTCCTGTTAACACATTTTATTTCTGATTTCAACACTACAAATGAAATATCACACCTTTAAAAGAAACATACGAACATCATAATGTTTTTCTCAAATAAAAGAGTAAATTCTATATTATAAAACAGTGCTCATTTTCATAATAACACATGTAGGATACATGGATCCAAAACTCTTTCATTCATAGAAACTATATATGTTATCAGAATATGTAACGTAATATATAACTGTGTGACTAATGCATATTTTTTGTTTCTTTTCCAGGATCTCAGCGCAAGGGATATTGAGAGTGAGTACCTACAGACGATAATGGTGTGCTAATGAGTGGATTATCTGTGATGTGATACTCTGTGACGAGGAGCATGAAGTGATTATAAAGTGCCATGGAAGTGCACCTTATATCCTTTTTATCGATTCTCTCATGAAGGGAATTATTCTTTTAACTATGTAGGCGTCTTTGAAGTGGCCAAGTGAATTATTGAAGATGATGTTGGGCTTTTGCCTTGGGTTCGAATCCTGAGTTATCCTGATTTAAAGCTGTGTAAAGGCAGCGACATAATGTTTGCATCATAAAGCATGCTGTATCGTTTCTCGAGGACTTCAGGGGAATATGGCGGGTTATAGTGGTATTTTCCGTATCGCAACTTTTTCTTGGTTTTACTTTCACTTGTCCTTGCTTTTACATCCACTCATTATTATAAGATAATGATATTTATAAATCTATCCTACAGTAATAATAAAGTTCAAAATCTCCCTTGTGAATCAGCTTGAATTTTGAATTTCAATAAAGTCCTCATGTAAATAATAATGCATTTGACCACAGCAAATAATGACAGATTTATTTAAGTTAATGCCACGTTTAATATATAAATTCTATTTTATTTCCGGTTAATATCTTAACTTTCTATGGCACCTGTATATGGTAGGTAGAGAAAGTATTGCATTCCACTAAAAATAGATACTTCGTAAATTATCTTCCAAAATGCTACACGAATGAACTTTAAAAAGATAATAATAAAAATAAAATGCAGTACAAATTGCCCTTAGATGAAAAAAACCTATGTTCTATTTTTTTTTAAAAAATATGGCTTTATACATTTTGGCAAAAAGGCTGCATATTTAAAACATTTATATTAAATATAAAATGATTATCCTAAATTTTCGGGGAACTGTCTTAGAAATTACCTTTATTTCATGGAATTTTTTAATAATTTTTTGTAACTAAGAAGCCATATGAAAAAGATAAAGGGGGGATGTGATATATTGTATAAACTAATTTTTTATAAGCGTTAGCTGTTTTCAAAATATTCGCAGTTACTAATTTACACTTCTTTCTTCTTTATTTTTATACATGTTTTTGCAATGTGATGTTATTGGATAAAGATTTAAGTTCTTTTTGAGATGTTATAACCAAGTACTTATTGCCTAATTTAAAATAATTCCTAAGCAAGAATATATCATGAATAACGTAATTGGAAGTGAATGTTATAGTATATAATGTATATATGGATATTTTACATAGAGTTCAGTATATCACATTAAAAGTTTATTCTGAAAATCAATTCAAATGCGGCTTATACATCATGTTATTTTCTTAGAAACTGTTTTCGTTATTCATTTGAATATGTAAATATTTGGCAGATAATTCGGAGCTCTTTAAAACTAGGGTCTTTCCAGCATATTCTGTAGAATTTTTCTATTGGCTGGTGAGCATTATTTTACTGTGCTTTTTGTATTTCTCACAATTATATTTTTATGCACAGAAAATACCATTATGTTGGTCATATTGCTACGAAGTATCTAATACCCCTTTATAATCTATGTTCTGAACAGTTGTTATATAAAAATAAATATCACAAAGGTTATGTTATAATTAAAAATAAAATAAAAACGATTGAAACTCAGAGTTTATCGTTTCATTGCATGAGAAAACGGAGACCAGTTTTATTGGTACATGTACAAGGAGCAATATTTTCCCGGAAGGAACGTTTTTATGTTATGTTTAATTAAATAAATGGCATCAAAATGAAACGAATGATTAACCTAAACTCTTGCATAATTAGTTTTATTCTGATAATATTAAGAAAATAATAATATAGAATTGCTCCTTTAAAAATGTGAAAGTTAGGCATTCCAATTAATATTATAATGTCTGAAAAGGAGGCATGTTCATAGGTGACCTTGGAAATAAAAGACAATCTAGACTGAACGAATATTTTTATTATTTTGGCACGTTTTCCAAATTTTGGTAACTAAGGTGAAAGCCTCTTAAACTCTCCACATGTTTCAAACTGCAACGCAGGTAATTTTTGGAAAAAGAGAAAGCTTCCTTCAGTCGCACAAACTTTTATTTCTTTGTTCTAGTTAAGAAATTAAAATCCTCTGTTTTATGGCAAAGTTTAGGTAAAACATACTTAGTGCCAGCGTAATATTAGAGTTTATAAAGTCATAAATTATTTTCAAAGGCCGCAAATTTGTTAGACGTAAAGAAAAACAAACGAAGCTCTTTTCTTGTCATTTACGTCCTTTAACATTTTAAGTCATATCGGACGATGAATGGAATGGGTGAAATGATGCTCAAATGAGCCCAAGGTTCATGGAGATTAGAGTTATCCGACATTCCTCTTTTAGGATAAGGGAAAACCCCAGAAAAACCTTATCCAGGTAACTTACCCTGACCGAGATTCAAACTCGGGACCTCTTGAACGTGAGGCAGACATGCTACCATCTACGCTACCGAGGCGGGCAAACGAAGCTTTCTTTCATATAAAATATATATAAACTGTTTTAGTTTCCTTTCAAAAAATTGATTAAAGTTAGATCAGATTTTAAATTCCAACATGCTTTACTAAAATGATTTGATGTACTTACATAAACAGAAAGTGAGATTGATAATGTTTTAATAAACTACAAATGTTTTCGTAATTAAAAATATGTTGTATTAGTCAACATGTATTTTAAAAATGTGTCCAATAAGATATAGAATTTTTACACGTTTGCTTTATAAAAATTTGTATTATAAAGGGAGAAGGAAGTAAAAATCTTAAAGTGAAATAAATGAATGTAAAAGCAAGGACAACGAAAGTAAAACCAAGAAAAAGTTGAAAAAGTACTTAGGGTTTATAAACCATGAACACATTTTACTAGGTATATCAAATAACCGCAAAATGAGCTGTGGGAGGTGGTGCCAGTATTTTTTTAACCGAAAATGAATAATTTTGTAAATGTTCTGAAATCGCTAAATGCTAATAAATTCTGTTTTCTTTATAACATGCTTTATGGCATATCAAATTAAAATTCACGCGTTCCTTTTTTCCAAGTTCTATAGCATTCTTAATTTTTTAAATGTTCCTCTCGATGGGGTTTTTATACCAGTCTTTTACATGCCTCTATTTTTATATAAAAATAAAATTATTGTATTATTTTTATTTATAGATTTATTATTTCCATCTATTACTTTTATATTTATCAATGAGCACCTGTAAATAAAACTTTCTATAGGAAACGAAATAAAAATACAACAATAACTTGTTTATAATTTGTAAAAGGTGGCATATTTGATTAAAAACGTGTTCCGCTCACTGAGAATGAGGAGCCGTTGTTGTATATTGTATATAATTTAGCAGCAAGAGCGCTTCTTCAGCTTCTCTTCGTTCTAGTGCTTGGAGTTCTAATTTTAGTGTCGGGGCATATATGGAGGCGGCAGGCATAATGTATGACGTCACTTCCATTCGCTAAACATAGCTGAGGTATCAGGGAACTCTCACAAATCTCGTACTCCAGAGCTATTTTTGTGTTACTACTTTTGCAACTCAACACTGCGAATTTGTATAGAACACATTGTTCTTCTCAAGCCCAGCATCCCAAATTGTGACTTACATCGGTGGCATATTCTATTTATATGACATGAAAAATATGTAGACATCAAAACATAGCTGAAACTAATAACAATAAAACTTTCTGTATAGCATGCGTTCATTTCAAATATGATGATATTCTTTCATTAACTATTACTTACAAAATGTTTCTTATGTTTGACATTTTCTTCTTAAAATCAACTTTAGTACTTATTCAACTTTCACTTCTCTATTGTGGTGTTTGTAAGCACAGGAACATTATTCTAATTATTTCGATTCAAGGGACCTCAAAACATGCATTTCCTGTGAAACTTTAACATTGAAGTTTTGAATTGAATACAATGCTTCTACTGACAGAAAACATAGCAAACGTTTCAGAAATCAACAATCGATTTAAAGCACAATCGTTTGACGAGAACTTGCTTTGAGTAACAAAAGAAGCTCTACAGAGAAGCTCTAGCAAATGTTTTAATGGCTGTTATAATATAAAACTCCTTAATGCAGCATTATAACGAAGTGAAATATAATTTCAGTTTTGTTTTGGTATAGTTTTTAGAATTAGTCGTTGAATCGTAGCCATCGTGAATTATAATTGTAAGTAGACAGGCTGACTTAAAATTTTCAGGACGATTCTGAACAAATGAATCGACAAGGAAGGCAAATTCCGAGTAATGCGTTTCACCAGTAGTAAACTTCTCTCAGAACACTAGCCTATGACACTGTTTATTTTTGATACTCTAAGAAAACTTTTGCTAAGCAATAACATTTAAATCTATTTATTTATTCCCTGACTATTTCGATATTTACATTTTAATAACCTTGAATCTTAGCACACGAAAGATGAACATTGAGATTCAATATTTTAACTGCATAAATAACAAAATATTCTGATTTTATAACTAATACGTAATATATGTGTTTGTAATATACATGGTGAAATAGCTTTGTATTATGGGGAACTGTAGAGACTGTTCTATTATTACCAGTAATTACTAAATCCATGTATGCTATATGTAATCCCAGCAGTTTTTAAAGAGGTGTCTAGTGAAAGTAACAAAAATCGATTTTAAAAGCCACACGATTAGTATTTTTCATTGCTATTGTGAAATAACATCCTGATATACTTGCAATAAATGAAAATATGTTGAAGTATGAATATATACCAGATTCCTTAAGCTTTCTGTTGATTGTGGGCACCCACATCCTATTTAAGGGAACCGATCGGTGAAAATTATCCACAAATTATGAACAATTATATAATTTAGATTTTTGAAGTTATTAGTTCAGTCTCTATTAAATATTTTTATTTATTTATTAAAATAACTCTAAACAGATGTTGTGGTTGCACATTTGAGACTTATTTTGACGTTTCTTACATTTGTTTCCAAAATTTCTAGAAATGTTTTTGCAAAATTTACTGCATATATGTGAACCATTTTCTAAATTATGCAATTTAAGTAAAAATGCACACCTCATAAATAAAACGTCATAAGTTTAACGTCAGGTCAGGTTTCAATTGTGCATTTCTCAGAAAGTTATTCATGGTTGAAATATTTTGTAAATAATTCAGTATTTAAAATGATCTTTAGGATGCAATTTTGAACTTTTCTGAAATGCTTTCCTTAATATATACTAACCAAAACTTGCTGTATGGTTACATATTTAGTGTGAGGCAATTGTTTCATGTTGCCGAACTCACCCAAGTTTGATAAGTATACCTACACTTTCAAATGTCAAAACACAATGAACTAGGTAGGCTGCCTCGGTGGCGTAGATGGTAGTGTGTCTTACGCTCAAGAGGTCCTGAGTTCGAAATTCGGTCAGGGTGATTTACCTGGATAAGGATTTTTCCGAGGTTTTCCCTTATCCTCAAAGACGAATGTCTGGTAACTCAGTTCTATGGACCCTGGGTTCATTTGCGTATCATTTTATTCATCGTCCGATATGACTTAACGTTGGAGGACGTAAACTAAAAAAATATTAGGAGAACTAATTAATTTAAAAGCATATTAATTAGCAAATTTGTTTCCTAATTGAATATGGAAATATGAAAAAGTGCATCGTAACGAGCATTTTTTGTAAAATAGCTTAAATTTAGGTTTAAAACGCACATTCCAGGAATGATTTAGCTTATATACACCAAACCTTGCAGTCGTATTTCTTTATAGAGTCTTAAGAAGTAAACAATTTTAAAGATTCAGTAGAATATTTTGGATTTTTGAAAATAGGTTCCTGTGCTTTTCTTGAATTGATCCTGGTAATTGTGTAAAAGTTGTAATACTTGTAAAAATTCAAAGATACACAACAGCTTGTTATTCACATCTTAATTACTAAAAGAAAACACTAGTAGAAGTAAATACTTAAGTAGACGCCTGAAAGATACTTGTCAAAACATTATATTTTTATTCACTTGTGAAAACTTAATTGGAGTTCCTTTTTCAATTTTATATGTATTTTATCACCCTGTTCGCAATTATTAAAATTCAAACGCATTTTTAAAAGTAGTAGTGCATCTGCCATTTTTCTACACAGAAAAACACCTCAATTCTTGAAATACAGAGCTAAATTTGAACCCACATTTGAGGGAAAGTGCTTCTCTGTACATTTTCTCTACATTTTCTACATCAGTAAACTCAAAAGACAATCACACTTACATTCTGTTAAAATTTCAATCTGATATATTAAACAGTTTCTGAAATAATAGGTGATGAAGTTAGTAGATTTAACTTTGTTGGGATAATTTACCCTGCAGTTGCAAACACCTAACTCAAGTGCACAACCATTTACCTCTATGTACATAGAAGTAACTTTGACTAATGTTTTACAGGAGCGAACTTCGCCTTCTCTATCTACGACTTCGATGGCAGCGGCACTGTCGACGCCATCTACCTGGGTGACATGCTGCGAGGTCTCAACCTGAACCCCACACAGGCCCAGATCGAGAAGTTGGGTGGCACTAAGAAGAAGAGTAAGTTAACTTCATCTCTTGGGGAAATACGGATCTAACATTCATTTAGTTGGCAATTCTTGCAGCCGAAGTTTTGAGTCAACAATGTACTGGCTAGGAAACGGATAGCTAAGAAGTAATTACATATTTTATGCTTTTATTTTAGGACTTTTGGTAAGTGTAGAAAAATTGATGTAAATTCAAATATAAATAAAAACACAAATATAACTTGTGCCGCCCTAAAACTCCGCAATACGTTTTTGTATGCTTTCCAAATTGTCCTTAAGCACTAGATTCCTCACGGAGAAACGTCTTTTCAAATCGCAGGGTGCTTACTTCTCGATCCCAGGAGAAACCTTTGTAATAATGTTTCCAATTGTGTGATGTAGGACAGAAAATGAAGGAAGGCCATCAAAGTCGAACGAATCTATACGCTGAATTGCTTCATTTACAACTGAAACGTAGAAAAATTAGCGGCATTAGGGGAAGGTCATGCAGTATCGGCCGGGTTAAGTTTTTTGTCTTTACTCTGGAACTGTGGTGGTTAATAGGAATCTTACCAGTGGTGGCTGGTGGGTTAAATTATTGGTGGTGCACAAATGAAAGATAAAATACAGAGTAGTAATGACTCACCTATTTATACAGATTCTCTGCTCTACTCTCCTTATACCTGGCGAATCTATCGATAACTTTTGCGTTGAAATCGCTGATCTTCATAACAAACTCTCTCAATTGAAAGCATTGCTAATGCTGACAATCGGTCCTGTGACATTGTGTTCCTAAGGAAAGTTTTTATTCTTTTTAAAGTTGAGAAACAGCATTCTGCTTCAGCGGTAGACATTGGCATAGTTAACAGTACTCGGAGGAGTTTGACATATTCGCTGAATGTAGCACATAAATTGTTTTCCTTATTGAAGTCCATCAAGCACAAAGCGCTGGACATTCCAAGAAATTCCTCTCGACTGTAAATTACAGTCAGTTTTCTCCGAATTTTTGTTCCAATGATAAAAGGATAGAACCTTAGCGTTTTTCTAGGGGAATCCTCTGGAAATGTCTTAGAAATTTTCTTGATGAAACAAAGTCGAGGCTACCAGATGCCCCGTGAAGCTAAATCCTTTGCTTCTCTAAGAATGTCACATACTTCAAGAGCTTCTCTTCTTTTCACATCATGATCTTCTATTCTTCTCCTCTTAATTGCGGTTTCTTCGTATTCCTCGATATCCACGCTATTTCTTACCTTTTGCACTTCCCTTTCAAATGCGTTTAGCTGGGCGATGACAAATGTTGCATTGCAGTCTCGTTTCTGCAGCTGATTGTACAAAATGTCCACATTTGGCATGATCTTGTAGAAGAAAGACAGCCAGAATACAAAATTATAATCTTTCAAAGTGGCCATAAACCCAGAAGCCTGAACAAGTGTGGCGTTGTTGTTTAACAGAGCTCTCTTCTGAATAACCTCCATGCATTTAATTAAATTCTCCCTGTGTTCGAAAATCAGAGCACACAGAAGCTAAGCCTGAAGGTCACGCTATAGCCGTTGCTAAGAGTAGGAGGAGCTAGGTTTATAAACCTCCATTTAAGCAATGTATAAGAAGCCACTCCCCTCTCTTCACCTTCCCGCAACCCCCTCAGAGAGCCTACATTTGGGTGAAATCTTGGGTTAACTCTTCGCTGCAAACCTGCGGCTCCTACAGCTAATCACTGTTTATTTCGACTTCTGCGGTCATGGGCAGCTACAGACGATAAGCGTAATTGAAACGTGTTTGTATATAAAACAATGCAAATAAGTACAGCTTTAATGTGCAAAATGCACCTGTTGTATATTCAGAATCAGTGGGTGTAGCGCAAACCTGCAACCTTATGGAGGAACCGCCCCTGAATCTTACTATATTATTCTCTTACCTCAAGACATGTGCTATAGACAGTATAATGTAATGATTTTTATTTTTTTATTTATAGTACTTTATTACGTCGAAAGTAAAAAAAAATCTAGAATTATAAGGCTTGTAGAAAGTGTCTTGCAGTTTCGGCCACTGCCTTTTCTGTTACAATATAAATTGTCAGTGATCACATTGTGCTGCCACATATAGAACAATAGTAGAATACAAAAGCATGGGAACTTATTATCACTATTTCTGCTCAGTTCACAAATGTTTAGCTCACTGGTTTACAGAGATCGCAAATATAGCGCTGCTATAGGCCTAAGAATATCCTCCATGCGCTAAGAGCTACACTAACCACTATCAAACACTCAAAGCAGACAAACAACTGAAGAGAGGAAGAAGATATCCGAATATAGACTACGTGGATGCAATAGCTTGCTACTACTTTTTGGATACTTTGTCACATGGAGGCGAAAAGGGAAATCACAGTAGTGGCCGATACTGCATGCCGGCCGATACTGCACAACTCTCCCCTATATTAACCACACTAGCGAAAAACACGAAGAAACCAAAAGTCCAGAGGTCCAGAGGTAGTCCTAGTCGGGCGGGGCTATTTTTCTTTTTTCCCGTCCGGGTGTCTTATGCTGCTGTACCTACCCGCTTTGCGGCTTAACCTGCGAAATGAGCTAGTATTTGGTTTCACGTTCTGCTGGGGTGTTTGACTTTTTGGGAATTTGGAATGGGATGCCCTTGTTTAATTCTCATAGGCAGCTGGGGCCCCAAGACGTCTCTTGGTAGTCTGAAGGACGGCAAGCGTCTTTGTTCCCTCTGATCATACCTGCTCATGGAGTTCACTAAAGGGTTGGGGTGATTTTGGATTTTGTCGTACATTGATCGTGCCCTCTCGCGGATGACATTGACAGTGTACGGGATCTGGGAGTGCTCATGTAGGACATGAGCAGGGAATCTCCAGTCTGTATCGTAAATGATGCGGAGTGCCTTGTTCTGCAGCGTCTGGAGCCTGACGAAAGTGGTATTAGCCACTGTTCCCCAGATCTCACAGCCGTACAGAATCATAGGCGGAATGATCGCCGGATACAGCTGGAGTTTGAGTCGGATGGGCATGGTTGAGCGGAAAATAGGGTATAGGCTCCGGAGTGCGACGTGCCCCAGCTGGACCTTGCCCTTGACGTGCGGAACGTAAGTTAACTTACGGTCCAGCGTCACTCCGAGATACTTCACCGTTTGCAAAGTCGGAGTCGTCGGTTGAATAAGATTCGAACACAGGACGTCCCGAATACAAGAGTCGCATGTTTCTACGGAGCCATTTCACTCGGTTTCTCTGAGCCGAGGGTCAAACATTACGCTGTAAAGTCCAAATATTGGAACTTAGTGAAAAAATAAACAGAACATTTCAAGAATTTAATCAATTCTTTGTATACGTGAAAACGAAGGGAATCTTACACTTTGACACAAAGCGGACTTCCATGCTCACCATCTCCGTGAGAAACGGATGTGGTGAAGGTATCGCGACTGTCTGACATAGACAAGCAGAGGTCCTTAGCTAAATTAACTGGTCACACCGGGGGACTACTTGAAAAACTGCTCTCTGAAGGGACTGGGTAGAACTCGATCAAGCGAAGGCGGCTCAGAGAAGATTGCCTTCTGACAAGGCCGAGAGGTTTCAAACGATCAACCTGTCCTGTAAATCTACCTGAAACATGAAAGGGGAAGGGAAAGAAATACATGGTAGAAGATTAACTATAGCAGCAATTGCCTTGTTAGCCAGAGAAAACAACGAAATATCTACGATCAGGTTGACTGGCCCTAGGAATTGAACACAGAATCTTCCAAATGCAGGCATCGCAGATATCGTGTAGCCATATCCTATAGAAAATATTTAGATAATGGCAGAAAGAACCAATATAAAGCCATGCTTGAATAATCATTCTCGGTTTACAGTTTATACACTAGTATTTAAAGTTCCAGTTACTTTACCCCAACAATGGCTGTCTGCGTTTGTTCTTTGATCATCGAACTTGCTAACATAAACGTTTGTTCTGCTTGCAGACGAGAAGAAGATGAAGATTGAGGAGTTCCTCCCCATTTTCGGCCAGCTCAAGAAGGACAAGGATGTGGGCTGCTACGAGGACTTCCTCGAGTGTATGAAGCTGTACGACAAGCAGGAAGACGGCAAGATGCTGTTGGCTGAGCTCACCCACACACTCCTGTCCCTGGGTAAGTATCACACATAGGGTTCAAAAGTCAACAAAGATAGGTAGGAACAGGGTTCTTCATTTAAAACCTAACGGACGCACAACATCTCACATGTGCGCGATTGTGTATGCCACAGCCGGCTTTCCTCCAGCATAAACTCCGGGCGTAAAGCATATAACACTCTTACCTTATAGAAATATCTAAATATATATTACGTGCAATATTACATTTAATCTGTGTACTTATTGTTTTGAGATTTTCCTAGAAATTTTCCATTCTCAGAATATATTCATACCATTCTATTTTATACCTGCTTTTAAAATAAAATATCTTCATCTATAATATTTTTCTTCAGCCTTTCGAAACTATTGGTTTCTTAAATAATTATAAATGTACATTTTATTCATCACACAAATATTGTAAACAACTGTTTTGATCGAAATTCTTAATACCATTTTTGAGGGTGAAAAATAACATTTTCCACTTAAAGGGTGGTTTGGTGTGGAGGCACTTTCCTGTCAGAGCCTTGGAAGCAGTGGCGAGGCGTGACTTTAAGTACGAGGGAAGCTCCAAATAATAATTTTCATTAAAGTAAGAGAGAATAATGAGTCAAAGAACTAAGGCAACTCTTTAGTACTCTTTCTATTGTACAGTCACACATATGTCCAGTAGCGAGATGTAACTTTCAAAGTGAGGGAAGCTCCAAACAATAATTGTCATTAAAATGAGAGAGAATAATGAGTCAAAGAACTAAGGCAACTCTTTAGTACTCTTTCTATTGTACAGCCACACGTATGTCCAGTAGTGAGATGTAACTTTCAAAGTGAGGGAAGCTCTAAACAATAATTGTCATTAAAATGAGAGAGAATAATGAGTCAAAGAACTAAGGCAACTCTTTAGTACTCTTTCAATTGTACAGTCACACATATGTCCAGTAGCGAGATGTAACTTTCAAAGTGAGGGAAGCTCCAAACAATAATTGTCATTAAAATGAGAGAGAATAATGAGTCAAAGAACTAAGGCAACTCTTTAGTACTCTTCCTATTGTACAGTCACACGTATGTCCAGTAGTGAGATGTAACTTTCAAAGTGAGGGAAGCTCTAAACAATAATTGTCATTAAAATGAGAGAGAATAATGACTCAAAGGACTAAGGCTACTCTTTAGTACTCTTTCTATTGTACAGTCACACATATGTCCAGTAGCGAGACGTAACTTTCAGTGTGAGGGAAGCTTCAAGTAATAATTTTCATTAAAATAAGAGAGAATAATGACTCAAAGGACTAAGGCAACTCTTTAGTACTCTTTCTATTGTACAGTCACACATATGTCCAGTAGCGAGACGTAACTTTCAAAGTGAGGGAAGCTCTAAATAATAATTGTCACTAAAATAAGAGAGAATAATGAGTCAAAGAGCTAAGGCAACTCTTTAGTACTCTTTCTATTGTACAGTCACACATATGTCCAGTAGTGAGACGTAACTTTCAAAGCGAGGGAAGCTCCAAATTATAATTGTCATTTAAATAAGAGAGAATAATGAGTCAAAGAGCTAAGGCAACTCTTTAGTACTCTTTCTATTGTACAGTCACACATATGTCCAGTAGTGAGACGTAACTTTCAAAGCGAGGGAAGCTCCAAATTATAATTGTCATTTAAATAAGAGAGAATAATGAGTCAAAGAGCTAAGGCAACTCTTTAGTACTCTTTCTATTGTACAGTCACACATATGTCCAGTAGTGAGACGTAACTTTCAAAGCGAGGGAAGCTCCAAATTATAATTGTCATTTAAATAAGAGAGAATAATGAGTCAAAGAGCTAAGGCAACTCTTTAGTACTCTTTCTATTGTACAGCCACACATATGTCCAGTAGAGAGACCTAACTTTCAAAGCGAGGAAAGCTCCAAATTATAATTGTCATTAAAATAAGAGAGAATAATGACTCAAAGAACTAAGGCAACTCTTTAGTACTCTTTCTCTTGTACAGTTACACATATGTCCAGTAGAGAGACGTAACTTTCAAAGCGAGGGAAGCTTCAAGTAATAATTTTCATTAAAATAAGAGAGAATAATGACTCAAAGGATTAAGGCTACTCTTTAGTACTCTTTCTCTTGTACAGCCACACATATGTCCAGTAGATAGACGTAACTTTCAAAGCGAGGGAAGCTTCAAGTAATAATTTTCATTAAAATAAGAGAGAATAATGACTCAAAGGATTAAGGCTACTCTTTAGTACTCTTTCTATTGTACAGTTACACATATGTCCAGTAGAGAGACGTAACTTTCAAAGCGAGGGAAGCTTCAAGTAATAATTTTCGTTAAAATAAGAGAGAATAATGACTCAAAGGATTAAGGCTACTCTTTAGTACTCTTTCTCTTGTACAGTTACACATATGTCCAGTAGAGAGACGTAACTTTCAAAGCGAGGGAAGCTTCAAGTAATAATTTTCGTTAAAATAAGAGAGAATAATGACTCAAAGGACTAAGGCTACTCTTTAGTACTCTTTCTCTTGTACAGCCACACATATGTCCAGTAGAGAGACGTAACTTTCAAAGCGAGGGAAGCTTCAAGTAATAATTTTCGTTAAAATAAGAGAGAATAATGACTCAAAGGACTAAGGCTACTCTTTAGTACTCTTTCTCTTGTACAGCCACACATATGTCCAGTAGAGAGACGTAACTTTCAAAGCGAGGGAAGCTTCAAGTAATAATTTTCGTTAAAATAAGAGAGAATAATGACTCAAAGGACTAAGGCTACTCTTTAGTACTCTTTCTCTTGTACAGCCACACATATGTCCAGTAGAGAGACGTAACTTTCAAAGCGAGGGAAGCTTCAAGTAATAATTTTCGTTAAAATAAGAGAGAATAATGACTCAAAGGACTAAGGCTACTCTTTAGTACTCTTTCTCTTGTACAGTTACACATATGTCCAGTAGAGAGACGTAACTTTCAAAGCGAGGGAAGCTTCAAGTAATAATTTTCGTTAAAATAAGAGAGAATAATGACTCAAAGGACTAAGGCTACTCTTTAGTACTCTTTCTCTTGTACAGCCACACATATGTCCAGTAGAGAGACGTAACTTTCAAAGCGAGGGAAGCTTCAAGTAATAATTTTCGTTAAAATAAGAGAGAATAATGACTCAAAGGACTAAGGCTACTCTTTAGTACTCTTTCTCTTGTACAGCCACACATATGTCCAGTAGAGAGACGTAACTTTCAAAGTGAGGGAAGCTCTAAATAATAATTGTCATTAAAATAAGAGAGAATAATGAGTCAAAGAACTAAGGCAACTCTTTAGTACTCTTTCTATTGTACAGTCACACATATGTCCAGTAGTGAGACGTAACTTTCAAAGTGAGGGAAGCTCCAAATAATAATTGTCATTAAAATAAGAGAGAATAATGAGTCAAAGAACTAAAGCAACTCTTTATTAGTCTTTCTATGTACAGTCACTTATAGGCCCTTATTACATTGTATGACTGCTTACACTACAAGCAAATATATATAAGCTTTCTCTCTCCACTCAGATGCTCAAATTTTTACAGATGGCCTATACCGCATGAATTGTTAATCTAACATGGAGAAAGTATGCAATTTGCACACTTCTGTTACTAACTTAAAACTACACAAGAATTTTCTATACTATTTGTTATTACTAAATAACAATCTAAGTGAAATACTATTACTAATGCTACTGAAATGTACTTACAGTTATATTTAAAAGCATCACATAAAAAAGAACTTTTCTTCATACACAATAGTGGCCTCACATGACAAGCGCTTCCTAACTATCAAAGAGTTGCGATTGCTTCTGGAAACCTACAAAACAATTCAAGATTACGAATCCATGAATACACAAATATTCAGCATTGAATGAGCTCGCAGAACTGGTCACTCGAGCTTATGCAGCTGTCAAATTATCTGCAGAATAGCGGATGTTTGCGAATAAATTTTGAAAATGTATCCGGGGCAAATAAAATATGTTTTTCTTAATTTTGTCCTGCAATTTCTGGGAAAGTAGCACTTCCAGCACTTAATCACAAGCTTCACCACTGCTTGGAAGGTGATGAACTTAATATCAGCTTTGTTACGTTGGTATTTATCTGACATTTTGTTCAGTTCACAGACAGATTCTTAAAATTGAGCTGCATTAAAAACACTAGACATCACAAACTAAATCAGACGTATGCACATAAATATATTATATACACATGGGGAACATCTATAAAAATTAGTTTTCCAATTCAGAAGATCTAAAAATATATTTCCAATTTAATTTCTATATCCAATGTTTAACCAGAACAAACAGTACCAGCTCCCTCTGCTTACTATATGCAAGTATAGAGATAGTAAAATTAATAGATCAACTATGTATTGTAAATTTACATTTTACGTCTCAATCCTTCCCCTACAAAACTTCTATAAAAATTGAAAAGCAAGTTTTTGTGTGAGGTCCCAATATATGATTAACTCTGTGTTATTACTTATCTTTTAGGTGAGAGAATGACAGATAAGGAAGTTGATGACATTATCAGGGAATGCTGTGAACCAGAGGATGAGGATGGTTTCATCCCCTATGCTCGTAAGTAGTTCACCATTTAGATTTGCATCTCCCTTTAATGCTTGACCCCTGTGTTATTTACCTTTTTTCACCATTTACTTCTCTCTTTTTGTCTTTTTATTTTTGGTTACAGATTTCAGTCCTTTTTTAAAAAAATATTATTCATTATTTTTGCTAAGAAATCAAATAATATTTTTATAAAACATTTCTTAATATAACTGATTTTTTGCAAGTAATTGGAATTAAGTTTTTAATCATGTTTTTTTAAGCTTAAGTGTTTTATAGATTTATAACCTAAACAAATGATGTTTTCAAACAAATGCATAGATAATTATTATAGAACACAAAACAATAATTACATTTTTTGTAATTAATTTGATTGTACAACAAAATGTTATACCATTTTTCAGTTCTATGTCAAAAATGTTTACTAGAAGAAACATAATGATAAAATGCTATATAAATACTCACATTTCCCTTAATAGCACATTTTGAAACAAAAAAAAAAAAGCTTGAGAAATAATATTTCAGTCATGTAAACATAATTTAATTACTCTCGGTTTGTTAATAATATGACAAAATGCTGACACATATGTACAAAATTTAGATTACAGTTTTAAATATAGATTATGCTATAAATTTTAATATATATAATCTTTTATTATGGTTATTTAAACTAAAATACTGGTTATGTAAAAAATGAAGCCAGCTAGGGTGAAGGAATAAATATTACACAAATATAATTATTTGCGACAAAAACTTCACATGCCTTAAGAAAATGATGTAAATTTTTCTTATTAACTGATGAGATCGATTTCGTAAACATTTGTCTACATCTTCAGTCATCAAAAAACTTCGTTCTCAACGATACTATCGGTTGTTACTATGTTTTTTCCAGTATTACCAAAATCTGAAAACGAAACAAAAAAATTACTTACCATCCTTGGGTTAATAAATATTTTCAGAAAAAAAATTTAAAGAGTTTTGTATAACTTTACTACTACATTTCTCTAAAAAAGATAAAATTCCTAATGATGAAAAATCTGGTATTCATCAATTTAATTGTTTAGATTGTGATCAGGTTTGTATTGGGAAGACGAAACATAATTTGCAAACCAGAACAACAGAACATTTTAGTAACATTAAGTGTAAACAAACTTATAAATCGGCCGTAGCAGATCATTTTTGGTCATCTACCCATAATATAAATCCTGAACTTAAATTATTAAAACAATTAAATGGTCTGATAGATTTAATGTATAGGGAAGAAAATATTTATTTTAAAAAATAAACATGGTGTAATGAATCTGGAAATACCAGCCTTTGATTCTGTTTTTAGTTTTGTTTCATTTTCAGATTTTGGTAATACTGGAAAAACCATAAAAACAACTGATAGTATCATTGACGATAAAGTTGTTTGATAACTGAAGATGTAGACAAATGTTTACAAAATCGATCCCATCAATTAATAAGAAAAATTTACATAATTTTCTTAAGATAAGTGAAGTTTTTGTCGCAAATAGTCATATTTGTGTAATAAAATACTGGTATTGGACATTTCGTCTTAATTGGTTAAATCACCTAACAAATATGGTTAAAACACTATTACAGTTATCTGTTTTTGAAAAATTTCTCTTTAAAACCAAAAACCTGGTTCGATATTATAATTCTCTTTTTGTTTTGGAATTATAAATTTCTTAAACCATTTTAAGCCTATAACCTAACATTTTGGTATACCTTTGTAAGTCTGTAGCATTGATTTATTGTATCCAATGCCTACCCAAAGCCACATTACTTGTATGTAAGTCGTCTTTCCCTGTAGTAAGGTGTATTTTCATTATCCACCCTTGCACCAAATACCAGTAATACTATCAGTAACATCTTTGCCCCTGTATCGTTATTTGAATTTTCCCTTATCACTTAACCCTTCAAGAACAAAGGGTTAACTTGTGTAGTACCTACCCTGTAGTTTTGTAATCTTGTGTGACTGTGGATGTTTTACAGCATTTCTGAAAAAGGTGATGTCTTAAGCCAATGACAGCAAGCGGCAGACCATCGACTGTAAGTAATTGTGTCAGCTGCAACTATTGAATGTATTTATGTCAATAACCTGTATCTGAATTTCTGTAATGCTGAAAATTACAATTATGTGTTTTTAATATGTACAAAGGTTTTTATATGTATATAATGATCTATAAAACTGCCTTTTTTGATTTTTCTTGGTAGGATAAGGAAGAAAGATAAAACAAATTTACATATTCCATCATTCAAATAGTGATGTGATTATTTACAATTAGATTAGGGAGCAGAAAAATATTAAATTACTTATTTTATGTTTAACAATATTGCTAACAATTTTGGAAACATGACATTTACAGCTTAATAAGCTTAAAATTTTGTTGTCTACATTTTATAATGTCCTGTACCTTGGCAAGTAGGGCTAGAGTGTTGTGCTTTGCTTCCCTGCTCAGAAATACATCCAGGATCAATCCCACCCCTGGGGGGCGGGGGTGCAGATTTTAAGTTCTGGTATGACCCGTGCCCACTCAGTATTACAAGGAAATTGAGGAATTATGGTAGTTAGCGAACCCAAGTCTAGAAGGCCAAGCCTGGGGTTGCCGAGACACTGGCCATGTCTCCTCCCCATATCAGTTGGATAATTGCCCACTTTTGTCTTGCATTTGTGCACAAGAGACCGGCAGTCGGGTTGGCAGGATCTGGCCCACTAGTGGGCTTTTACAACATGGGTTACATTATTTTATAATATTATAATTTCTCATGTTTTCATATTTGACCCCTAAAGACTATTTCTTTTTTCAATAATCCTAATACTTAGATGCAAAACTGCCTCTTTAGGAACCAGTTGCAAAAACAACCACTTAAGAGATGTCAGTTAACAATTATTTCTGCACGTGCAAAATGCAGATCACTCAACCATTCATTAACTGTTGGGAATGGAATATGTCCCATACAGCCAGATTTGGGTTATATGACATATGGTTAAGCAATTTCACTTTGGGTTCTTACAGAAACTCCACTGTTTTAACATGCAGGACCACTGTCATGATACAACCCGAGCTTCAGTTTTCTTTTACTCAGGTTCGGAAGGTTTGTAGGAGACAAACTCTGTCATTAGTTAGCTGTGATGTATTTTATTTCTCATCTGAATGCCTGAAGCTTGGACATAGTGTTCCTGAGCTTCAGTTTACATTCAACATCATGTACTCTGTCGTGGCCAAGTTTCGATCCCACGACAACACGGCGCTAGGGTAGGTTTGCTCCGTGTCTTCCAGTTTTCCCCCATCAGGATTCCACCAATTGCTCCATTATGATACTTCCTATCATTTCATCTCGCCATCATTCTGCCATCCACTCTCATACCAGGCATTGCGCTGATCACTCATCCTCGGTTCTCTTTCTCTCACTCATCTAGACATTCCGTTCCTCAACCCGCCGCCTAGAGCTATAAGGGTTAAGAGGAACAATAATACCGTGGCACCAGGTAGTGGTATAAGAGGGCAGTTATAGAAGAAGAAATACGCCATCTAAAGAACAAATAATATATATCTCATAGACGATAAGTCTATACAAGTAGTTATCACTTTATGTTATTCATCTATTATTTTGAAACAAAACTTCATGCCGTTTTATATATTTTTAAGTTAAAGTTTCCATGCTATAAACATCTGTATATATTTTTCTGCTCTCCCATAAACATTACTAGATTCATAACATCTGCTAATATTGTGCAGTTTTATAGAACAGCCTTTTATTTATTTCACATTTGATGTTCCACAGGAAAGTGTAAAATAATAATTATTGCTAAGTATTTATACTTCATTAATTACTACTACACTCACTGATCAAATTAAAAGTTACACAATGTAGCCAATAATTTTGCCAGAGAAATGACATTTCTAGGCTATAAGAGTTGCAGCACTGCTACTTTGGAAGGCAAAAATATTTTGTGCTTTGTAACCATTGCATTGGCTTTAAAATTTTTATTTATTGGAATCCATCAATTTCTTACATGGGTGAGGTTATAGAAGCATCAAGTGAAAATATTGAAAATGAGCAACATTTGTTTGTATTTTAGTTTTTCCAGCACTGAGAATAATGTAGTCCATTTGAAAGTAATGAGACGGTAATTCAAACACAAACGTCACTTAAATTATCCTTACTAGGACATGTTTCGAAGAACGTTTTGTCCCCATCGTCAGCAGTTATCCGAGTAGTCCATTGCCTAAGTTTGACTTTATCCAGTAGAAGTAGTATATATGCAAGGAAACTTAACAGTTAAGTTATGATGGCTTGTATGCTAGATGCCTCATGCCATTGACAATCCCTGGTGATGTCAGGACCAGTGGCATATTGTAGAGTTAATTGTTGATCACTGAGTGTTACAGTTCATCTGTTCACAGCTTCTAGTTGCAGCTCTGTATACTAGTAAACAATGCTAATTATATATTGTCAACAAACAGGAATAGCAGCTGAAATACTAATGCTTATCATATTTGCATAGATGTAGTGCTTCTTTATTTAATGTAAATAGTTTGCTTATAGAGTGAAAGAGAAAAACTATAACCAGAATATGTAAAATGCTCTCTTAGTATGCAATTTAGTGATTCTTCTAACTAATAAATTAAAAGTAATAAATACATGCTGTACAAAGCTCAGAGATATACATAACTAAATATAGTGCATGTCAACTTACAAACACATTTAAAAGATTACTATGCTTAGTTTCCACAAAGAGTATGTCATTTGCTCACAACAGTTACGTTGCAATCATTTTCTAAGTATTTTCAATTTTGATAGTATACTTTAAAAAAGGTCCATCTATCACTTTCACCATAAAAGTAATCTCAAATTAAGCATTATGGAGTTGGTGGCATGCATAAACCAGAAACAAAACACAACTGTTTGCATGTCGTAAGTCAAATTTTTTCCAAACGAATCCATGAGAGAAAAATAAGAATCATTTAAGATTAACTTTAAAGAGAGTCGATTAAAGACACTAGACAACACTTACTTTTAAATTTTTCCGGAACATGTTTCAGAGGCTTTGCCTCTATCATCGGCCGGCAAAGCCTCTGAAACATGTTCCGGAAAAATTTAAAAGTAAGTGTTGTCTAGTGTCTTTAATCGACTCTCTTTAAAGTTAATTTATCATAACAACACTGTTTTCAACACTTCCAAGAAAGGAATCATTTAAGATGTTTTATAAATGGTTGCGTGACATTTTAACCCAGAAAAGATTTAAGATGCCACAACACAAACTTAATAAGTGGCTAATGCTAGAGAAATTATATAGAATAAAAAGAAGTATTTCAGAAAGTGGAGTGCCATTTTTACTAAAATTAGGCAAGTGAGTCAACCTTGTATATACTTTTCTCCACTTACAAGTTTTTTATGAAGACTAGTTTCTGGGGACTTCTCCCCTACCGTCAGTTCTGTGGTTGACTGATGATGCATCCATTGTCTGCATCTGGCTTGGTGTCGTGCTGCCATCTAATGTCCTGGTAAGTTTGATGACGTCATCTACCGCGGGAATTTCAAAATTCATCAAGAGGTTCTGTTTTTTCGTAATAAATATGTTTTCCCAAATCTGTAGTTCCAGAGGTTTCTTTGCCTGTTTGATCAGTTCTATTTCTTGTTTTATGTTGTGATTCTCAGACCAAAAGTGATGTGCTACGGCCGACTTGTCCATTTGTTTGAATAGCACACCGAAAACTCAATTATCAGGTATTTACCAAATGAGTTGCCAGGATTGTGACAAGATATACATTGGTAAGACCAAAAGGAATCTAGGAACAAGAATGAAAGAACACTTCAGAAATATTAAATTCAAACACATGGACAAGTCGGCCGTAGCACATCACTTTTGGTCTGAGAATCACAACATAAAACAAGAAATAGAACTGATCAAACAGGCAAAGAAACCTCTGGAACTACAGATTTGGGAAAACATATTTACTACGAAAAAACAGAACCTCTTGATGAATTTTGAAATTCCCGCGGTAGATGACGTCATCAAACTTACAAGGACGTTAGATGGCAGCACAACACCAAGCCAGATGCAGACACCGGATGCATCATCAGTCAACCACAGAACTGACGATAGGGGAGAAGTCCTCAGAAACTAGTCTTCATAAAAAACTTGTAAGTGAAGAAAAGTATATACAAGGTTGACTCACTTGCCTAATTTTAGTAGCTAGAGAAATTGTTATTTAGCATATGGACAATCAATGAACTCCACAGTTTTTGTGTATTTATTTAGGTTTATCATACTGTTTAGAGTTTAGGTAGTCCATTGATTACACAGCAGGGTCACTATGACTTAATATTTAATTTTTGTATCAGAGAACATTATTTTAAAAAATATCTAGTTTGTTGAGCAATGATTTCCATTTATAAGTTGTGAGCAAATGACAATTTAAACAATGCCGAAACAAGTAAACTGATTATGCCTATTGATTCTGTTGCTTTTCTGAACTTCTTGGTGTTCTGAAATATAAAATGTAGTTTTGTTCCACACTATGTTGAAATTTACTTGTCTCTACGCACTTTGGAAAACAATGATTTATTATTCAGTAACTATTTATTGGAGTAATCATTTACATAACATGAATAATGCTTCACATTCTAAGAAATGCAAATGAAAGAATGATTAATTTAATTTTGAGTCAAACTAATACTCAATGCTCCACTTATTGCTAGTATTTACCTAGAACACGTTTTGTTAGGATCTTCTTGATCTTTGAAATCCTAACGAAATGCATTCTAGGTAAATACTAGCAATTAGTGGAGCATTGAGTATTAGTTCGACTCAAAATTATATAAATTTTGTGCTTCATCGTATCATGGACCTTACATATTGGAATAATAGAATGATATTTGAGTTAATTACATCACACATCATTTAGTTTCTTAGATGGCAAAATCTAAATTTAAGATATACATTTTAATTAAGAGTAATATAGTTCTCAGAGGCATCCAGATACAATTTCAGCATGAACCAGTTAGCTGCATTAAAAAGGCCAATGTTTCAAAGGTAATACATTCCTTCTCTTCAGGAAGTGACATTTACACAGAGGAAAGAAAAAGTAGAAAGGGACGAAGCATGAGCAATGCTAGATATGCTCACACTTAACTCTTCTACTGATATTTTCCCAATTTTCTGTCATTTCTATGCATTCTCTTATCATGTGTAGTGGCGCATTGTCATGGAATGAAAAGAAGGTTACCCTGAAGGCCGTAATTGCCATATGGGAGTGTCTAAGCTATGTAAAACTGATTACTATGACAAGCACGACTTAGATATTTAGGGCAGATCAAAACCAGTTTCCAGTAATGGACATGCTGATGATGATGTTTAGTTAGATAGATTTATTCACTGTTAATGTAACAAAGTATACATGCACCTTTGTCTGTGAGTATTGTGTTTATGTATTCTCTGTATGAAATATAGGGGATGAATAAATTGAAATTGAAATGGACTGCCCTGAATAGGACTGCTCTGTTTCTGAAACATTGTTTTTTTTCATCCAATTGACCTGGTGCATAGCAAACACTAATTTCAGCATAACTTATGTTTAGATCAACATTCAATTGTTTATTTCTGCCTATGTCTTCAGGATATATTCTAATAGTTAATCCAAATAATATAATTTCTACATGGTGTGGATAAAAATAATAATAATATGCACAATTACTAAGAAAGTGCCATCTTTTACTAGTGTTGAAATTCTTATTAAACTACTTATTTATAAGAAGATACCTTACTTTCTTTAGTATTTGCATAAATAATTAGATATTCATTATATAAAACCTGTTAGGAAATAAAAGGTACAGTTTCTATAGTAATTATCCCTTAGATACTTAGAAGCTTAATGTCCCATTGGAAAAGCTAGGAAATGCAATTTAATGAAATAAGAATAGATTGCATCACACATGAATGTCCAGGGGAATATGAAGAGAAACAAATCATGAAGAATATATGTTAAAAGCTCAGTGGGAATGTCACAGATAGTTCATGTAAAATAAGAATGACGTCTGCATGTTCTGCTTATGTATCAAAATAAGGAAGTATAAATATCACCCTCTTATGAAGTTAAACACATAAGAGATTGTAATACCAATTTGGTCTGCAGAAACTTACCTCTTCTACCAACACTTCTTGCTAGAGCTTTTTTATCTATTTATTCATGTTAAATGAGATTTGTGTCTGCCAAAATTGTTTCATTAGACACCCATAAGGGCATACAAGAGACTGAAACGATGGTCAAATCTTTAAAAGCAAGTTGCTATATCCTGGTTTTGAAATTCCATTGTTTGCCTAACCTGCAGGAGCAAACAAATAGCAATGGAGTACTTAAAAAGAAATATAAGGTATTTTAAAATTGAAATTGATAATTACAAAGAGCTTGGCAATGGTTAAGCCACAAAAATATGTTTTTTATTATATAGATAGCGTCAACATGAAAAATTCAATGCCATGGCCGGGATTTGAACCACAGATCTCCTGGTTTCCGTCCAGTCGCTCTTAACCTTTGAGCTACCATGGCCAACATGCTATCCTGACATTAAATTTTCCATTTGACTCATATATTTCCCCGGTAAACCATTAGGGGCTCTTGCATTCGAGATACACTGTTTGTGGCGACTTACTATCGTAAGTACTTAAGTCCCAGGCTTCATCATTTAACTCTTATTATTTTAGTTAATTGATGGAAATTAATCATTTCTCCACACTATCCGTATATAGGCTAAGAAACGGAAAAACGTAAGAGCAGTAGAAAATACATCCTCCAAGTTAACTCATATCAGACAATGGATGAAATAGATGAAATGTTGCTCATATGAGGCCAGAGCCCATAGAACTGAGTTTAACCTGACATTCATCTTTAAATATAAGCAAAGGCTCCAGAAAAAACTTATCCAGATAACTCATCCTGACCGAGACTCAAAATCGGGAACTCTTGAACGTAAGGCAGACATACTACCAGCTACGCTACAGAGACGAGCTTGAAACTCTTTATTTTACAATTCCTTTCTTGGAAGTGTTGAAAACAATGTTGTTGTAATAAATTAAATTTAAAGCGAGTCAATTAATGACACTAAACAGCACTGGCTTTTAAATCTTCTCGGAACATGTTTTACATTCTTGGAAAGTACTAAGTTTAAATATATGGTTTGGCATTTTTTGGCAATTTAATTTTTCAGTTATTCACTACTAATAGCTGTACATTCTGTGACATTTGGTACATGGTTCTTTCTCTTCACTTTCCAAAACTCTGAAATGACTTCCTGGATACCTTATTTCAAGTAGTAGATAGTTAAAGTTTTATTTACCAAAAAAGCTTCATATTGTTGTCAATCTGAATTAGGTTTGCATGTTGCTTCTTTCTTAAAAATGTAGTATGTTACTACAAAAGGTTAAAGTAAATACTGGAAGTCTGTAAAAGCTTTGTTATCTGCTACATTTTCAAAAGCAGGTACTTATCATGTCCATGTGAGTTTTGTTATGCTGTCAATTCATTGCACACCAGAAAGACAGTACCCATGATCAAAGTTAGTGCTCTTAATAACATTATTGTTGTTTATTTCTTTTGTATAGCTTTCCTGAAGAAGGTTGTTGCTGGTCCACCAACTGAAGCACCTGCTCAGTAAATAAGAAACATTCTTCTTCAAGATGGAGTGGTCATCATTGACTCATCTTCATTTCCATCATGATCATTGTCATCATTTTCATCTATCATAACCACCACCTCGATGTTGATGGAACAATGAACAAACAGTATGTAGCTAGTTGGTGCTAGCTAGTGATTGGATAAACTTGTGCTTAGCTCCATCTGGTTTGTTGCAAGTGTGGACAGAAGTCAGGTGTAAGGAAAAACATGTAATAAAGGTGATCATCTGGAAAAGCCAGTCTTCCAGGCCAGAAACATGATTTTGTATGTATTACCAAAAAAGGATCTTGTATGCGGAAACCAAATTTTCTTTTTATAACATCACATTACAACCAAAATTTTGAAAACTAAAGGTAAAAACACAGAACAACACATCATCGTAAAATATACGTATCTGTTAAAAATGCATTTTGTCAATTCTGTGCCATAAGAAAGATATTATTTCTTAACTTTGTTTAATGTTTTATGCTCCTATATTCCTTATACCCCTAAAATATACCCTTCTGTGGCTCTAATATCATCCTGCAGTTTGAGGTTATAATTTCTATTTCATTTGCTCAGGTAAGTGAATAATTTTGAACATTCTGAGAAGTAATTAAGAATTTCCGATAATGTAGTGAAAAAGAGTGGAATGAAAAGTGTGTGGGGTCATAATACCAGGATAAAGGGAAAATAGGCATTGACACAAAGGGAAATTTAAATCACAGAGACTAGCTCGCCCTGTGAAAACAAAAACATAGAGCTAACCATACCATATGTGGTAGGAGGACTTTGCTTGAGGGGTTGCTGAGGACTGAGATGTTGACCAGAAATTATGAAACTTTCATATTCTAGATTTTTATGCATAAATACAGCTAGAAACAATGTACATCATGGGAAATAATAATAATTATCTTTTTTTTTTCATTTTTACATTTTGAATAAGTATTAACAATCAAAGAATTATGCAGAAGAGGATTCAAGAGTCAAGGTCCCCTTTCACACCCCCAAAATCATAACATCATAGCACTCTAACCTCATTTTATGTTCTACAGTTCTTCTATGGTTACTGGTTTAGTATACCACATTGTTGTTAATGAATAGGCAAATTAAAAGTACTATACCCATTAAAACAATACTAGGAGATGACAGAGAATTTAATTCATTCTCTTGGAAAGTTATCAGTCTGTATACATTGATTGGCAACATTGATTTCATGGCTCACTTTGGTTATTTTGCTTTTATGTATACATATGAGTTCATAGGTGGCTACATAGATGAATTAAATGTTTATAGAGTAGATGCCGTAGTTATAGTGTAAGTGATAATTCTTACAGGGTTTACTCGTTATCTAGTGGTTACTCCTCGCTGAGAGGTTTAGCTCCTCTTTATCTTTTTATAAATAATTAATCAGTTGGTTAAATTCTTTATTTAGTTAATATTCTCTGGTCAGTGATTCAAGCGGTATATGCTTCACATGAACAAATTTATGAAAGTTTCGCTGACATTAAGAGTTAAAGCCATCTACCTCCAAATCAAATTGCTACAGAAGTTTCTGTTAGTAATATTAAAGTGGTCAGTGCATATGCATTTAATTCATGCTATTTTTGAAATTTTTTCCTAATATGCAGTTTTAACATAAAAGACATTCTTTACACATCATTTGTGATAATTTTTAATTTAAAAAGTTCATACTTAAACTTCATAAGCATATTCACAATTGAAGTTATTATTTCTAAACTTGAATTGGCTGAGACTCTTTACTGAAAAAAAAAAAACATGTTAACAAGAGAAATTAATACTTCAAGTAATTTAAACATGCCATTGAGCTTAAAGAAGAGAAAGAAAATTTATTTAAGACATTTCTTTTGAAGTTAGTCAAACAGCGTTAATTAAACTTTAAAACCCCAAATGCAAACTATTTTTGATATCAAGAAAGTCTCTTAAGATCCCTTCTACCACTTTTAGAGAACATACACTGAACATGTGAATGAAATTAAACAACAAATTTCATCTTGAGGATCACCTTAATATGGCAAAATAAGAAAGCAAATAAACTTTTAAAATGTTAGGCACTATTTGTAGACACTTTCGCACATTCATTTAAACACTGTGCTTATTTAATGGCTGGACATAGAAAACCACAAATAAATCCCAATTCTTCAATATTTTAGAATTTTTTTCAAGAAAATTTAAAGTGACATTAGGAAACTGATTTTCCAAAATGTTGCCAAAAGTTGAATATCGAACACTTTGCAGTAAAGAGGAAATGTACAGGATGATTCAGTGAAACCAAATTTTACAGTCATGCAATTGTTAAAGTAATAGTAATCCTTTATCATATTATTGATGTAAATTAACAAATATCTGAGAATAATACATCGATGGGTGAATTTATATAACACAGGATAGTATTTTATTTCTGAAAAGTTATCTCCATATCTGCAAAAACTATATATGGGAGCACACTGCAGATTTTTAAAGTACTGTCGTAACATTTTAACGGTACAGTATTAGCTCCTCGTGAATATTGTATTCCAACCTTTGTAGACATATTGAATAAATCTCTTCATATACCTCACACAAAGTAGTCATATATTTTAGGCAACACAACGTCTCCGGATCTCAAGATGCCTTAACACCCAAAGAGCCATGTAAATGCTAGCAGTGTGGGCTGAGGCCCCATCTTGCTGGAATATTGTTTTACAATCTCGGTTCGGAAATATACTTATGCAACCGCCATTCTAAATCTCTTTATTTAAACTACTCTTATTTTCTCTCAACTGTGAAATGAGTTGACCACTCACTTGAAATTTTCTTAATGTTGTACCTATTTCATCCAAAATCTAAACCTGCAGAGTGCCGAGTGGATTTATGGGTACGCACGTACGGACAAACGAAAATGGATGATACACAATAGGGAAGGTGCTTAAAAGGGTAAGTACACAACATAAAACTAAAATTCTTTAATTAATTACATTGATAAAATTGAAGTTATATTGGTAAGAAATCAGGAATAACAAGAAAGATTTATTTGAAAAAAAAAATTGTATGGCAGTTTTAAATCAACACCCAACATTAATCACTTGGCATTTATCTTTAAAATACGAGCAGAAAATATAATATTCTTAATTTTATGGTCATTCTATTGTTTTGCGGTTTACATGCTCTGAACATTTAACTACTCGTCAACAATGAAAGAAGTGTGTACGTCGTACACTTTGGAGGCGATTATACACTTGATATTGCTGTTTTAGTCTTTGAACATCTTTCGTAGCTTATGAACTCTATTTTGAAAACTTAAGGCAAGTTTTTTCTGTCTGTTCTACTCATATGACGTAAGGACTATGATTTAAGGAGGTCATAATCTCTTCCTAACGCGACTTGAATCAGTTGTAGTGGTAAACATAAGGCATGTAGTCCCCCTTTTGCAGTAAATTACAACAGCAATTTTGCTTGTGAATTGGAACTTGTAAGCATTTACATAACCTTACTTTCATGTTAAATTCTTTGAGAAATTATATTAAAGCAATTTATTGGTTGAACTGTTTCCTTGATCTGGTGGTCAGTATGACAGCTTCCAAAACCAGTGGTTCCAGATTCAATTCCCGCCTGGAATTTGAGAAATGTTATTTAATTGAAATTATAATGTACCCTCCTGAGAGTGTGGAAGTATAAGACCCAACGTAAACAAATGCAAAAGCAGACCAAGCAGTAAATAAATGAACATCATTGTCGATATCAGAAACTTCATAATCAGCTTGCAAATACAAAAAAATACCAGTAAGTCAATTTATGTAATCTTTGTCTTGAGTAAATGAAGTATGTCGAGCAACAACCAATTGTAAGAATAATTTGCATAAGAGTGGAGAATCTCATGTGAACGCTATACACTATTTTTTTCGTTAGAATAAATTTCCTTAATTATTTATCTTTAACATACAGTCCTTTTGATGAAATAAATTTGTTCCACGCGTAGTCTAAAATGTGTTCCGTTTTAGAGTTATTTTTTTGAATGTACACACACTTACGAATCTTTTTTAAAAGTAAAATATCATTTTTAGTTGAAGGAATCTCAAAATATGTATTTCTTGAGAAATTATATACCGAAGTTTGTGTAAAATGCAATATTTTGTCCAGTTATATATATATATATTCTAAGAAAGAGTGGCATTTTACTTTTGATGCTGGTATTATACAATATGTTGTGTGGTCTACTGATTCAGGGAATTTATTCTCTGGAGTATCACTACTCAACTGCAACAATAGCTTTTTGGCGGACTCATCCTGAAGATTGCTACGTGACTAGCGCTTCGTTAGTGTGACCAGTTCTTCTACACTCGTGGTTATGATATGGAAACAACGAATCAATTATGTTGGTACTCTTTGAAAAATTTAACGTAATAGTAGACAAACACGAGTACATACAGCCGGTAGTTTTCAGCTAGAAGGCCTGCCCCCCTCCCCCCCAATTGTTTAGAACAACACTGTAGAATTATTGTCAGTTATATGTGATAGAAATACCCAGTTGTAGAAGTAAGAGAAGTTGCCGCAAATACCAGCTAGGGGACTATTGCACATAAGTCGCACAAATATTATTTTGCATAAATCTTCTTTGGGTTTATATTAAAATCCCATGCAGCGGCCAGCGAGTAACCCACTTAACCTACTGCTTAGAATCTATTCGAGCCAGGGGCGGTTCTTCCTTGACACGTTTCAATCGGCGAGTCTCCTACTTGTTTTTTTAATAACTTACATGATTATGTTTTATGTTCTAGCACTTAATTTTTATTTATAAAAGTTCTCCAAGCTATATTTTGTAATGGAGTCGCTCTCTTGGCGCTCGCGTGTCGATAATGCAGCTAGCTTACTTCCCGACTAGTGGTTCATTATTAAAAGGCCAAGGTGACTGTAACACATGCGGTGGGCGAGGAGAGGTTGGAGGGGCAGAATGCATTGCTGGTTACCATGGCTACGGATTCGATCCATAAAAGCCGTATATTCCGCATCAACTCGTGTTGCCAACACAATACAAGAGCCTCTTCCTACATTTCGTTCATTTGAAAAGAAATTTGTTGTTAGAAGTGATAACCTGCTTGAAGCTAGCCCCGCGTGTCATGTGCTACTGTTATCAGTTTGCATCCTGTGTATAAACGTAATTTTTTATGTGATCAGTGATTATTGCCTGATATGCGAAATGATAAGTTTTTCATATATAAGGGATTTACAATGAATCCAACCCACGAGTTGTTGTGTTCCATTCTCCAAACACACTTTTCTTTATGGAAAAATGATGACAAACGCCACGTGGTAAATGTCAGTAGGATAACACCAGTGCTATGTTTAGAGAAACTTTGCGGCGGAGTAACTTCAAAATACACAGGGACATTTAAGACTCGTTGGTATGAGAAACATGATTGTGACAAATTGAAGGAGCTGAGAAAATACACTAACAAAATTGCAGAAGCTCTTCAGGAAAGTTCACGTCTATATATTGTAAAATACAATGAGAACGTTAAGCTTAACAGAATTTTCATGTAGTATCCCATTAGGGAAGTAGACAAGAAATGACATTTCGTGGACATAATCAAAGCGAGGACTCTTTAAATAAAGGTAATTTTAAGGAATTTTTGGATTCATATACAGAGGGAAGCCCCATCGAAATTCAAAACCACTATTCCAGTATAAAATCCGTCTTTGCGAATTTAGGTTAGCCAATTTTCCGAGTCACCTAATCAATTCGCCCAGAGCCGCGCCTGATTCGAGCCACATTTGCGATCACATTAAATAATTTTGTTCCTTTGTGTGCTAGCAAACCAGGAAAGTAAAACGATACTCGTACTCATAATTACTTACTAGATAGGAGGTTAAGTCTGTATAGGATATTTTGAAATTCAGCTTATGCTGCTGTATGGATTAACTCCTTTGTTACCTCGGGTGCCCGCATGCCATACGGGTTACCCGGTAAAGCCTGAAGCGGCGTCTCGTAGCGTCGTAATCTCCTAGAGACCGAACCAGGGCGCTTCTGTGAGCTGGAATTTGAGCGTAGAATTTTGTCGCCCGGCGCCTAATTTCGTTTTTTTTTTTTTTTTTTTTTTTTTAGACAGGCTCCTCCCCGCCTGCCCGGTGGCGATCAACCGTCATTCTCCGGCAAGCATTCTACATCGCCTTCCGCATGCTGTTAATACTAACATGCAGGGATACGGGGTTACGTGAAAGATTAGTGGTGTTAGCAGATCCCGCAATAAGCACTCTGGGGAGTGTCGTGTATGATATGCTCAGCATGAGTCATGCTGGGTGGCGTGGTGTGAGAGGCCAGTGTGGCAAACATGGCTAGGTGCCCTGAGTGCCAGACTGGGGATTCGTGTTGTGTATTGTTATTTGGGCATGCGTGTAGTGCCTTTTGCGGTGCATGCGTCCATGCTTAGTGGAGGGTTAGTGTTGGGTTATGATCATGCGTGTTATTCATGGTATGTTAGTAGCTCTGAGGTGGTGTTACTGCACGGGATTAGTAGTTCGAAGCATGCATATAATATTAGTTGTGGTTTGGAATGCTGAGGGAATTCTGTAGGGAGATATAATGGTAGTCTTGAGGGCTGTGCTGGGTTCTAGACAGGGATGAGCTGGTTTAGGAAGTCTTGAACGTCATGTTCGCTAACGTCGTTGTCCGAGTATCTGTGAAAGAGGTATAGGGGTCCTTTATGTTTATTGGTGAATGGGTCATAGTTGCCAATGCTTTTCCACGTATGGGAGAAGAGAAGCTTCGTGAAGCAACCTCACGGGGAAAGAACGGCCCACAGAATAGATGGATCGGAGTCCTCTATTCTGTGCACGCTGAAGGTGTGCTATCCAGCTATCTGCAGCCATGCCCCAGATTTCACAGGCGTACAACATGAGTGGGATTATCAGCGCTCGAAAGAGGTGTAGCTTTAAGCGGACTGGCATCGAGCCCGAACCCAGCATTGGGTACAGAGAGGCAATAGCCCCCTGTATCCATGCCGATAGTTCCCTGATGTGTCCGCGGAAAGTTAGGCCTCTATCAAATTGAACGCCCGGGTACTTGATGGAATTAGTCCACTCTATCCTTCGGCCTCTAAAGTGGAAGTTGGGGCAGTCAGCGGGGGTGTGGCGCTTTGTAAGAAGAATGGTGTGGCTTTTGTCCGGATTTACAGACATCCGCCAACGCCTACACCACTCTTGTGTGAGACGGAGGTGTCTCTGGATTGGGTTGAAGGCTCTGAGAACGAGCTGTTTAGCTACAAAATTTACCGCACTTTATAGTAAAATAAAACACCAGGGTGTAAACAAAACAGCGATTTGGCATCCTGTACAAAATTAAAGAGGAGCAAAAAGCTACCTCAAAAATTTCCTCAATAAAATAATCCCACATCATCCTGTAACCATCTAAATTATCAACCTGCAGTCAGACCCAAAACCTGGGTGAGTACGCAGCAAAAACCTTCTGGCTGTTAACAGCCTGTCAGTATTCCACTTGGACTTGGACTATAGGATATTTTGAACACGCTCAAAAATGAAACGCATCAGAGCGATCTTAAACTCCAAACCGAGGGAGTAGAATATGAAATAAAATCGTTTAGTTATTAACATTACTCTAACATTAACATAACCCTAATATAAAGTTGATTAACATTATGAACATTACCCTTACTAGATATTTACGACGCAAATGTAACCTAACCCTAATATAAAGTTGATTAACATTCTGAACATTACCCTTACTAGATATTTACGACACAAATGTAACCTAACCCTAATATAAAGTTGATTAACATTATGAACATTACCCTTACTAGATATTTACGACACAAAATGTAATTCTAAATTATTAAGAACAAAATAAATAGCATAACTGCAGTATTTTTTTAAACAAATGCCTATCTGCTTGTAAGTAAACTCTTTGTAGTTTAGTATCAGAAATTATTTAATTCCTCTGTGGATTGCAATGGTTAATGGTACAAACAAATGCCAAATCAGATTTTTGTGATTGACTAGTGGGAGTAGAGCTGTTTAGGATTACGCATGTTTGTGGATAACCGATAATACATGTTTTAAGCCACAAAAGGGATAAAACAATTATATTCCAAACATGTAGCAGTGTTTGATAAAAGAACTACTACTGTGTACAGTACTAAAATATGAATTCCAATATTTACATAGACTATTTTATAAAATCAATCAGGTTCTTTGCACCTTCTTTTCACAACGCTAAGAGCTAGTGTTAATTTACTGCTTTGTTCTACACAGGGCAATCTAATAACAAAAACTGTTGTGTTATTCTAATACGATTACTCACAGTTGTGTCTTTATGCATTTATACGAGGCATGTTTTTTAAGGCAGTACCGTTTTGGTATTTAAAAAACGACGTGCATAGATATCGCAATAATTTTATTTTTACATGAAAGCCTGTACCTAATCTACTTTTATACATAATTTCAGTGAATATTGAGGCACTTGTCATAGCGTGGCACCAGTTTTTGAATACCCTCCTCATAAAATTCTGCCGCCTGACGTGTTAACCACTGTATCACAACTGTTTTGACTTCGTTATCGTCTTGAAGACGCTGACCGCCCAGATGTTTCTTCAAGTGCAGGAACAAATGGTAGTCGCTGGTAGTCCACTTTCTGCACCAAATCTTCAGTAACAACCGAAGGACGCCCACTCCCTTCTTCATCATGCACATTTGTGTGGCCATATTTAAATGCTCCCACCCATTTCCTTGCCATTCCATCACTCATAATGTTTTTTCCGTAAACTTCACAGATCTCACGATGAATATCAATCGGTTTTACGCCTTTAGCACTAAGAAATCGTATAACAGCCCGTACTTCACAATCGGCGGGACTCATGATTGTCGGAGGCATCTTAAACACTCAGTAACCAACTTATACAATGAAGAATCAGACTGTAACGGCGTCAGTGCGTAGACAAGAGATGTAGGTAGCCAGGGCGCATGCGTGGAACGCCGACCGTAGCGCTGCGGCGATGGAATAGCAAAACGGAACTGACTTAAAAAACATGTCTCGTATTTCATTCCTGTATCCAGTTTCACATCGTCCTCTGCAAACTTCAAAAACACTGAATCAAAACTTAAAAATCACACTTTTGTGTTCTACTTGTAACCATCCAGCTTCATAAACTGAAAGACACAAATTCAGTTCTAAAGAAAAGCTTGGCAAACATTTTTTTCTTGTTTTAAGGAGTTCTAAACGATTCTAGAATTCCTGTTTCCTTAAAGACACTCCAGTTTCGAGTTTAGTCTTTTCCTAAGTGCCACCTGATGGATATGCTTCGATATTTGCTTATTCCCATTTTCCAATTTTGCATCACATGAGTTTTTTTTTGGTGTGTGTGTGTGTGTGTGTGTGTGTGTGTGTGTGTGTGTGTGTGTGTGTGTGTGTGTGTGTGTGTGCAATTTACGTCCTCCAACGTTAAGTCATATCGGACGGTGAATGAAATGGGTGAAATGATGCTCAAATGAGTCCAGGGTCCGTGGAGCTTACAGTTACCGACATCTGTCTTGAAGGATAAGGGAAAACCCCGGAAAATACCTCATCCAGGTAACTCGCCCTAACCAACATTCGAACTCGGGACCTCTTGAACGTGAGGCAGACACGCTACCATCTACGCTACTGAGGCGGGCACACAGGAGCTTGTTTTACTATGAATAAAGCTACTAAGGGCAAAGTGTAGGTCGGGCACTATGACTACCACATAGATCTATTACGTCTAACATCCCAGGAGGACGGGATGAAGTGAGGGAAACATGAAGGCCACAGAATCTCAGGCAGTGACGCGTGGAAGTTACCGCGCATAAACATTTGAATATTGTTTCCGCATGTTCTTGCTAGAACATTAAGGCAACGCTACACTGAAAATGTTGAAAATCGTGGAATTTTCTTTTTTTGGCATTTTTGGTAGCTTAGGGTGTGTAGAAATACATGGCATGCTATTTTTATCATTTGCACCATTTTAGGCCATCACGTGACAATTTAAAGATCGTTAAAATCGTTAAAAGTAACAATCATGACTTTAAAATTCAATTTCTGAGAAACATTTTTTCTAACACTTTTCAGTCTACAAAATGCCTCACGCGTCAAAGTTTTCCATTTAACTTGGTGAAACTCCCAGGATAGGTTCATAATATGTATATAAGAAACTTCACATTCCCCCTTTTTTGTTGATGCTCATGTTTTGAAAATTATATAGTGTTAAGTAATCAAATAAGTTAATATTTTCAAAATTTTGAGAGCTAACACATGGGAAATAGTTTAGAACAAATGCTACAAGAATATTCCAAAAAATAAGAATGTGGGTCTTTTAAAATTGCTCCGTACTAGCCAGAAACAAAGATTCAACTTAAAAGCTGAATTTTTTGACACATAGAACATTTTAATTTTTAGAATAATTTCACAAAAAATAATTAATAATTAATGAATTATTTGGTGTAGCAATATAAAAATTCGCAGGCAAGTTTAAAATGATACTCTAATTATGTGGCTAAAGTTTTATAATTATAGGTTTATTATTATAGATTTTGGAATTGTCAGTGCAGCCTTGCTTTAAATATACCGTACGTAAATAACTTAGTGAGGATACAAAGGACATTTTTTATCTAAATAGTATTAATTCTGAATATATTGATGGATAAAGTCGTATAAATGTCTCACATCATATTTTTGTGTCCATTTGAGAATAATGCCCTTATTATTTCTTCTTCGAAATGTATATTATTTTCTTTACCATTAAAAGCAAAACACATTGTTCAGTGTGCTAAAAGTATAGTTCAAAAAATCATTACTGATTTTGTGTTATTCAGTGACAGTACTTGTATAATCAGCAAAACGATTCAAATAAGTATGTTTATTTATACATGTTGTTGGTTCCTAAGAAAGCTCTGGCTCAAAATGTAACCAATTACTACTGTGATGGTCTTTTAGTGCCCTTTCTACTTTCTGCATTAAGTATTGTATTTTATCTAAGTATTCGATGCCGATATTTCATCGCAAATACACCCTTTGATATTCAAAAAGCACTCCTAGAAAAGATTTTTTTGTACTTCCGACTATGTGCCTGTGAACAACCTCAAAAACAAAAGCTACCCAAGAAAATCCACGCTGATGCAAAACGAAGATCTGCAAGAAACCTCTCTTCCATCGCAACTTACACTTTGCAAAGAGTATTTAAAAAATAATCTCCTTAAACACTGATCTAGTAATTTTATTTGAAATACCATCTACAGGGTGTCCCAAATTGATATATACACTCTTTGAACTGTTATTTCTCCGCAACGAAATGAGACAGAAATACAATGTTTGTTATGTATAATCCACAAGGCACTGGTAAAGCATAGCAACACGTTCATAGGTCTTCACGTCTTTATAAACAGCAATGACGGCAAGATTATCATTCAGAGAACGTAAATGGATGCTAAAGTGTTATTGGAAAGTGGAGAATGTTGTTCAAGTGCAACGACGTTGGATGGTTGAATTAGGAACACCACCAGCAAGGGTAACAATAACTTGAATTCGAGACAAGTTTGAAGACGATGGAATGGTGCAAGATGTGTTGAAAGGTACAGAGGCCAACAGAAGTATTTGAACAATTTAACATGTAACAATTCACGTACTATAAATACTGTAATATTTATTTGGCAGCGTTGAATTATTAAACATGTAAACGTTAACCCTTTGTGCCTCGGAAACAATATTTAAAATGTCACTTTGCATGTATTTATTACACAATCTGTACTGTATTTATTCTATTGTGTCTCTTATTGGAGGACATAAGTATTCGAACGTACCCAATCGAACAGAGAGAAAGGTACCCTACACGCCCCTGCTACATAGCAGTTGTGTTTATGCTTTGCCTCGAGACAGTGTGCTCGAAGTTATTCAGTCGATTGTGAACTCACAGGTAATATGGGACGTAAAGGTATAGAAACAATGGTGGCAGAGAGGAATAACGTGATAAATATGTACAAACAAAACAAATCTCTCTCTGAAATTGTCAAAACCATTAAAAGAGGCAAAATCACAGTTTTCTGCATAATTCAACGCATCAAACAGACAAATACTGTTGTAAATAAACCTAGAAATGGCGCTCCTTCTAAACTCACCTCCAGAGACAGGAGGCAAATAATAAAAATGGCGAAGCAGAATCCAAGAGTCACTGCATCTGAGATTAGAGGACGCCTTGAGCAATATTCTGGCACTGAGGTTCACACCAGAACAGTTGAATGGGTTTTAAATAGTACTGGGTACAATGTCCGCGTTCCTAGAAAGAAACCATATGTTTATAATGTGAATAAGAAAAAGGGTATAGAATGTTCTAAACAGTATGTGGTGAAACCAACAGAATTCTGGGGCAAGGTTCTCTGATCGGACGAGAGCAAATTCTGCTTATACAAGAGTGATGGACGTCTTAAAGTGTGGAGGCTGCCAAATACAGAATGGGAACCTAAGAACATGGTAGCTACAGTGAAACATGGCGGCAGTAATGTGATGGTTTGGGGCTGTATAGCTTCATATGACTTTGGGGATCATGGCCAAATTTGAATACAAGAGGATTTTGAAAACAATCTTAAAAAGAGTGCAGAGAAGCTGGGATTAGAGCATGATTATTACTTCCAGCAGGACAATGATCCGGAGCATACTGCTGAAATTATAAGGTTTTGGATCGTGTACCCGCCCCAAATCCTATAGAGAACATCTGGAAGGAACTCGAGGAGCGTGTGTGGAAGCATCACATCAGAAGCAAGGACCATCTGAAACAACTTCTTCAAACAGAGTGGAGAAATATGGACTCTGCAGTCACTAAACAACACAGAGACAATGCCCAAACGATTATCAGCAGTGATTCAAAGAAAGCTGTTCTCTGTTCAAATACTTATGTCCAAATGTAAAGTAACCGTTTTATTTCTTATTGTAGTGCAAATTAGTTTTAGTTGCTATTTCTGAGTTTATATGTTTAATGGAAGACTCAAGTTTATTTTGTACCATTTTATTTACGTATGCTTACTCTGCGTAGCTTTAAAAGAATATAAGTAATAAATATGTTTACGTTCGAATACTTATGTAGGCCTCTGTAGTTGTAGAACAAAGAGAAGTTCCACTGATAACAAGAGTACTGTTGCAGTCATGCAGGTTTTTGTACAATCCCCAAAGAAGTCAGCGAGGCAATGTTCTCGTGAGGTTGGTATCAAGAAAAACGGTGTTCATGGAATTTTGCGGGGCCAAAGATGGAAGCCTTACATTCTCAGACTTCTCCATACACTAAATGAGGACAATCCAAATAGACGACTGCAATTTTGTGAATGGTTCCTGCAGAAGTGTGGTGAAAGAGAAGATTTTCCAAACATTTTGAACATGTATGGGCTTAAGAAACAAAATACAATAAAAATTGTATTTCTGTCTCATTTCGTTGCGAAAAAATAACAGTTCAAAGAGTGTATACATTAATTTGGGACACTCTGTATTTAAGATTTTATGGCAAATGAAGCATATGTTCTTGAATTTTCTGGAAACATGCATGTAAAGTGCTCATCATACTGTATAACTGGTAAACCGTAAGAGACAGAGAAAATCTTCGTACATGAACACATAGATCTTGTTAAAGTACAAACACTGGGACATTAATCACTTCTGGGAAATTTTTTGTTTTGAATTTTTAAATACTTGTGTTTTCTCAAATGGGAAATCACTGTGACTTTGTTTTACTGCTGGCCATGCAAAGAGAACTTCATTTCAGAGTTATTAAATAGCAAATGGTTCTTAAAATACATGACTAAAGCCTATTAGGCCCTATATCCCCTTGTACCTACTTGGAAGTATGAAATAAAACCATTTCTGCAAATTCTGTATCGATTAACTTGAAACAGATAAAAGAATAATTTTAATAATAGTTTTTTTTAGATATAGGTAGAAAAAGTTATGTCTAATTGTATCGCATTGGGTATTTTTTTTAAATTCAACACTCTAGTTCGCTTTATGTATTTTGCAGTAATTGATTGGAAATTGTAATTTTTCATTCAAACTGAATGTTGTGAAGCAGCATCATTCCTGAATATGATGTTTCTAAAGATTTAGTGAGTTAAACGTCTTGTTGGCGAGCCTGGAGATGAGAGCAGAGCGACAGAGTGCATGCGCGGCGGGAGTTGCAACTCAGCCGAGATTGTTTTTTTCGTACTCGGAACGTAACCAGGTTGCCCCACAATAGCCACCCGGCAGCAGTTTTAGGCGGGAGTGAAACAGTACGAATACAGAACAGAATCTCCCGACTTGACGTAAACATTACTGCGCTCTCGCTGCTTTTTTGTTTCGATTCTTGTTTACAGAAATCACACGTATCGGGTCATTATCGTGTGCAGTGGTCGTGAATTCGGCAAATAAGTGTATATAGTGCAGTGAACTGTGATTTAATTTGGGTAAGGAGTGCGGCTGTGTTTGTGGGTGACCTAGGAGGTTTTCTAGTGTTCATTTTGTGTAAACAATGACTGACGTGCATCCAGCATCTGAAGGTGACAACAATCGCGAAAAGAATGAGTCTTCGCCCTCGCCAGGACCAGCAACCACAGGTAAATTGATGATATATTCTCAAAATTCAATAATCTATATGCCATGATTACTTCAACTTTATGTTCGTATCAATGACAATATTATATTTATAAGCTTAGAACCTCAGGATTTTCAGGTTTTATGGCACTGAAATCGGTTAAATTCTACAAATTTTACAAATCTAAGAGAAATTTTATCAAAAAAACTATTTTGTTATAGATAATTTTAATAAAATGATTTTTTGTTATTCAATGCCCATAACTTATACAGAAAATTATTTAAAAAATAAAAAATCCAGTTATATATGAAGTACCTTTATTTAAATATTATGTTTTCATATTATGCTTTAAATACAGTTTTAAACCATAAAATTTTACATTTTTTGTAACATTAGTATTTTTCTGGAAAAAAAATCGATCAAATATTGAAACTTAATTCTTTAAAAGGGAATCTTTAAAATCATGTTCTTCGTGTAAATTTAGTGATGTAGTTATATTTTTAATAAAGTAATAGAGTTCTTCACCAATCTTCAAAGCCCATATACGATGATTTGAAAATAAATTAATAAAAATGCACATTGAAAAATATTTTAAATAAGTGAAAATTGGGAATACAGTTTAGAGGAAATTGACATCTTAAAATTTCACGTGGTGTTTACATATACATGTAAATGTTGCGTTTGGTCATCGAAATGGTCTGAAGGTCAAAACCACATTTGTATCTTAATTCTGCAGTGTTTCAAACCATTCGTATGGAAATTAAAAAGAAATTACATCGCAATATTAATGTCCTCGCAGTTAACATTTTAAGAAAATCTCTTGCCCTTTGCACGTGTAAACTTACAGCTCTTCGGCTGAATGTGTGTTTCATTTTTAAGTAAAAAAAAGGTGAATGTTTGAAGATGTATTCTGCATTATCGAACAATGAATGGTCAATCCTGTATGTTATGCTGTTCAATGAGATTAATACAGTCGGTCACAGACGTAGAGGCAAAGAAGAATTATACAAAGCACATTAGTAAAGTGTAGGTACTGATAACATATGAGAAATACAGAGCACTTGCGTCCATTTATCGGGAAGCTGCAACCTTAAAGGTTCAACCACAAATTCAGGCACGTTTGTCAGCTATCTGAATAGAAATAAAGAATGAAAGTTTTGAAATTTGAACTTTTGCAACATTAATCGTACAATATGAGGAAGTTTGATATTTCAAGGGCAGAAGAATGTGTTAGTCATGGAGAATTTTATACATGTTTAGTAATTTATAAAATATGCAAATAATTGTAGCAGTTGAAAGTGTCTTCTGTAGGAGTTTATTTTGACATAATATTATTTTATATACCAGCTACCTATAGTAAATTACGGTAAATACGTGTTCCGACCACAAAATTGATATGGAGATTTCACTTAAAATCCATATTTTGAGTCTTTTCAGACCGTTATAAAAATAAAGATAAATGAGCAGAGAAAATCACATAAATGTGAGGCTTTAGAGTTTTCTTTTTATGTATAGTAATCTGTAGCATTTATAAATCTTTGCGTCTAGTTAAAAGTGTTTTATATGTGAGTTTAATTGGCATAATTTTTGCTGGGTTGTAATTTTCATTAGTAAATGAACCAAAATAAAATTTTTATTTTTTAAATATAAGAATAACCGAGCAGGGTGTCTTAGGCGGTTTCGTCTATGGCCCGGGTTCGATTCCCATGCCCGATCTACCTGACCCATAGTTTTTTTCGTTTTTTTTCCGGATCACCAGGTAAATACTGGGTAGGTTGGTCACATCCGCCGAATTTTCTGTCCCTCCTTTTCATCTCCATTATCATTTCACGTCATCTCTCAGCTGGTTCTTTCTTTCAGCGTAGTCTCTTTCTCGGCGCTGCATGGCAGGATAATATGCTCTTGGTAAACACTTCTTCCTCTAGTGGCACGGTCTCCGGGCCGATCTGTTGGACCGTTTCTGAACAACCGTATGGATTGTCAGTTGTACTGGCCTGCCGAGGAGTTTTCAGCTGTTAAAATGTACGGGCCCCGCCCTCTACACAGCCGTGACTCCTTGGAACGGCCACCTACGTCTCCTCTCGGCTCATTCTTCCTCACAGGGATGTCTCACTTGGAGCATAGGTAAAATAGATCTCTTGGGCCTCCTGCAGATTCCCCTCCGCAGCGTAGTCCAGTGCAGTGTAATGTAAGAATAGGGAATGTTTATCGTAGTGTTTAATGGCTGAAGAAGTTGTTTTCAAAGGTGTGTGTGTGATTTATTTTTAAATATGCACGTGTATAATGCTGAAACACCAATTAAATGCAATGAATTTTGAAAGAAGATATAAATTTTAGCTCTTTAAAATTATAGAGCAGAATTTAAAACCCCACTGAAATACTAAAATTCTGCTTGCTGGAAAGGAAACAAACTGAAAACTGGAATGCTATAACTGAGATTCGAACTAGGATCTTACCGCTTCCATCCGGTTGTTCTGACAACTGAACTACTATAGCAGTAGCAACAGTCGTTATGAGCTCAACTTCTAACCTACAGTTCAATGTCTTACTTGAACATCGGAGAGAAATGTAATTTACATAATGCATAAACATGCAATTTACTTATATTGTGATGTAAATAAACGAGTGAAGTTATGTCAAGATATTTGCGCATACCTTAAATACATAAACTCTGTGAGTATCCAGTTCTCTGCAGAAAACTGGTCTGAAACAAAATATAAACAAAAGAAAGTTTGTAAAATAACCTCTGCACTAATGTGAAGTAAAAAGTAAATAGCATAGTTCAAAAAGAAATTCAGAAAACCGGATTTCATACTTCAGTCAGGCTGAACAATTTTCCATACAGACATTATAGTGTGCAAATTGTTTCATTATCGTTTCTTACCTCAAAACTACTGCTAAACATTTTCATTAAAATATAATACTTTTGAGGTACTTTGAACACAGATAAAATATATGTTTTGAGCTTTTGCAGGTAGCATGTGAAATCCCGCAAATTCTTATTTTATTTTCTATAAGCGATAACAATTAAAGAACTCAGTAAGTTTATGGCTCTAGAAGTTTGGAGGACTTAGCATCTCAAACAATGAAATATTTCTTTCCTTTTTTCGTACTTCATTTACTAACTACCTATAATAAACAAAGGAAGTATAAAAATTCGACATTCATATTTCACTGCAGTACATGTTTTGGGACCTTTTGAATTAAAAAAAAAGACAGTCAAACTTGGTATTTAAGTTCAGTGGTTTAACAAATATGCAAGGTTTTAAAAAATTACCCTATCACAAAGTATCGTTTAAATAGATTATTTTCTTCGATAATTTAGAAGTTTTTGAAAAATAACATTAACCATTTTGATTAAATTACCATATGTTTAAGGTGTTTTTATGAACAGATGAAAGTTATACAATTTTCTGACAAATGAAATGCGAAATAGCCTCTCTTCATTTTGAACGAATTTTTACAATGTATAACCGTAAGAGATAGCCGAAAAAATCATATCTCGTTCAAACATCCTAAATGTATCAATGGTGTGTCATTTACCATTTCAGATATATTCTTTTTATTGTTTTTTAATATGTTTATGGTGATGTAGTGAAAAGGATGTGAAATTAAAAGAATAATTTGTTAATGATGGAGTCAATCAGCAGAACCACACACTGCGATGTATGCTGTAATTTCGTTCCGCGTGAGGCATTTTTTTATGCTTTAGGTACAATTAAAAACCATTGATCTTGGCCAGTTTTGAACCCGGGGCTATAGTATCAGCAATCCAGTGCCCAACCAAGTGAGCAATTTAGATCTATACGGAATTTCAAAGCCAGCTTATTAAGAACTTTTTTTTTTTTAAATATTCAACTACGTATTCTGTCTCCGAATCCCTCATGTGCCTACAAAGAAGTACTTAATTAAATCATTTCTGTAAATATACATGCACAGGGAATATGGTAAAACTGTTAAGAGTGGACAAAGTGGAGTAAATGATAGCAGACTCCTAAACACAAGGTATCACATGTAAGCCACCTTGTAGTAAGATAAATCTGTCTGCAATTAATACGTCAAGTTTCCAACACACTGTGGAGCTACTGTAGAGCATGAAAAGGATTCTTTGAGCATGAAGAATTTAAGTACATAATGAGATGCACGCAGTATATTAAGGGCCTAACACACGGGGAGATTTTGTAACAACATATTGTATTATTAAAGGAATCACATTGTATATAGTATATAGTATATTTACCTGCCTTCAGTACAAGGTTACATCCAGAAACTACTGAACTATGCAGTTTCATAAATGCTGAACAAAGTTTGTAAATGGGAATTGTGTAACCGAAATGATACCTCAACTTAGGAAACGATTAAGGAAACATTGTGTAATATTTCAATTTATTATTGTAATTACTTTGCAATGTTTTATAAAAGTTTAGCACAAACTTTTGATACAACTTCTAAGATTCTTTATGGCATAACGTTTGATGTAGAGAAGTAAATCAGTTATTGTTTTCAAGCTTAAAATAGTACGAGTAGTCACTGCTTTTTAAATAGAGCTTTAGGTTTCTTTTAAAATATTTTTATTACAAATTTGTAACTTTTTATGACTAAATATTCCCTTAAAAACCAAATATATAGCTTCTACATATCAAATTAATCAGGAAAAGACCGAATATGACAGCATCACACAAAATGCCTTTGTTATTAATTTTCCCTTTAAGTGATATATGGTCATATCTCCGAACCACGTACTCTGTTTACATCGATACAGATCTGTACGTGTAGAAGGGCCTTATGATGCGTTTATGCGGTAATCTGAACATTAATTTCCTGCATCCTAGGGGTTATACGGGCTATTCGGAAACCCCCAACCGTACCGGAAACGGAAGTAAAAACAATACACCCCTGGGAAAACAAACTGTCCATTTTGTTTCCATTCTTATACCTCGTACATGGGTATATCATTAGGGGGAACTGATTCCATGACCTACTTTGTTTGTTATAATTACAAATATTTTGTCGAAATATACAACCTTCATGCATTGACAAAATAAGGTTATAAATTGAATTCTAAGGTTATAAAGTTCATTGATAAACTTCTTACTTTCTCTGTCAGTTTTCTTTGTAGGCAGAAGAATTATTTATTGTATTGCTTTAAGTTATTTACTATGGAGATTTTTAAAAGAAAAAGTTTCCACGCGAGCGTATGTGTGTGATCGCCTTAACTGGACATTTAGATCTCTTGTTTTTCAAAAATAGAACACAAAATTCACTCCAACCCATACGTTATGAGATTACTTTACTTATTTCTGCTGTGAAACGGTTCTGATTTCTATAAAATGGCTATGCCTATAAAACACTGTTCATTATGATCGCGTTTTATAAACAATAAAAAGAGATAATCAAACATTTAATTAGGACAAAAGTTGAAATGCCAAATAACTGTCATTTACTCTATCATTCATCTGTAATAGCTGGAGTAAGCACTGCATTTCAACCAAACATATTTTCATATCGACATTTGCCCACCTCGATAGCTTATGTTAGCGTGTCTGCCTCACGTTCATGAACAGCCTCGAGTTCAAATCTCGACCAGTCGTGAGTTACCTAGATATGGTTTTTTTTTCCGGGCTGTTCCCTTATTCTGAATTATGAACGCGTGGCAACTCTAAGCTCTATGGAGCTGGGGCTCACTTGAGCACCATCTCACCAATTTTATACATCGTCTATTATGGCATAACATTGGAGGATGTAACTTAAAAAAATTAAGAATTTACACTTTACCGGATATAAGGTTAGATATCCTGAATCAAATGTAAGATTTTAAAAATAATTTGGTATAATTTAAGTGTGCATGTATATGTGTTTGTGAGCAACGTAATTCAAAGTTGGTATTAGCGTCTTTCAAGAATGCTGTACAAAAGTTTTCAAAAACTTTTCTAACCTATATATTGAAATATTTTTGTTGATTTATTTTCTAAAAATAAATATGATGATTTCGATAAAATGCCATACATTTAAGGTACTTTCATGCGAATAGCAGGTTGAGCACAATTTATGTGATATAATTTTTGTGATGTCATTCTTTCATACCTATTGTTGTTATTGGTTTGAATAACAAATGAAGTTGCCATTCGTTTGATTTGTGTAGTTATGAAAGAATGGAATGTATAGACAGCCTATAGCGAATGTATAGACTTGAGGTAGTGTATTACTCCTCTAAAGACAGTCAGGATGCTATGCTTAATGCACCCTGACTTGGCGATTATTATCATCCAACTACACGTCGGCTTCGACTTTTCCGCATGGCTTGCGGGCATCCGAGGTAACCACGGGGCAAATCCACCAGCAGCAAAAACTGAGCTCCCATAATCTAACCAAGAGTTGTTTGATCTGAAAATTATCATAATCAAATATACTAGCTCTGCAAACTAGTACCCGAGTCTTTTAGGCAACCCTGTGCCCCCTCCGGGTGGCCGAAGCCTAGCCGTAGGTACCCGATCTCCCACGGGTATCGGGAACACACTGCCCCCTCCGGGCGGCCAAAGCCTACCCGGAGGTACCCGATCTCCCACGGGTATCGGGAACACACTGCCCCCCCTGGGCGGCCGAAGCCTAGCCGGAGGTACCCGAACTCCCACGGGCATCGGGAACACACTGCCCCCTCCGGGCAGCCAAAGCCTAGCCGGAGGTACCCGATCTCCCACGGGTATCGGGAACACACTGCCCCCTCCGGGCGGCCAAAGCCTAGCCGGAGGTACCCGAACTCCCACGGGCATCGGGAACACACTGCCCCCTCCGGGCAGCCGAAGCCTAGACGGCGGTACCCGATCTCCCACGTTATCGGGAACACACTGCCCCCTATGTGTGGCCAAAGCCTAGCCGGAGGTACCCGATCTCCCACGGGTATCGGGAACACATTGCCCCCTCCGGGTGGCCAAAGCCTAGCCGGAGGTACCCGATCTCCCACGGGTATCGGGAACACACTGCCCCCTCCGGGCGGCCAAAGCCTAGCTGGAAGTACCCGATCTTTCACGGGTATCGGGAACACACTGCCCCCTCGACTCCGAAAAACTCCCAACAGGAAGGGGCTCGAATTTTCGGCCCTAGGTTCCTCTGGTAACGTCAGAAGTACCACGAGTGCTAGGGGTCCGCAGTGTTCGCACCACAGCAGCTGAAGGGGACGGGTCCTCTCCCCTACGGGAAACCAACCCGACTGCCGGCCTCACGCCCACATAAGATTTTGTTGTTGTTTGTAATTTACGTCCTCCAACGTTAAGTCATATCGGACGATGAATGAAACTGGTGAAATGATGCTCAAATGAGTCCGGGGTCCATGGAGCTTAGAGGTACCTGACATTCGTCCTTCAGCATAAGGGAAAACTCCGGAAAAACCTTATCAAGGTAACTCACCCTGCCCGAGATTCGAACTCGGGACCTCTTGAACGTGAGGCAGACATGCTGCCATCTACGCTACCGAGGCGGGCCCACATAAGAAAGGCAGAGGTGAAGGATCATACGACCGATATGGGGAGGAGATGTCAGCATCAGGCACCGCCAGTCGGAAAACTGGCTTTCTAGACCAGGGTTCGCTATTTATCGTAGATCCTCTGTTTCCTCATGATGCTGAGTGGGCACCGGTCCTAAATTAAAATTAAAATACACACCTCCTAGGGGTGGTATCAATCCCGGGTGCATTCCGTGGTAGGGAACCAAACCACAACGCTCTAGCTCACTATGACACGCAGCAGGACGTGTTCCTAAAGTAGTGAGAGTTATATGTATGTATATGTTAGATGAGTATAAGAGAAATTCGCGTGACTGCAACCCAACAGAATAGAGGCTTTCATGAAACTAAGTCCAAAACTTCATTTTCTGGTGTCGTTTAGGAAGAAGCAAAACTCGTCTTAAGGCAGAACCAGATTAAATTTTACGTGAACATTGTATTAATTGCCGTAAACGTGAGACGTCCGGTACAGTTTTTTGTGGCTGGGAAAGTTTTGTTAACATGTTGCTTGGGGCACGAAGCTCATTAATGCAAATTGCATAACCAACACGGAAGTCCGATAATGGGCAGGTAGTCTAAACTGCGCCTTAGAGACACTTTTCGCTTTCGTTGCGTGTACAAAACCATCTTATGGGAGGTCATAAGCCTCTTAGACGAAACAAGAATAAGCTGGTAAAACCTACACGTTATAACATATCCCTTGACTGCTGTGGATTCCTCAACACGAAATAAATCACATTCCAGTATTTTACCAGAGTTAGCATTCCTTAGCTTCGCTTTTCTTCCACTCTCTCTATCTCTCTCTATTTTTTATCACTCTGCAGGTTTAGTTTCCCTAATAGATGGCTTAAGTATTGCATTCCACCCAAAATTTCATATAGAGATTTCAACTGAAATGCACGTTTTGAGGTAACATAAAATAAATAGGGCATAGGAACGCTCGTGTGTGTATGTTTGGAGGATAATCATTGTTTGTTTATTATATCTTTGTCTGAACATAACAATATAAAGAGTCATGGGTTACCTTAGCAGGGTTGCTAGTCAAAGTCACATGACGTTTAACCCATCCTTATATTTTATTTTTTGGTTTGCTTACCGCCCAAGGAGGTATTAAATTAACACTATCTCGCCGTGAAGCTTGACCCCTCCCCTAAAACACGTGAAGTTGGTGAAAGAAAAGATTGATACAACAGGTGGCCTAACTGCTCCGTCTTTCACGTAAGCAGATATCAAGAGTGTAGTTTTCTTTAAAACATGCAGTTTATATCCAATAATATTAGTTGTGGTATTAAACAATTTGCGAGGTGTTTGTATTATTACGAGGGTGGTCTGAAAATTTTCCGACCTCAACATAAAGATGGCAGCACTCGTAAATAAAAGATAGTGAATTTCGTTGTTCATCTGTTGACAGTTACTCACCAAAGTTTCAGCAATTTTTGGCGCTCAGTTGTTATGTAACAGTCGTTTGAATGAGTTGATGTGAGTGTTTTTATGAAAATGACAAAATCGAGTATCGAACTGTCATTAAAAATTTCTTTTTGAAAGGCAATACGCCTACGCAAATCAAAGATGAGTTGGTTTCTGTGTATGGTGACTCTGCACCATCATTTAGCACAGTGAAACTTTGGACAGCTGAATATAAACGTGGCGTAAGAACTTGGGAGACGATGAACGTTCGGGATGTCCAAAAGTGCAACTATCGACGAAAACATCTACAAAGTTCACTAAATTTCGACCGCCGAATTAAAGTAGGAGAGATGGCAGAGGTTATGAACATGTCTAAAGAACGTTTTTGTCCCATATTAAATCAATATTTACATATGAGGAAGCTGTCCGCGCGTTGGGTACCACGTTTGCTCACGTTAGACCAAAAACTTGTTCAAATGAACATTTTCAACGCTCTGTTAACACAGTTTAGGCGTAATAAACCCAAATTTTGGTGCCGATTAATTACTGTAGATGACACTTGGATACATCATTATACGTCCGAAACAAAAATACAGTCGAAACAGTGGTCTGCAAAGAGCGAACCGGCTCCAAAAAAGCAAAAACAGTTTTTTTTTTCAGCTGGGAAACTGATGGCGACTGTTTTTTGGGGGGATAGCTATGAAGTTATTTAAATCGATTATCTTCAAAAAGGAAAAAACCATTACAGGAGCTCACTACGCATTATTACTTGACAAAATGAAAGCAGAACTTGCAGAAAAAGAAAATCCTGCTTCACCAAGACAACGCACCCTTGCACACTTCAGCGGTTGCAATGGCGAAAATCCACGAATTACGGTTTGAACTGTTTGACCATTCACCTTATTCACCAGATGTAGCCCCAAGTGACCTCTTTTTGTTCCCTCATCTGAAAATTGCGCTCGGAGCACAGAGATTTTCGTCAAATGAAGAGGCAATCACCTTCGTGAACAATTACTTTGCAGAGAAAAATGCTGAGTAATATTTGGACGGGTTACAGAGATGGGAGTATCGCTACGAGAAGTGTGTAGAGTTACAAGGAGACCGTGTTGAAAAATAATAATAAAAAGAGACATTCTGAAAAATGACTTCTATCTTTATTGGGTCGGAAACTTTTCAGTCCACCTATGTATTTAAATAGTTATACATTTTTGCAGCATTATAGTATTCGGCTGTTTCTCCTGATTTCACGGAAAGACAGAGTATAGCCACAGGCTTTGCAAAGACCTGACTCTCGCTTTTTAATGTGTAATAAAAATATTTCTGTAAAGGTTAATTCCAGATAACAAGAAGATTACCAACCTAGAACAAATAAGAGAAAATATCGCACAAACCATTGGGTAGATCCAGTTCACAGAAGTAGTTTCCGACAGATTGTTGTGTATGCATACGGCTCTAAAGAGTGCATGCATAAGTGTGGGATGGCAGAATCTTGGCAAGGGTAGAGGCAGTTTTATTTTGGAGTCGCCACAGCTTGCTACGCCACTGCTGGGACAGAATTAGCAGAAAAAGTTGTCGTATCTCGACACAGATCAACAACCGCCTTCTCGAGCTATTGCTTTTTAGTTTTATTAATGAAATTTCCTACAATTAAATTACATATTCAATTGTTTGCATTATAGAACATTTGAAGCTCGATTGTATTTACCATTACTTATTATATACCTATAGCAAAACTGTAAGGAAGTATTTTTTTAATAATGTTAGATTTTAGGGGAATAATTTTTACTAATTTGTATAAATGACAACCTCAAATAAATAATTTGCTTCTATTATGCCGGGAAATTCAGTTTTGAAGGCCTCCTGAATCTTTAAAAAGCAAAAGCTTTTTTTGTTTGTTTTTATTTGTGTGTGTGTCCATGTTGTATTTATTTTCAACATCTTTCAAGGAGAAAGGAGAAAGCATCGAATGCAAATACCCAATGCTTGGACCATTTTTTTTATTAAAATGAAATGAGTTTATTAAATATGCATGGCAAATAATACATATTGAAGTCTCTATGATTATCTGTTACGTAGTTTCATGTAAGGATTAAATGTTAAAAGACGTGAACAAGAAACTTTTATAAGAAATTTACGTCCCCCAACGTTAAGTCACATCGGACGACAAATTAACTAATGTTGAAACGAGCCCAGGGTACATAGAACTTGCAGTTAGCAGACATTCATCGTTCAGGATAAGGGAAACCCCCGGATAAGTCTTATCCAGATAACTTACTCTGACCGAGGTTCTAACTCGGGACCTCTTGTACTTAGGCAGATACGCTAAAGACACTATAGAGTTGCAGGCCAAGAGAAGGTATTAGAGATAAAATGTAGAACTCATTAAAATATACAATTTGAATAATATTTAATTTTCGTAGCCTTTAATGCAGGTTAAGGGACGTTTTCTAAGCTTCATGTAACGTACATACTTGGAAGTTTCCGATTCTTGCTTGTTCTTTTTACTTTTTCCGATCTCTTTTCTTTTGTCACCACGGTTAAACATCTGAATGATGTTTCCACTCCGGATATGCCTTTGCTTAGTTTGAAACAATTGCTAAGCAATAATATATACCGGGTGATGTAGCGAGAATAGAAAATAACTTTCTATGAACCGTATATTACTGTTATTGAAACGGTAATCGGAGAGGGTACCCTGGAATTGGAATAACTCGTACTGTATAGAACACCGAGCTTGATCTCAGGCGGTTACAGAGCACTGGTTGAAAAATTACAAAAACAACTGAAACAAGTAACAATGCAAAATACTTACTGTGAGGTTTTAAGGTGAATGTTTTTATATAGAAAGAAATAACGATACTGTATTTTTCATTTGTTTTTTAATTTGTGTTTAAGCGATTTCTACCGGTTTTCAAAACAGTACGCAATATATAAGTTACAAAGGGAGGGAAAAGGTCGAACTATTGATGTGGAGTATTGAGTAGAGAAAGGAGCAGAATATATATAAAGGATGGAAGAGATTGACAGAAAGAGGAATAACAATTCTTCTCAATTAATGAAGTAACGGGATATTTAGAAACAAAATTATAGTAGTGTAGTTAGAAACACTCCCTAAGTTCTGGCGAAGTCAGAGCTCAAACCATTTGACAACGAGGGCAGTCGATGCTGTTTTGAAAAGAATGAAGTTAGAGAAGTTACTTATATTGTTATAGAAAGCGGATTTTCGGCTCTGTCAAATTAATTACGGTTTAACCTGGACATATAATTCATTCGTTTCGGTTCTTTGAGGGCAGATGTATCACGGATTATTTTTGTATTTTGGATGTTTACCAAACTGAGGGCAATTTCCCCTTTTATTGCTTTTGGGAGCTTTAAATAGCGTTAGAAAGTCAAAAGCATTCTGTGAAATTTCACATTACACGTAAACAAACTTTCAAGTGTTGTTCAAAACTATATTTTCCTTCTGTACTTCTGCGCTTCTTACTAAAATGTGTCAACTCAGTCATTTTAAAAGGCAGTGGAATATAAGAGGGCGTTTCTACCATATTTCTACAGTATCTACAGGAAAAATAGCCCGCCTCGGTAGCGAATCTGCCTCCCGTTCAAGAAGTCCCGAGTTCGAATCTCGGTCAGGGAGGTTATCTGGATTTTTTCCGGGGGTTTCCCTTAGCCTGACAGATGAAGTCAGGTAACTCCAACAAGAGAACTATCACTGTGCTAATACCTTGAGAGTTTGGTGGCATCATCTTTGCTCTATGTGGGGTCTGTGTGACAAAATTCGGCTGCGGAAGTACCCAAAAATAAGACCAGAATATTGTCACCCAATTATCGGAAAGCCAGATCAACGACAGCTGAGAAGGGACCAGAGGCATACGGGCCGCACCCACTCATCTATCTCAGTCACTAACTGAGGGGTTGATTAGGGAAGTGTCACTTGTCGCTGGCCGCCTCTTTCCCCTTCCCCTGTCCTCTGGAATCTTCGCGGTGATTCACTGAAGCCAGAGACTTCTAGAAAACAGTGATATTTCTATAAAAAGGGCTGCAATGAGTGAGGTCAGTCAGTGTTTGGCGAACAGCTGTGAGGAGCGCCCAGTGAGGGGACGGACTGCGTACGTGCGTCGGAGGAGTTTACGTAATCGCGAGTGCAAGTGGAGTTATAACGGACGAACTGGTGAATCGTAATTGTGTGCATTACGTAATTCTGTGTAATTGGCAAGTGTTCAACTGTAAGTCGGTGGAAATAAAGAACATTTTTGAGTGGTGCAATTGGACTTTTCATTTCACGAACCCACAAAGTCACAATATGTAAGAGGATGTGGGCATAACACAGCATTGTGTGGGAGGGCCTACACATGGCATATGTAAGGAGCGCCGTCCCCCACAGAGCTGAAGAGCGATGTCTAGCAACAACTTGCAAGAGGTCGCATGAGACACTTTCCAGGCTTCAGTTCCGGACGTTGCAGTTCTACTCTGCAGCAGATGTTTAATACACAAGGACTGTATACAGCAGTACATACTATCAAATTTTTAGGTTCGTAGCGGTGTGAGTACAGTGATAGTTCCCTTGTTAGTTCTGTGGATCCTGGGCTCATTTGGGTATCATTTTTTTCCTTGTTCCATTTATACCCCGCCTTTAACTGCTATGGTCATATCGGCGGCCGTTCTCCTTTGGAACATGCCGAAGGTGTTAACTCGTTATCTTTGATTTTTAATCATTAGACCACGCACACATTCACATTCTCATTCATACTTCCAGACTCTGGGGAAGATGGGAAATTATCTTGGTCGGAAAAAAATCCCCAAATCCACCGCCGGGAATAGAACCCGGGACCGCTAGCACGGCGGGCAGGTGCTCTACCGACTGAGCTACGGGGCCAGCTTTGTTTACTTAATCATCGTTCGATATGACCTCACGCTGGAGGACTTAAATGAATAAAAAACAGCATTCTTTATGTTCTTTAATATACTACGTCTTACATTTTTAAGGAAAGTGAACAAGAATTGCTCTGTCTGAAGCGTTGTGAAAATTTGAAATGCAGAAAAATGCAAAAACCAGAAAGTAACGTTTAAATTGTAATTTATTTTAAAAATATTTTCACCCTCAAGAAACTGACAATGTCCTTTTGCGGAACCTTTACATGTCGCCCACCATGTGACACTTGCCAGGAGATATATGCCACTTTCTTTACTGCACATTCATTTTGAGTGTTGAGTGCCCCTTAGATGCCCATAAAATGTCCGGTACTGACTTTTAGAGGTAGTTTCGCTTTTATGGAGCAGCAAACGGTACCAAAATCACGTCGTATTACAAATGTTTTTATGGTGGTACGACTGCTCCTTCCTTTTTCCCGGGAAAGCTGCAAGCGAAGTTTTTACTTATTCACGACTGTATACGCTCAAGGCTTATGAATTATTTCGCGAGTTTGTTGCCGGCTGCACGCAGCGCGTACTCGTATGCCTTAATCAAAATGTGGTAGGTACGTGCTGAACTGCAGTACAGTAAAATCAAACCTGCTAAGTTCTTCATATGACTTTCTCTGCACACTATTATTTATTAGAAGTTATATAAATTGTTCTTATAATCTATCTGAACCTAGTTTAATCCTGCTGTAAACATCTGGGCAGGAAGAGAGACTGAGACAGATATATTGAGGCAGTAGACGGATAAGCTGCTCATTGGTTTAACGAAGTTAATGGGAGTTTTCTTTTATTTGCATACGTAAGATAAATCCCTCCTTTAAGTACAGTACTGTAAGTAGTTTTTTGATCACTGCTCTGTGCGAGCTAATTTCGGGGAGAGAAAAGTATGCAAATGTTTCGATTGTTATAAACGTAATAGCCTCACATTTTATATTTCTGCTTCACATAGCACATAGATGTGTTCTGTATAATATATACAGATTAGAGAGAAGACAGGTGAAATTATACACACTATTAACTTATCATGCTAATTTAATCTGCATTGTATTTAACAATTACTAAAGGACATTGCTATTATATAATATTTTTGCATTCCTATACCAGGCAGCTCTCTCACAATGACGTCTATACCGAGTTGAATGCTGATTAAGATATTGTGACTTTGTGGGTTCGTGAAATGAAAAGTCCAATTGCACCACTCAAAAATGTTCTTTATTTCCACCGACTTACAGTTAAACTCTTGCCAATTACACAGAATTACGTAATGCACACAATTACGATTCACCAGTTCGTCCGTTACAATTTCACTTGCACTCGTAATTACGTACAATCCTCCGATGCACTCACACAGTCTTCTCGTCGTACACTAGCACTGCATTCTTACGCCAAGAACTGACTGACTCCTCTTGCCCGTCGTGTTGCTTATAGAGGGTCAGCGGGCCGATCTGGAAGGTTCTCGATTAGATGAAATATCCCGTAAGTTCGAGAACACAGGTGGAACAGAAAGAGACGGCGCAGTGATGTTTTTTCCCCAGCCACCCCTTGTTACCGCTATAAGACAAACGAGGGGGGCGTGGCTAACGCCGACCGTCTCCTGCTTGCCCGCTCTATAGGGTGATCCGACGTTCGGGTGACAATATTATTGTTTATAATGTGGAGTTGCTTCTAATATTTACACTGTATTTCCTGTATATCTCGCGTATACCTCACAAGCCCAAGAACACTTATGTATATGCAATTTAAGATCAGTAAGCTTTTCATCAAGGAGCAGGCCGGTGCTTCAACCGAAATAAAACACAATCGAGGCAAACCTTCAAAAAGTGGCGAGAGGCGAATGATCGTGCATTGTTTCGCGGTGCTTAAAGAAATAAACCCGGAATCTTCTATAACAACATTGAGAAAGAAACTGGTGATCTCCTTGGTGTTTCTGCAAGTACTGTACATAGTGTTAGAATGGAACAGCAAGCATCAGGAACTCTAAGAACACCGGGAGAATCGCGTAAATGCAAACAGCGGGTGAGGAATACGACGATTTTACGAAAAGTGCTATACGCAGTAAAGTTTCAGAAATGAACCAAATCATAGATTTAAGAAGTTAATGTATAACCCAACTCTATTTCTGTATTATCTAGAAGTTGGCGCTGAGAGTGTTGCAAAACTTATGTGCGTGCATGTAGCGTTTAACACGTGGCGAGTTGAGTCAGCTCCGCCTTGTTGTTTACAGCAGGATTAAACTAGGGTGAGATAGAGTATAGTAAGTTTATTTTTCTAACTATTTCGTGTTATAAACCATTACAATACACATTTTGTTAGGATACAAAGGTAGTGGTTATTTCAATTTCCGGCCACCGTACGATAAAACCATTGTTTCCTCGGGTTTGAAGGCGGCTACCGTAACTTTCCTGCAGTCATAATCATGTTTCTAGTTTAAGGATGTGGCTGACGTTTTGCGGCGGGACGGTTAAGATGTACTTAGTCCCCGTAGGGGGAGGGATTCGTCCCTTTCAGCTGCCAAGGTGCGGGCGCTGCGGACCCTTATCACTCGTGGTACCTCTGACGTTACTAGAGGAACCTCGGGCCGAACATTCGAGCCCCTCCCTCTGGGAGCTGTTCGGATTGGGTTGGACTCGAGGGGGCAGTGTGTTCCCGCCACCCACGGGAAATTGGGTACCTCCGGCCAGGTTTCGGCCGCCCGGAGGGGGCAGAGGGTTGCTTTATAAGTCCCGGATGCTAGCCTGCAGAGCTAGTAGCTGGTGAGCTAGACACTGGCGGCCCTACCAAGGTTTTTTGGTAGCTGGTTCATTAAGGACCGGCGCGTAAGTGGCATATCCACATCCGTCCCGTCTGCCATGTGCAGCGGGGGGGGGGGCAGTTTATAAAATAGGTACTGTCCTACGGTAAATGAACCCGAGAGACCCGGGTTCTGGTTCTACAAGTCCAGGACTAATGGGAGCAGATCCTCAGATTCACTTCACTTCAGTGTACTTAGTGAGTGCTTCTCTCTGTTGTAGTATGGATTGATCACCCATCCCTTCCGTGGATTGAGCAGAGCCCCCCAATTAAGAATTCGTGAAGTTTTGGATCTTGTAGACAGGTTTGAGGGCCATCAGATGTCGGATGATGAAATCCATGCATCGAATTATATATATAGATGGTAAAGAAAGTATAAAAAAACGAAAAAATGAGACAGTCTCTGCATTCGAGTGATGAGTATTGACTTCTCAACCCGGAGGTCTCGGATTTGTTTTCTGGCTGCGGTGCGGAATTTTTCTTTAACCAGAATCATTCCCTATCCCACATAAAGTCTGGAGCTTTGCCGACGAACACAACTTTATGTTTCTATACACACTGACCATGTTATATGCAAGATAACAGATACAGCTCAGGTACAACCCGAAGCTATCAAATTAACAAAAGAATGGTGAATAAGGTAAACTCTCATTTTTTGCCCAAGGGGACGTTCATATAATTACTTCAAGTTCCCAGAGAGGGGAACTGTCTAAGCGTGACGGAGCGTGACATTGGGGGAAATGCAAGGGAGTCAGATGTTTTATATAATTTTATTTTATATTTAGTTAATCAATACAGAGAAAGAATTGCATTCCATCCAAAAATTCGATATAAGTTCTCATCAGAAACACAAGTTTAAGATGCTCTCAATACGAAATCTCGTATTCTTAGAAAACGATACAAGCACGTGCCTGTGTGAAGAGTAAACCACATACACCTAAGCACTCCGAACATAGTTCTAAGGTAAGCACGGGTGAATTGGATCAATATTTTGAAAATTGTTCACAACAGCCCTATTTGTTACGTAAATATGAAAGCTTTTACCTTGTATTAATATCTGGACATTCTAAATTATGTTAAATGTTAAGTTTTACGATGAATAATTTTATGTTTACTTCCGTTTTCATTTTTATTTCGAGCGGAAATCGCTCGCAATTGGAGGATGAATAGGATTGGAAAGAAAAACGGAGGAATGTTCAATGTCAGTACGTAATGTAATCATAAGGACAAAAAAATAAATTTCTGTACTTATATATATTTTTTTGACATCTCACACACTTTGAAAAAGTAATTCATCGCCGTCTTCTGTCTTTCCTTAATCATAACCATGTTCTTCCGCCTTATCAATTTGGATTTCGCCACAAACATTCCACTACCCATCAGCTTTTACGATTAACTCAGTCAATTGTCCACGGCTTCGAGGCCCATCAGTATACCACGGCTGTCTTCCTTGATGTGGCACAGGGTTTGGCATGATGGTTTGCTCCTTAAGCTCTACCGCATCGGTCTTCCTAATTACTTATCACATCTAATACACAGTTTCCTCTACGACCGCAGCTTTTCAGTACGCATTGGTGGAAAGCTTTCATCTCCACGTAATATTACCACAGGTGTCCCACAGGGTTCTATCTTGGCCCCGACTCTATTTAATATATACATTTCTGATATTCCTGACTTAGCTCCGACTTCTTTAGCTCTTTACGCTGATGACACAGTACTATATTATTCTCATGTTAATCTCCAGCACGCACAACAAGTAGTACAGCTCTCTTTAGATCGCCTAACTCATTGGTTCAGCACTTGGCGGATCTCATTGAACCCTCAGAAAACCGAAGCTAAAATCTTCACTCTTCGCCGATATACACCGCTTACTCCGTTGTGTCTCTACAGGAACAATGTCCCTTGGCTCCCCACTACAACTCCCGTTAAATACCTTGGAGTGGTTTTGGACTCTCGGCTGACCTGGCGTGCTCATATCGATCGTCTTATATCACTGGCCTCCGGGCGACTTTCAAAAACTCTCACATCTGTTGCATCGTCGTTGCAGCCTCGGCCTACATTCTTCATTGTTACTCTACAAATCACTCGTTCGTCTGCTTATTACATATGCCTGCCAAGTGTGGGGGGCCGCACACACATGTCATCTGCGTCGTCTTCAGGTCATACAGAATCTCTTCATGCGCATCACTACCAACGGTCCATGGTTCATCTGTAATCAGCAGCTCCATCACGCACTAGGACTGTTACCTCTTCAGGACTACATTCGCAGGATCACTCGTCGATTCTTTTCCACGCTGCAAGAAGTTCCAGGAGCTGTGCATTATATCATCGGCGTCCGCACGCGCCAGCCCTCACGCTTGAAGAGGAGACTACCACAGGACCTGCTTCTAAGTGATACATCTGATTAGAGTGATTCTAGTGCTTGATGTCTGTCTTACATCTTCAATATTGACATAATTTCTCAGAGAGTATTATTGGAGTTCTAACTTAATAGTTAGGGGGCGACCTGTTAGCCTACCCCTGAATGTTATTGTTCTTATTGTACTGTTACCTTCTTTTCACTCTGATCCGTAAAGCATTGTACTGCTCATCGATCGATCAATAAAAAATTATATCATATCGTCCGATATGACTTAACGTTGGAAGACGATAAAAAAAATATCCCCAGCATTGTTTCAGTCTGCTTCGTAAGCTGTTGTGGCGGTATTTATTTTTGCTCGTTGGCAGCACTGATTAATTAACCAACATGACAACAAGGAGGATTATGGATATAAGAAAGTCTGTATTTCTTACTGTACAAGTTTCTGGAGCAATTTAAATGCACATTTGTTATAAGTCTATTTAAAAAAAAAAAAAAAAAAAAAAAAAAAGAAACTTAAAAATGTAAGAAAGTGTCAGAACTGGAGCAATTACATAGCTCCTTTCAGTAAAAGAAGTTCGATTTCTCACGTAGACTTAAGAAACACAATCATATTACACAGTCAACTGTCTCAGGCAGTTAACCTTTTCGTTCCAATACAACAAACAATACACTATCGTTACCTAGGGAGTAGATTTTGTAAAACTAATCCAAGTCTAAAAAAAAAAAACACTCGTGATTTTTAGTTTTAAGATACTGGCATAGGAAATAAAATGATCTTAAGTAACATTAGAACTCCGTTTCATTCTCAAAAAAAAAAAAAAAAGCGTTATCATTTTCTATTCTTGGGAAACTACAAGAAGTTGCTACAGGACCAAGAAGTAAAGCTCATTGCAATATATGTTTGCTCGATAATACTTTTTGTAGCATCACTATTTTTTTAAATGTTGAATGTTTACTTATTTAGGTATACGTACACTATCTGGCCAAATGAACCGCCTCTGTAGCGCAGATGGCAGCATATGTGCCTCACGATGAAGAGGTTCTGAGTTTGAATCTCGGTCTGGATAAGTTTTTATGGGCTTTTCTGTTATCCTGAAAGATAGATGTCTGGTAACTAAATTCCATGAATCTTTGGTTCTTTTAAACATCACTTCACCCAATTCATCATCGCTCGATATGTCTTAACGCTGGAGGACGTAAATTTTAAAAATATCTGACTGAATATTTTTGATGATTTTGATTACTAAAATTATTTATTACGACTTATCATATAAGTATTTTAATTCTTTTCCAGACACCTACTGTATATTAAAACTACGTTTCGTAATTGAAATAACTTCTGGCCTAAATATTCATTGGGAATAAAGAAAGGATAGTACAAGAGTTACTTGCTTTTTTCTACTATCCTTAGTTTCTTTACTTACTTTCTTGGCTACAAAAGAGAATGACAGACAGCTCTATAGTAACTACAGCTGTAGTAGAGACATAGATTTGGAATTAAATTGTTGGTGTAGAAGTAAAGTAGAAGAAAGACTGTTTTAAGATAGATTAGATGATTTTTTTTTTTTTTTTTTTTTTTTTTTTTTTTTAGATGAGTAGATTTGTAAGGTTATTGGAATCCATTAACCTACAGTCCTTTTTTGTTTTTATCTGGCATGCCCCATTCCTTAGGAATACTACATGTTCTCTTTAATTTACATTATATACATCTTTTACAATAATATTACAATAATTTTACATATCTTGTATTTGTATTGAAATGTTTCCTGCAATATTTTACAATAGTCTTATTAAAATAGTTGCAATTAATTAGCAGTTTTTATTGAATTTTTATACTACATTTGCCTACTCTATATCTGTGAAGTTTATTTATTTAATAAATTTCACGAAACATTTTAGATGTGTGTTAATAAGTTCCTCGTTGGTAATGGGCCACGCGCATTGTCTGCTTTTTATTTTCCTGATCATATAAGTTCTTTGTTTATGATTGGACATCGGAATATTATGTGGTCTACTGTTTGGTCCTCTTCTTGACATTTGCATACTGGGCTATCTAGTAAAGCAAATCGATGGCGGTATGAACGGAGCTTTCCATGTCCTGTGACAATTGCTGTAAACTCTTGGCAAATGGGCAGTTCGTTCTTGTTTTAGTCTATTTCTCACGAATGGGAAGAATTCTTTGGTAATGGCTCCTTTCCTTGATGCTGTCCATTGTAGTTGCCATGCGTTCAGTCCGGGGTCTTTCTCCATGCTTATCCGGACTTCTTTAGGTGTTTTACTATATTGTATTTCACGATCTTCCCCAGCAGCCTCTTTTGCTAGTCTGTCTACTATTTCATTGCCATATATGCCCGAGTGTGCTTTCACCCATCCAAAATGCAGCATCCAGTCTGATGTCCTCAGATCGAGGACCGCACCGTGGCTCGGTGGTTAGACCGCTTGGCTCTCACCGAGGCGGCCCAGGTTCGTTCCCAGGCGACCGCAAAGTGAGATTTGTTGTGGACAACACGGCGCTGGGGCGGGTTTTCTCCGGGATCTCCGGTTTTCCCCGCCATCTCATTCCATCGGTACTCCATCTTCATCTCATGTATCATCAGTGGCATTGCCTGCGGTGCCGTATGTAGTAAAAGCGGGCGTTAAACACTACACACACATTTCTCAGGTCGAGGATTTTAGCTTTGATTGCCTCAGTCAGGTAATTGTGTTTCGAGTTGTTTTTAAGGAGATCCAGTGTTATCCTGCTATCAGTGAACAATGCAACTCGTTTATCAGCGTACCCTTCATTTTCTAGTTCCTTTAGTTTTTTCAGCGCCTCAAGAATTGCAAGTTGCTCTGCCTAGTTATTTGAGCATCGAGCATGCAGCTTGAACTTTAACTTATGGGGTCAACATGCCGTTTATAAATATTACTGCCGCTGCCCCAACTTTGTCTCCCATTTTACTGCCGTCTGTGTATATTTCAAATGCGTATGTACTGTTATTGTCTGTCTCATATATTGAAGGATTTTGTGCCGGGTGTCTCCAGTGTCGCATTTCTACTGGTGCGTCGTATTCCTCGTTGTGAGCTTTTTTGCCAGATAAGTCCTTACCTTTCCCTCTATGGCTACTTGTAGAGGTTGTGTACCAGCTATTACACAAGAAGCCTCATATGAAACTGTACGATATGCTTTAGCAATTTTTATATTAATTAGTCTCTGCACTCTTCTGTACTTAATAATATTCTTGTATTTCTTTATGGCTTCTATCCACACTGGTGAGCCATATGTCATCGTTGGAACATAGATCGTTCTCAGAGATCTGTATCCTAATCCCCATTGTAGTTTGGCTGTCCGTGATAACATATTGATGAGTTTAATGGATTTTTTCTGCAGTATGGGCTATGTGCGCATTGAAGTTGCTGCCAAAGTAGATGCCTAAGTATTTCATTTCCTCCGTTTGTCTGAGTTTCTTGTTATTTAAGTTAATGCTGATTTCTTTATCTTTGTTTCTCTTCCTGGAGATAAACAGAGTCTGCGATTTCTTGTCATTGAATTATAGTTTGCTGTCTGTGGCCCAATTCTGGATCTTCAGTATGTCCTGGTTCGCCGTGTTTTCTGCTTCGAGTTTGGATGTTCCTCTTGTTAAGATGATAACGTCATCTGCGAAAGCAATCACTTTTGTTCTTCTGGTGAACTGTAGATTTAACATACTGTTGTACATAATATTCCAAAATCTTGGACCGCAGCAGGATCCTTGAGGACACCCTTTCTGGACTTCTTTCACGGCCGTGTAATTATTTATTGATAATGTTGTTTTCCTATTGTTGAAGTAATTGGAAGCCAGAATAAAAAGGTTCTTTGGACACTTATGCTATTTTGAGTTTTTTAGGATGCTGGGCCACCATGCTACATTAAATACACCTTTTACATCAAGGCTCGTTAGGATTATGCACTGTTTTGATCTCAAGCCTTGTTCAATCAAAAGTTTTACCGCCATCGCTGCATCTATTGTTCCTCTTTGGGGAGTAAACCCATACTCATTTTTATTGAGTAGATCATTGGATCGTACATGGTAGTTAATTCTGTCTATCATTAGTTTCTCAATTAATTTTCCGTCAACATTTATCAAACTAATTGGACGGTATTTAGACACGTCCTTGCAGTCTTCCTTGCCGGGTTTAAGGAGTGGAATCGCAACAGAATGTTTCCATCTTTTTGGAAAGCGACCTCTACTTAGGTATATATTGTACAGCTGTGTCAACGATAATGGCTACAGTCTTATTTCATTAGTTACGGTAGCAAGTACATTTTGTCTGCAAAATTTTAAAACTATTTCGCATAATTTATTTTTATTTTATTTTGAAAGCTGAATAAAGATAAGAATAAAGTTTGCATAATATGGCCTAGTAAGATATACAGATTTTATTTTATTATTTATTTTCTATTGACAGCAGTGTTGAAGGATTAAAGCAATGCTGACATATCTTAAGGGGGTCTGTATTTTCTGTAGTGCTTTTCTAGGTATAAAATTCCTTCCGAAGAAGGAATTTAGAACATTTTCTCTGAAAATATACTTAAATTTTATTTGTGAGGTAAATTGTCAAATACATGGTAATTTAATGAAAATGCTGGTCTACTCTGAGGTAGTAAAACATGTCGAAAACTTTTGCATGCAAAGGATAGTTTGGAGTGTAATATTTGCTTGAAAATGTTCTTACTGCACCTTTTACATCTATTGAACTTAAATGTCAAGTCTTACATTCACTGAGCATTTCGTTTTAGACTTGCTGTTTACATACAGACGTGAATTTTTTCTTTGGAGACGTCAAAAATACATTCTTCAAATCTTCACATGGAATTTTTGGATTGAATATTGTACCATAAAAGAAGTTTAAATAATAGAAATAAAATATGAATGTTTTGTGCCGCTCCACGCGGGTATGTTGACGGAAGTGAAAGTGCGGGTCCGCCCTTCTCGCTTTGCGATGCTGGAATCGATACGGGCTGTCACGTGACTCCTTCCTCTTTGTTGCGGCGGGCGCTTCTTCCATTGTAACTCGTCCGTCCCTAGAGCTTCCTTTAAACGTGCTGGATGTTTACTACTCGAGAGATTCCTTCACATTCACGAGAATCTCTCGCTTGGGGATGCAGAAAATACGCCGTAAACTGATAACGAGGGAAAACGCACAACTTTCATTACATCTACGTTATACAGTAACTTTTAGCATTTTCAACCTCTAACATTGAAAAATAACGTAAAAATTCATACAAATTCAACGTACATAATTTAAATGTCTCATAAATATTTTCAAAGTAATTATACTAAATTAAGTTTCTGTTAGCAAGTAGTCAGCTTTCATAGAAAATATCTCAAAAAAAGAAAACAAAGATAATACATTACCTAACTGATACAAATTTTAAACATTATAATGTAGTTTTATGCACGTTGGCCATAGTAGCTCAAGGGTTAGAGCGGCTGGACGGAGATCAGAAGATCCGTGGTTCAAATCCCGGCTATAGCATTGAATTTTTCAGTCTGGCTCTACCTTTAATAGTGCGTCCTACACACGGCTAGTGTGAAAGAACAATTAATTTCCATTAATTGTACCTATTAGTGGTCCGAACTATAAAGCCCGGGCCTTAAAGTACTTACAGCATAGTAAGTCGTCATTAAGGTAGTTGTCTCATGTGTTTATGAGAACTCCTAGTGGTTTACTATAAAGCCCGGGCCTTAAAGTACTTACAGCATAGTAAGTCACCATTAAGGTAGTTGTCTCATGTGTTTATGAGAACTCCTAGTGGTTTACCGGGAAAAACACGAGTCAGTTGGAGAATTTAATGTCATGTCGGCACGTTGGCCATAGTAGCTCAAGGGTTAGAGCGTGGACGGAGACCAGAAGATCTGTGGTTCAAATCCAGCCTATGGCATTGAATTTTTCAGTCTGGCTCTACCCTTTCATAGTGCGTCCTACACACGGCTAGTGTGAAAGAACAATTAGTTTCCAATGTTTTGTTACATTACCTAAAAAGGATACCAAAATATGTTTTAAAGTGACGAATAAATATATTTTTTCAAGTTGTAAACACCGATATGCTAATGAGACAGTTCCAATGTTGAAAATGTCTAATTTACACATTCTTTATACCTAAGTATATCTACTAAATGCGTGTAAAATTCTTTTGTAAATACAAAAATATGAAATAGTTGAAAAATCTCCAAAATATGATTAGAATATCAATAAAATGAAGTCTTGAAAATTACTGCAATATAAGCTATAATATTATGTACACTTCCTTCATATCAAAAATGAAAATTTCTCTCTCTTAATTTAGCTGTTAAAATGTTTTAATTTGACAAGAGTACTTTCTGGAGTTACTATTTAATGCAGCCTTCAGCACAGTAGCAATCTTGCGCCGAGGTTATACCATATAAGGCAAAACACAATTAAAAGTATTATCAGTAAGTAACTTCCATTACCTTAAGAACTTTATGGTTCAAATTAATTGCATTTCGTTTATTTTCATTGTTTGCTATTATGAGTATCACTTTACCACAATATTCTTTCCTAATTTTTAGTTTTTAGGGTTAGTCACTAAAGAGTTTATCAAATAAACTTTATATTTATAAAATTTTAATTTTATTGAGCTTTCATATTGTATACCACAGGAAAGAAAGTCTCCGCGGAATGAGACGTAGGGGGGTTGGAAAAGGTTCCTACATCCCCCCTAGGTAGCCTATGACATTCCATGTCAGTTCAGTTACAGACAACTCAAAAACATTCTGAAGTCTTTTACTTTTATAAATGAATCTTCTGGTTTTGGTGTACAGAGCGAATAGGGCGCATGCTTTCTTAAAGGTTCTGCTCCTTGTGTAGCAGGCGTTCTCTGTCACACACATTCGCTGTCGTTATCCCACTACGTAAGGGGACGTATTCCTTTCAGGGACTTACTTTGCGTTGGTGGGCAGTAGAAAATATCTTCAACAATGAAAACAAAGACACAAGAAATTTCCCATATCATGCGAATTTTAAATTGTGGTACAAAATTAGCTTCTGTATAATTCATGATTAATGTACTACAGCGTCACCGTCTCACATAACGAGCTATTTAGTTATATTTTAACAATCTTTCGGTTTTTTTTATGAATTTTAATTACCATGTGAACAAAATATGTTATGTAACAAAGTCAATACATCTGGCATGCATGTAAAGTTTCATAAAGGGATCTTCCCATTTAATTCTGCCTTCCAGGATGGTAAAAGTACAGGCATCTATTATCACATCGGGTTTTATCACTTTTATTGCTTGACCTTGTATTACACAGGGCTTGTTGGTCATTCACGTCATTCATAGGTGTACGTTAGTCAATCAGGCGAAAGAAAGAGAGTGTAGAGGAATACAAACAGTGGAGCAAGGCTATAAGACCTACTGTTTAGTGTCTTTCCCTGATGAATGGACTCTATATAGACGTCACGCCATCTACAAGTATCTAGATTTAAAAGGTAGAGGACAGTGTTTGAAAGTGACACCCTGTGTTTGTCGAGTAGCTAAATGCGTGTGAAGCACACCCAAGGCTAAGTGCTTATGAGGATGGCAAGGTAACTGGGTGGTCGATGGCAGTGACATTTTGTTTGCCTTCTGGCACAAAGCCACATAAAGGTCATGTACTTCTTCTCTTGTGTGCAACGTGGACTTTTAAACCTTCGTCAGAACTAATTTGTTCTCCTACAAAACTGACAAACTATCTACAGAATCAGAACAATTGTGTTGATAACTGTAGCTTGAAACAGGAACAGTGGAGGGGGTGTTTAAGGGAGGCACACAGTGTAAAAAGATATAAAAATACGTTTAAAGGGGAATGGAGTCTGATTTGTTTAAAACAAAATAAGTAGCCTCTATCATTTATCATTTTCAAACCATCCTTTTAACAATGTATTTTCCTACCTAATTCATACTTCTTTGCTTTCACTACAATTCTTTTTACCTATAAGAAGGACAGGGAGGCCAAAGCGGCAGACGGCAACGAGCGCCGAGTTCGCGGACAGACAAAACACTGTGCAGCGCATTAGGATGTTTTTGGATCCCTCGGTATCATTGTTAGAAATGAATGGCGCCTAAAGGGGGCAGAGAAAGTTTTTTTGCTTTTTTTTTTATTTACGTCCGCCAACGTTAAGTCATATCGGACGGGGAATGAATTGGGTGATATGATGCTCAAATGAGTCCAGGGTCCATGAAGCTTAGAGTTAGCCGACATTCGTCTTGAAGGAGAAGGGAACATCCCGGAAAAACCTTTTCTAGGTAACTCACCCTGACCGAGATTCGAACTCGGGACCTCTTGAACGTGAGGCAGACGGCAGGCACTCTACCATCTACGCTACCGAGGCGGGCAGAGAAAGGTTGCCTCCCCTTTTATGTTTCTACTATGAAGGGAGAAACCTGAAGGATGACAGATCCAGATAACGACATATACAAGGATAGATGGGGCCCCTAACGTTTGCAGTTCGACGTATCCAACCCCAACCAACATCCAGCGGTTCTCCGAAGAGGCCCATCTCGAAGGCGGGTTCTGACCAAATAGTTCCGAACGATACCAGAAAAAAACTTCTATAAAACACATCTCCATCACCGTCCTGCCGCAACACTCTGAACAGCGTCGCCTAATCCTACAATATATGAAGACAAACCACCCCATCACTGTCCTACCGACCTGGAAAGCTACAAAAAATTGGATCAGAATATGGGTCACCGGAAACCCAGAACCTTCCAAATGTGTGCCTGACACGCCACTGCTCCGGCATTTTCCTAAGTAAGCCGAACATAGTCAAATATTTACAAAGCGGAACTCTATATACTGAAACTAAATGATGGGTTAATCTCCTTAAAATATGTGTGCTAAATTAATGGGAAATTCAAACAATAAATTACTTAAATTAAAACACTTAATGAAACATACATATCGTTGCTTCAATGAGCTCTATTTTTGTGTAGTTAGCTTGGTCTGTAACTTAAAATTATACAAAATTTTACAACATTCGTTCCAAGTAAAAAGTAGCTCACAGACTAGGTACCTATAAAATTACAGGAAATGCATTTCTTAGGTATTTAAATAACTAAAACATGCAGTACTTTAATCAAAATTGTTATAGTGGTTCTTGAGGAATTAAAAAATAATATATTCAAATAATTTCCATACAAATGGTAGTTTGTTGTGAAAATATTTTCTTGAAAAATTTCAACACACATCCGTGAAACATTTTGAACTTAATTACCAAGTTCACGAGTTCTCGAATCTTTCGTTTCGGAGTTGTGGTATCCCCCCCCCCACACACACACACACTCACAAACATGCTTCAGGGGGCCTCAAGATTCCATCAAGATGGTGCTCCTGCACATTATGGAAGGCAGGTGGTGAATTACCTAAATCATGAATTTCCAGGAACATGAATTGCAGAAGAGGAAATATTGAATGGCCGCTAAGATCTCCTGATCTGAACCTCTTAGACTTTTTCTTGTGGAGATATTTGAAGTGGAGGGTTTACAAGGATGGACCAAGAGATCTTGAAGAGTTAAAGCTAAGATTGGGCAAGAAATGGTGAATGGTGTTGTTGGAACCGTTAACTAATTCCAAAGACAGACTTTGGCATTGTTTATCAGTAAATGGAGGCCATTTTGAGCAACTTTTGAAGTGATGTTACAACACCAGGGACGGTTCCTCCATAAGGTTGCAGGTTTGCGCTACACCCACTGATTCTGAATATACAACAGGTGCATTTTGCACATTAAAGCTGTACTTGTTTGCATTGTTTTATATAAAAACATGTTTCAATTACGCTTATCGTCTGTAGCTGCCCATGACCGCAGAAGTCGAAATAAACAGTGATTAGCTGTAGGAGCCGCAGGTTTGCAGTGAAGAGTTCACCTAAATTTTCGCCCAAATGTAGGCTCTCTGAGGGGTTTGCGGGAAGGTGAAGAGATGGGCGGGGCTTCTTATACATTGCTTAAATGGAGGTTTATAAACCTAGCTCCTCCTACTCTTAGCAACGGCTATAGCGTGACCTTCAGGCTTAGCTTCTGTGTGCTCTGCTATTCGAACACAGGGAGAATTTAATTAAATGCATGGAGGTTATTCAGAAGAGAGCTCTGTTAAACAACAACGCCACACTTGTTCAGGCTTCTGGGTTTATGCCCACTTTGAAAGATTATAATGTTGTATTCTAGCTGTCTTTCTTCTGCAGGATCATGCCACATGTGGGCATTTTGTACAATTAGCTGCAGAAACGAGACTGCAATGCAACGTTTGCCATCGCCCAGCTAAACGCATCTAAAAGGGAAGTGCAAAAGGTAAAAAATAGCATGGATATCGAGGAACACGAAGAAACTGCAATTAAGAGGAGAAGAATAGAAGATCATGATGTGAAAAGAAGAGAAGCCCTTGAAGTATGTGACATTCTTAGAGAAGCAAAGGACAGATTTAGCTTCACGGGGCATCTGGTAGCCTCAACTTTGTTTCATCAAGAAAATTTCTAAGATATTTCCAGAGGATTCCCTTAGAGAAACAATAAGGTTCTATCCTTTTATCATTGGAACAAAAATTCGTAGAGAACTGACTGTAATTTACAGTCGAGAGGAATTTCGTGGAATGTCCGGCGCTTTGTGCTTGATGGACTTCATTAAGGAAAACAATTTATGTACTACATTAAGCGAATATGTCAAACTCCTCCGAGTACTGTTAACTATGCCAATGTCTACCGCTGAAGCAGAATGCCGTTTCTCAACTTTAAAAAGAATAAAAACTTTCCTTAAGAACACAATGTCACAGGACCGATTGTCAGCATTAGCAATGCTTTCAATTGAGAGAGATTTTGTTATGAAGATCAGCGACTTCAACGCAAAAGTTATCGATAGATTCGCCAGGTCTAAGGAGAGTACAGCAGAGAATCTGTATAAATAGGTGAGTCATTACTACTCTGTATTTTATTTTTCATTTGTGCACCACCAATAATTTAACCCACCAGCCGCCACTGTACAACAAAGCATTACTAATTTCGTTATGCATGTGTTTTCTTGGTTTAAGTTTCATTTGTTCTGATATGTCCTGATAATTTATATTAGAGTTCAAACAAGCATTTATCTGTACGTTCCGTGACCTGGGGACCAAACAAATAAAAGTAAACGTGTTGCCATTCAAAAAGTCACGCCCTATTCGCAGTCATAGTAATCTGAAAACATTTGAAGAACTTACAGCTTTTCTAAAATATATCTCTTCACAAAACTATAACAATAAAGTTAAAAACACTGTTCCATACTTATTACTCTTCCCGTAGTGAATAATAATAGTTAGATTTGGTTATGACTACATTAATATACTTCTAGCAAAAAATTATGAGCAAATAATTGGGAAAATCTTTGGGTTTAAACCTGGCTTTAAGGTTACGTAACCACGTGTATCTATCAGGTGTCTATCTTTGCATTGCACACGACTTATTTGACATTATTTGAAGGCTTACATTAGCCAAGCAATGAATTTGAGAATGAGTTGACGTGTATGCTGTATAGTGCAAGACGAAGCAGTTAGTCTTGTTCCAAATTCAAAGCAGTTGAAACCCGGATTTGCGACGATAACATGTGGAACAGACCGGAAGTTGTAAGAAGGAACTTGTATGTAAATGAGAGTATATATTGGTGTATAGTTAGAACAGATGCTGCGGGTTCCTCACACTTGGAGATGGTTAACTGCGACACCCACATCGCGAACACATGTACCGGATATATTTTATTGGCTGTCTCTCGTCAGTTAAGTGCGGCACTTTGAGCCGGCCGGCTGCCTTCATGCAAGCCTTCAACATTGCCATAGTCAAGTTTTGTGTAGTACTCTATAATCGGAGAAACCACAAGACTGTCAGAAACATAGAAATATACAATTTACATAAAATAATGTTACTTTGTCAACAGCATATGCATCTATAATACAGAAGGTATTGTGTTTTACCACCAATACATATAACCGAGGTCGCATGGATTCGTGAACAGCGTTTGCGTTTTAAATCTTGCCTAGACATACTTCTTCTTCTTCTTCACTTCACGGCATAGGCAATCAAGTGCCTGTTCCACCTTCGAAGTCCTCCAGTCATCGTTTCCTTGGTCTGTCCACCGATCTGCTACCTTTAGGATGATACTGTAATATTTGATTTGTAAGTTTATTATCTGGCATTCTTTCAACATGTTCCTTCCATTTTTGTTTGAGATCTTTTAGCCTATCATTCATACTAAAAATGTCCAGCTCTTCTCTTATACTTTCATTTCTTATTAAGTCCCTCTTCGTGCATACTTTCACACTTCTCAAGAATTTCATTTCTGAGGCCTATATTTTACTCTGTTGCTTTTTAGTTAACGTCCAAGTCTCACTTCCGTATGTCAGTATAGGTACAGCCATAACTTTGTAGAACTTTAATTTTGTTTCCTTACGTATTTTGTTTCTAAATGTTCTATTTATTGTTCCACACACTCTTTGAAATTTGCATATTTTATTGTAGACATTATATTCCTTGTCATAACTAACATCAGTTCCCAAGTAGTTAAAATGGCTTACCTGTTCTACGCAACGATTATTTATAACTATTTTTGTTCTAATTGGCTCTTTCCCAATGAATGCCATTACCTTTGATTTTATAAAAGTAATTTTCATATTATATTGCTTACAAAGTTCACTAAGTTTAAAAATAGATTTTTGCAGGGCAGACTCGCTATTTTGTATAACTAAGTCGTCAGCAAACAATAAAATATTTAAAAAGTTTTTATTTGAAATTTTAAAATATACATTCACTAGCTGCTTCCATTTGTACACTAGATCGTCAATATAAATACTAAAAAGTGAAGGTGATAAAGTACACCCTTGTCTGACACCCTGATTAGTAAGAATTTTTTAGAAATTTTATCATTGTTCCTCACATTTATTTTTGTTTGGAAGTAGAAGCATTGCCTAGACATACTCTCTGACATTTTTTCCCAAGTTGTCCGAGTGCCCGTTTTCCTCCCGTAATATCTTTCCTAATTACCATTTCATTTCATGCATCACCAGTGTAATAATGCGAAACCTACATGAACCTATGTTTTGCATTAATGCTGCAATTTAAAACTTCTATTATCGCTTTAGCTTCTGCATCTTCCAACGTAACATTTAATGGATTGAAAATGTATCTTTAATAACAGGAAGTAGGTAGAATAATGAAGTTTTATAGGAGTAGGTTATAGAAGAGTGGGTAGAAAGAGGTCATGTGAAGCGACGCGTCAGCTATTCTCCTGAAGGTATTTAGTCGTTGCAGAGTAAAGACGACGAAATGCACAAGGCGGAGAGTAAGCAGCTAATTGCAGACTCCATTAGCTTATGAATTCTGAAGGAATATTGAGAATGCCATTTCCCGCGGAGGCAAGCAATTTTCATCAGCGCTCTACGATATTCACTTAATTGAGGAAATCCTGCGAAAGATGAACACGTGTGTAGGAAGAACTACTTACCTATTGCGGACTAGAGGACAGGGACGTGTCCCAATTCCTATGCTTCGTGCCTTATGAGCAAAACGTATGCTTCACATAAATATAAATAAACAATACAAAAGAAAAATCTTAGCTACAGGAACAAACGTAACAAAATGGAGATCAGTAAAGAAGAAATAGAGTACACGACAGCAAATAATAATGGTTAACACTTCTATATAATTAATTTAATATTGTGACTTCGTGTGTTGGTAGAAACAAAAGTCGTGTTTGCAGAAATTTAAAACACTCTTTATTGCAGTAAACAGTAACTTTGTACAACCCTTGCAACGTGACATATACAAACAACAGTCTTCAAGGTCGTCTCGTTCCCCGTTTCACGTAAATAAACAAAAGAATACTGCGATACAACTCACAATTACAACACCACTGCACAACTCAACTGACTCTTCCAAGTGAGAGCCAAGAGTGAGAACAAGTCATCCGGGTGCTCTCGGACGGTGGGTAGAGCGCCACGGTACCTATCCGCTGAGCGGATTTACCCGTGTGGTCTTATAGGATTGGTCTTTTCTCCAAAGCTTGGATGTCCTTGTTAACTGATGGACCTGATTCGGCCTCTGCTAGTGCTCCTGGCGGCGGGATGAGCTTCCAGGTAGGAGGCCAGTGCCCTAAGCCGCCACGCTAGGAGCGGCCTGCGTTGCAGAGTCCGTCCAGTGTGGTGGGGCCAGGGGCGAGAGGTCGGGTGGTTGGGGACCATTTAGGTTGTGGTTCGCATTTGGGTCACACAGGGGGACCTGACTGCCGGGAGTCAGCCGATAGGCCAAATCCAGCCCTAGTGTGGCCGGGACAGAGTGTAGTGCTCCTGGCGGCGGGATGAGCTTCCAGGTAGGAGGCCAGTGCCCTAAGCCGCCACGCTAGGAGTGGCCTGCGTTGCAGAGTCCGTCCAGTGTGGTGGGGCCAGGGGCGAGAGGTCGGGTGGTTGGGGACCATTTAGGTTGTGGTTCGCATTTGGGTCACACAGGGGGTCCTGACTGCCTGGGGTCAGCCGATAGGCCAAATCCAGCCCTAGTGTGGCCGGGACAGAGTGTAGTGCTCATGGCGGCGGGATGAGCTTCCAGCCTAAACCACCACGCTAGGGGCGGCCTGCGTTGCAGAGTCCGTCCAGTGTGGTGGGGCCAGGGGCGAGAGGTCGGGTGGTTGGGGACCATTTAGGTTGTGGTTCGCATTTGGGTCACACAGGGGGTCCTGACTGCCTGGGGTCAGCCGATAGGCCAAATCCAGCCCTAGTGTGGCCGGGACAGAGTGTAGTGCTGGGAGGATGAGAGGCTGGTCTCACCACCCAAGGGCGTCCTTGAGGAGGCGGTAGCTCTTTCTCCTCCTGGGCACGGTGGTCATATTGCCCTAGTGTGTTAACTAGGTGCTTGGGATGGGATGTAATTCTGGCATACAATGTGCACGAGCGTTCACGCACAACGTCCTCAACGTAAGGTATGCCAGAATGGGTGTGTAGGATGTGTGAAGGAAACATACGTTCGGTATCGTAGATCATCCTAAGCGCCCTGTTCTGCTTGCAGCCTGTGGATGGTGGTACGAGCCACCGATGATGATCGCACGATACACCCGTAGTTTCAGGCGAGTGGGCATGGTCGATCGGAATATGGGATACAACTGCCTGAGCGCTGATTTTTTCACGGACATGTAGGGTGAAGGTGAGGCCACGGTCCAGTCGGACATCCAAGTATTTGGCAGATCGGACCCAAGGGAACCTTCTCTGCCTCAACCGCAGGTCTCTTTCTGGGCACCAGCGGAGGAGCTTCCTCAGCAGAAGGGCAGAGCTCTTCTGTTGGCTGATGGCCATCTTCCACCTTTCACTGCACGTGCCGATGGCTCGGAGTGATCATTGCAGCGGAGGGAGGCTGTAGCGGACGTTTTTGTTCTGTGCCAAGATGAGGACGTCGTCAGCATGTTGGCACAGAACAGTGCGAGGCTCTGTTGGGAAGTCAGACATGTAGGCAACAAAGAGTAACGGCGACAGTACACTGCCTTCCGGGACTCCCGCCGATATGGGTCTGACGGAGGAGAGTTTGCCTTCGACCCGCACCCTGAAGGTTCGATCCCGGAGGAAACTACTGATCAGGGTGAGATATGGGGAGGGGAGTTGTGCTTCCTTGAGCTTGTACAGCAGGCCCTGGTGCCACGATAGTAGAACTGACTCTGCTCACACGTTGCCGCTTATTTATACCTCCCAGTCATTGTTCTAGAATGCAGTAGACCTCCCGAAAATGATTGCGGCAGCAAGAGAAAGACGAAAATATCCAGATATCTCTCTGTCTCTCTCTCTGCAAGCGTCCAGCTCTACACGCCACTCTCCATCTCTTTCTTTCCTGCCCACGCGCGCCCGGAAGTGGCTTGGCGCGGCTCCAACACAATAATGTCATTGGTGACAATATAAATAAGTATGTAAAATAAAAAACAAAATAAAATCTGCATATCTAATATGCGGTTTCTGAAATCTATACCAGGCCTAATTAAGTAAACTTTATTTTTACCTTTATTCGTTTTTCAAATCAAATGGCATAAATCAGTTTAAAATTTTGCAGATACGAGGCATGTTTTTTTAAGTCAGCGCCGTTTTGGAATTAAAAAAAGACGTGCATAGGTATCGCAATAATTTTATTTTTACATGAAAGCCTGTACCTCAATCTACTTTTCTACATAATTTCCGTGAATATTGAGGCACTTGTCATAACGTGACACCAGTTTTTGAATACCCTCCTCATAAAATTCTGCCGCCTGACGTGTTAACCACTGTATCACAACTGTTTTGACTCCGTTATCGTCTTGAAGACGCTGACCGCCAAGATGTTTCTTCAAGTGCAGGAACAAATGGCAGTCGCTGGACGCCAGAACAGGGCTGTATGTAGGATGATCTAGAGTTTCCCATTGAAAAGATTTGATGAGATCTTTGGTCCGATTAGCCACATGTGAACGGGCATTGTCATGCATCAAAACGATACCCTTACTCAACTTGCCACGTCTTTTGTTCTGGATTGCACGGCGCAGATTTTTCAATGTCTCACAATAAGACGCTGCATTGATTGTCTCATTACGAGGCAGAAACTCCACTAGCAATACACCTTTTCTGTCCCAAAAAACTGTGCACATGATTTTCCGGGCAGAAATTGTTTGCTTAAACTTCACTTTTGTGGGTGATAATGGATGTCGTCATTCCATGGATTGTTGTTTCGATTCTGGTGTGACGTAGGCCACCCATGTTTCGTCACCAGTAACAATATGGTCTAAAAAATCTTCACCTTCATTGTGGTACCGTTCAAGGAAAGTCAATGCACTGCCTAAACGTTGAGTTTTGTGCAAATCCGTCAACATTTTCGGAATTCAACGTGAACACAATTTCCGGTACTTCAAGTTCTCGGTCACAATTCGATACAAAACACTACGAGAATATTGAAGAAAATAGTCGCACAATGATGAAATTGTAAAGCGTCTGTTTTCTCTCACCTTTTCGTCCACTTTCTGCACCAAATCTTCAGAAACGATCGAAGGACGCCCACACCGTTCTTCATCATGCACATTTGTGCGGCCATATTTAAATGCTCTCACCTATTTCCTTGCCATTCCATCACTCATAATGTTTTGTCTGTAAACTTCACAGATCTCACGATGAATATCGATCGGTTTTACGCCTTTAGCACTAAGAAATCGTATAACAGCCCGTACTTCACAATCGCCGAGACTCACGATTGTCGGAGACATCTTAAACACTCAGTAACTAATGTATACAATGAAGAATCAGACTGTAATGGCATCAGTGCGTAGACAAGAGATGTAGGTAACCAGCGCGCATGCGCGGAACGCCGACTGTAGCGCTGTGGCGGCGGGATCGCCAAACGGCACTGACTTAAAAAACCCGCCTCGTACCTTTATTCGTTTTTCAAATCAAATGACATAAATCAGTTTGACATTTTGCAGATATAATCTACTAATTAACTAAGCATTTAGTTTACAGGATTCGAGTAAACATACAAATCTACTCATCTAATGTATCTGAAACCAACTTTTCTCTTACTTTACTTCTACTCCAACAGTATAACTCAAATCTACGTTTCTACTACAGCTTTAATTGCTATAAAAATTAATAAACAAATTACTATAACAAATTTTAAATTTTCTTTTCTGCAACTGATATCCAAAGCTTCCTCCTACTGGTATACCAGGAGGTGTCGCAAAGTTTTAATTATCACCCGGTATTTTTAGAGTGGTGAAAATTTTTGAGTGTCATCATTGATCCCTCGGGACATAATGTTGGTAGTTTCAGTGATTTGAGTCCTTTTGTTTTTTACAGTGAGAGCTAGAAGTGACTTAGGTGTAAGACGGAGAAAATTGAGGCTTGTAGTGTGATCAAGTTCCTGCATTTGAAGGGCAAAATTCCCCGAGAAATCCATGATGAGATGACGGCTGTTTATGGAAATGATTGCCCATCGTATGGCACTATTGTGGTCACATAACCTTCTCAGATGAGCCAAGAGCTGGTAGACCGTCAGCTGTCACAGTGAAGAAAATGGAGTGTTTAATACTGGAAGACAGACGAGCAACCATCCAAATGATCATGAATGAGACACATCTTAGTTATGATAGTCTGTGGAAAATTATTCATGACGAACTGCACATGTCTAAGGTGTCTGTATGGTGGGTTCCACGTTTGCTAACCCCTTTCCAAAAGCAAACACGACGTAATCTTTCATGACAGATGTTGATGCTGTTGAAACAGGATGAAGATGACTTTTTTGATCGTTTGGTAACCATGGATAAATCCTGGATCAATCAGTATTATCCAGAGAAAAAAAACCATGAGCATGGAATGGAAACATGCCGATTCCCCCCTCCCAAAAAAGCCAAAGGTACAAAAGTCAGCTGGGAAGGTCATGCTTTCAGTTTTATGTGACTGTCGTGGAGTCATCCTTACAGATTATCTTTCCAAGTGTCAAACAATCACTGGCAGATACTACTGCAATCTTCTGGACAAGTTATGAGCAGCTCTGATTAAGAAACGACGCAGTATGCTCTCCAAAATTGTTCGTCTTCTGTCTGACAATGCACCAGCTCATTCACCTCAAGTTGTAGTTGACAAAACAAGGGAATGTGGCTTTGAATTAAAAGTACAATTGCACAAACTCAAAATGTTCTTTATTTCCACCGAATTACAGTTGGAACACTTGCCGATTACATAGAATTACGTAACGCACACGATTACAATCCACCAGTTCGTCTGTCACAGGTCCACTCCACACTCGCAATTACGTACAACTCCTCTGATACACGTACGCAGTCTTTCAGTCCTGTTAGCTAGCACTGCGCTCCTCATGGCTGTTTGCCAAGAACTGACTGAACTTTTTTTTACTAACTACTAAGGGATAGAAGGTGAAAAGTTAGGGATGGTAGTTTGAGTGGCTTCGTGGGATCCCGCTTAAAGCACTGCCGTTAGTAAAGGTGAAGTTGAGGAGCTGGCCGTCAATAACGGCGAGCGGTTGAGGAATGCTTGCCAGGCGTCGAACATGACCAAAAGGCCCTGAACGAGGTGCGTGGAGAGTAAGGGTGAAAGCGTGAGAGGTATTCAGGGTAAGGAGTAGAAATGAAAGTCTTTATTGTCAGTATATATAAATCTTGTATTGAAGGGCATTATATCCGGCAGTTATTGCCTAGGGGGGGAGAGTTTTCTTGGCGTCGTCATGTGTACGGTGGTGTGCGTGGTCGTTTCCAGCTGTCGAAGTGAGCCTTGAGTCTCCTGGTTGTTTCTGCGTTGTAGTCGGCGATGATTTCTTCTGGGTATTTCAGGTCATTTATTCGTGTGTTGAGGCTGGTGTACACTTCTCTAAGTGTTGGGTGGAGCTGGTCAAGTCTATCTATGAGAGTGGAAGAGTCCGTTGGCTGGCAGGGAAGTGTGTCGGTGAGGTGAGTCTCCACTCGGTGCATCTTGCGTTGAAGTGAGGCAAGTGTGTCTTTATGTTCCATGGCTAGCTGCTCTGTGCGTTGAAGTTGGGAGTTGATGGTCCCTGTTGTCTGCAGTAGTTTGGTTATTGTAGAGGTGAGTTTGTCCAGTGGAGTAAGTCCGTCGGTTATTAGTCGGTGCGTAGTTTTCAATGTGTATCGGAGGTCAATGAGGGCGGCGTGGTTGTCATTCTGTTGTAGGGCAGCGGCGGTGACGGATTCCTCCAGGTTGCGCAGGCGCTGGTTGAGGTTTAGGACCTCTTCCGCTGGAGTCCGGTGGTTAGCAGCGTTGACTGTTGTGAGGAGCTCTTCAAGGGACTGGAGTCTGCTGTTGACTTGTTGCAGGTCCTCCCGGAGACAACCATGTGCTTGCTGCCATGCCGCAGGTTTGCTGGTGGCATTGCTCCGGGGTGTTGGCCTCGCTGGGTTTGCGCGAGGGTACGTAGGGCACTGCATCTGCCCTGTGAAATGGCCGACGCCGTCAGAAGTAGCACAGTACCGGCGGCGTCTGCGGAGATCGTGGACCCTGCATGATGAAGTTGGAGCGTGAGAGCCACAGTAATGGCACCGTGGTGGCGCGGTGCATGTGTCTGCGCGGTGCCCGTAGGTGCAGCAGTTCCGGCACGGGATGTGTCGCTGCAGTCTGCTGGCCTCCACCTTCAAGAGCTGGCCCAATATGGGCAGACTTGAGGCCAAGGCGGCGTCGCGGTCCCGAGCACCGGCAAATTGCAGGCGGACGCAGGTCGTTGGGCCTCGTCGCGTCGAGATCCGTGTGGCACTTATGGCTGTGGGCCACTTCTGCGTAGCAGCGGTGAGGATCGCCCACTGCAGCCCTTATATATGAAAATCGCTGTTTCTGGAAGCTTCGCGGTTCGGAACATCATACCGATTGTTTCAGACGTCAGGGGGAGGGGAAAGAGACGGTACAGGGGTCGTGCTGCACTTCTAACCATCCCCTCCGTGAGCGCTACACAGATAAATGGGTAGGCGTGGCCTCAATGCTTCCCCTCTGGCCCCTACCTGCCAGCTGGTACTCTCGGGAATTCCGATGTTTGGGTGACAATATTTTTTAAAGGCTGATAAAACTTTGCGGCATCCACTCGTACATCTCCTAAAGGGACTGGCATCAGTAGATGAAGCTGTCGAGTTGTCATCTTTCCACTTCTACATAAACATCTGCATCTGTTCTCTCCGATTCTCTCCATATAGTTCTTCTGGCTCTCCTTCTTTCGGTAGCTTCTGCTCTTCTTTGCAATATCCATAAATGGCGTTTTCTATTCATCAGTCGTGTATCTTAGATCTTCTCAATTCTGGTAATCTGTATTTTCAGTTTCTCCTGGCCTTAATGTTCCCCTCCGACAATCTCTTAAATAATATTCCTTTTTCATGGGTTACAATATTCCTAAAAGTACGTAAATAATTCACATAATACTGTGCGGCCATCACACAGCACGTCAGCTGAGACTCCCTTCACCAACACATAACGCATTGCGCTTGTTTATGGCTCGCAACAGCAGTTTAACTGAAGCCGCTCTATTTTGTTTTATTTCTATTCCATGCTAATGCATTTACGAGTATTAAACAGTATCCATTGTTTCATTTTCGCGCATATAAATTCACAAAGTTTGAGTGATAATTAAGTTACCAGTGTTGTTTCCATTATAGCTCAAAGCAATTACACATTACCACAAAGGATTTTTTACTTACGATACATATGCAATGACAAACTCTTGTATGGGAGTTACAAAGCGATTACAAAGAGAATGTCTCGGGTTCATGTAATCATATTGTGGCCAGCGCATTCACGTGTTTACATAATTGTATATAAATTTATCCAGAGTATGCTTGCACATAAATTGTGTGCCAAAAATTCGCATGCATTAAAAAATGAATAAAATTTGGAGGAGAAATTCATTCAATTTTAGATGTTGATTTCTGTAGAGTGAATACAATTTTGTGTGAAGATACCAGAAATGTGTAGGTTGAGGAGAACAAATGTTTAACATCTTGGTTATTATCATTTTAAGTTTAATGTAGCTGCAATTACTGGAAGCAGTTATGAGAATATTTTACCTCTTTCTGCTGTAGACCGACGCAGTGTGAGATAAAAACGTTGTATAAGAATGTTGTGTCTGCATGCAGAACTGAATGCTGTAAATGATAACCTATGTACAGGAAGTTGACTAACAGAGAATAGTAACTAAAACTGGCCAATACAGAATACCTGTGGAAAACATATCGCAACATTAGGTTAATTAGTGATTGAGTACAACGTGTCCCCCCCTCTAATTTACGTTAAGTTATATCGGACGTTAAATAAAATGGGTAAAATAGTGCTCAAATGAGCCCAGGTCGATAGAGCTCAAGAATTACCCACATTAATCTTTCAGGATAAGGGAAAAATGTTATCCAGATGACTCACCCTGCCGTGAACGTGAGGCGGACACACTACCAACTCTACGATACAGAGGCTGGTAGAACGTGAGTGAGGAGAAATAGTGTTGCGAGTGATATAGGTTATAATCAGAGCTAGGAAGTTCGTACCGATTTCCTTGAGCAGTGTAAGAGCGGCCAGGCATGACTATTCAACGCACCACTACTAGCCACGGCAAGGTTCATCGTAGAATGTAACTCATTACTACAAAACAGGTGTAACTGCTTGACACAGAGCTAGGAAGTTCGTACTGATTTCCTTGAGCAGTGTAAGAGCGGCCAGGCATGGCTACACAACACAGCGCTACTAGCAAGGGCAAGGTTCATCATAGAATACAACTTATTACTACAAAACAGGTGTAACTGCATGACACAGAGCTAGGAAGTTCGTACCGATTTCCCTGAGCAGTGTAAGAGCGGCCAGGCATGGCTATACCACGCAGCGCTACTAGCAAGGGCAAGATTCATCGTAGAATACAACTTATTACTACAAAACAGGTGTAACTGCATGACACAGAACTAGGAAGTTGGTACCGATTTCCTTGAGCAGTGTAAGAGCGGCCAGGCATGGCTATACAACGCAGCGCTACTAGCAAGGGCAAGATTCATCATAGAATACAACTTATTACTACAAAACAGGTGTAACTGCATGACACAGAACTAGGAAGTTCGTACCGATTTCCCTGAGCAGTGTAAGAGCGGCCAGGCATGGCTATACCACGCAGCGCTACTAGCAAGGGCAAGGTTCATCGTAGAATGTAATTCATTACTACAAAACAGGAGTAACTGCATGAGACAGAGCTAGGAAGTTCGTACCGATTTCCTTGGGCAGTGTAAGAGCGGCCAGGCATGGCTATACCACGCAGCGCTACTAGCAAGGGCAAGGTTCATCGTAGAATGTAACTCATGACTACAAAACAGGAGTAACTGCATGGCACAGAGCTAGGAAGTTGGTACTGATTTCCTTGAGCAGTGTAAGAGCGGCCAGGCATGGCTATACAACGCAGCGCTACTAGCAAGGGCAAGATTCATCATAGAATACAACTTATTACTACAAAACAGGTGTAACTGCATGACACAGAACTAGGAAGTTCGTACCGATTTCCCTGAGCAGTGTAAGAGCGGCCAGGCATGGCTATACCACGCAGCGCTACTAGCAAGGGCAAGGTTCATCGTAGAATGTAACTCATTACTACAAAACAGGAGTAACTGCATGAGACAGAGCTAGGAAGTTCGTACCGATTTCCTTGGGCAGTGTAAGAGCGGTCAGACATGGCTATACCACGCAGCGCTACTAGCAAGGGCAAGGTTCATCGTAGAATATAACTCATGACTACAAAACAGGAGTAACTGCATGGCACAGAGCTAGGAAGTTGGTACTGATTTCCTTGAGCAGTGTAAGAGCGGCCAGGCATGGCTATACCACGCAGCGGTAATAGCAAGGACAAGGTTCATCGTAGAATATAACTCATTACTACAAAACAGATGTAACTGCATGACACAGAGCTAGGAAGTTGGTACCGATTTCCTTGAGCAGTGTAAGAGCGGCCAGGCATGGCTATACCACGCAGCTCTACTAGCAAGGACAAGGTTCATCGTAGAATGTAACTCATTACTACAAAACAGGTGTAACTGTACGACACAGAGCTAGGAAGTTCGTACCGATTTCCTTGAGCAGTGTAAGAGCGGCCAGGCATGGCTATACCACGCAGCTCTACTAGCAAGGACAAGGTTCATCGTAGAATATAACTCATTACTACAAAACAGGTGTAACTGTACGACACAGAGCTAGGAAGTTTGTACCGATTTCCTTGAGCAGTGTAAGAGCGGCCAGGCATGGCTATACCACGCAGCTCTACTAGCAAGGACAAGGTTCATCGTAGAATATAACTCATTACTACAAAACAGGTGTAACTGTACGACACAGAGCTAGGAAGTTGGTACCGATTTCCTTGAGCAGTGTAAGAGCGGCCAGGCATGGCTATACCACGCAGCGCTACTAGCAAGGGCAAGATTCATCGTAGAATACAACTTATTACTACAAAACAGATGTAACTGCATGACACAGAACTAGGAAGTTCGTACCGATTTCCCTGAGCAGTGTAAGAGCGGCCAGGCATGGCTATACCACGCAGCGTTACTAACAAGGACAAGATTCATCGTAGAATACAACTTATTACTACAAAACAGGTGTAACTGCATGACACAGAACTAGGAAGTTCGTACCGATTTCCCTGAGCAGTGTAAGAGCGGCCAGGCATGGCTATACCACGCAGCGCTACTAGCAAGGGCAAGGTTCATCGCAGAATGTAACGCATTACTGCAAAACAGTTGTAACTGCATGACACAGAGCTAGGAAGTTCGTACCGATTTCCTTGAGCAGTGTAAGAGCGGCCAGGCATGGCTATACCACGCAGCGCTACTAGCAAGAGCAAGGTTCATCGTAGAATGTAACGCATTACTACAAAACAGTTGTAACTGCATGACACAGAGCTAGGAAGTTGGTACCGATTTCCTTGAGCAGTGTAAGAGCGGCCAGGCATGGCTATACCACGCAGCGCTACTAGCAAGGGCAAGGTTCATCGTAGAATGTAACTCATTACTACAAAACAGGTGTAACTGCATGACACAGAACTAGGAAGTTCGTACCGATTTCCTTGAGCAGTGTAAGAGCGGCCAGGCATGGCTATACCACGCAGCGCTACTAGCAAGGGCAAGGTTCATCGTAGAATGTAACGCATTACTACAAAACAGTTGTAACTGCATGACACAGAACTAGGAAGTTCGTACCGATTTCCTTGAGCAGTGTAAGAGCGGCCAGGCATGGCTATACCACGCAGCGCTACTAGCAAGGGCAAGGTTCATCGTAGAATGTAACTCATTACTACAAAACAGGTGTAACTGCATGACACAGAGCTAGGAAGTTGGTACCGATTTCCTTGAGCAGTGTAAGAGCGGCCAGGCATGGTTATACCACGCAGCGCTACCAGCAAGGGCAAGGTTCATCGTAGAATACAACTCATTACTACAAAACAGGTGTAACTGCTTGACACAGAGCACGTTGGTAGAAAGGAAGACATTCGAATAACATCTTTGTTGTGCTTCAAAGACGAGCAACTAAATTTGCTGTGCAACCATTGTATGTTTTCTAGAAGTGTACATGTATTCATGTCTTTACTTTATTATTTACATTTATATTTCAGTGTGATGCTTCAACAAACATAGAAAAAAGAGAAGCCAGATCGAGAAACTAAATTAGCTGAAATCATTAACGAATTTGCAAAAGATTGTCAGTCAACTAAATCTTGCCATAGCCGGGATTTGAACCACGGATCTTCTGGTCTCCGTCCAGCCGCTCTAACCCTTGAGCTACTATGGCCAACGTCCAGACATGACATTAAATTTTCCAACCGACTCGTCTTTCTCCCGGTAAACCACTTAGGAGTTCTCATAAACACATGAGACAACTACCTTAATGGCGACTTACTGTGCTGTAAGTACTTTAAGGTCCGGGCTTTATAGTTCGGACCACTATTAGGTACAATTAATGGAAAATTATTTGTTCTTTCACACTAGCCGTGTGTAGGACGCACTATGAAATGGTATAGCCAGACTGAACTCCTAGTGGTTTACCGGGAGAAACACGAGTCAGTTGGAGAATTTAATGTCATGCTGGCACGTTGGCCAAGTAGCTCAAATGGTTTAGAGTGGCTGGACGGAAACCAGAAGATCCGTGGTTGAAATCCCGGCTATGGTATTGAATTTTTCAGTCTGGCTATACCCTTTCATTGTGCGTCCTACACACGTCTATTGTGAAAGAACAATTAATTTTCCAACTAAAACTTGTTTTACGCGACATAGAATAAGTTTTTCATATGAAAGGCTTCATATGTACATTATTGTTTTTAATAATAGGAAGTCAGATGAGAAAATATGAAAATTCCTGATTTGTCATTTTGTCTAGTAACAGTCTTCAGATATTTAAGAAATTAATTTTATTATTTGGATATTATTTTACATTAGATCAGGAAATGTTACAACCCGCGTTATAATTGCTTGGGTGTTGCTACAATGTGCCTATTTAAATGATGAGATCAACTAGAGGCAAACCCATATGCACTAAATAAGCATTTGTATGTTTTACATAATGATCTAAACAGATGTGCATTTACGAATGTCTCATAAGTCATTTGTTTTTCTCTGGGCAACCGGTTTCAATGCCTCTCCGCTGTTTTTGTTATCTATGACTTGTTTGGTAGTCGGGAGAGGGTCAGTCGCAACCTGCATAGAGAACTTCCTAGCCCTGATTATAATAAAAGGAGAGAGATAATTAAAAATTCTGAAAGTGTCAATTTTCGTCAAAAAAGCTGAGTAATCTTATTTTCTAAGACACTAAATACAACAAATAATGGGTAAACAAGTAAATTTCAGTAAGAGAAGAAAAGCGTCTGCCCGGTAGAGTATAAAAGATGGGCGGTTCCGAGGAAAGTTCCTGCAATTCTGAACCTCTAGAGGTCAATTTCACGTCAGTCTTTGCGGGTGGAGAGCACGTGAACCTTGAATGTAAATTCAACATAGCGGTACGTTAACTGGAAATAATATGTAATTCAAGGAATTGCAAAGTAGTTCGGGAAAGTATATTATGTATCTAGTTAGTAACTTTACTTCTGTTGTTTATTCAACTGCTAAAGCTGCAAGTAGTTATAGGTGACGTTATTCAACTCTCATTACACAACTAGGCAAATTTAGTTAAGTGGAAATAATGACTACAGAAGAGAAGCAACTTCAGTAATGCACTGCAATAGTAGACATTAACCGTCACCACTGCAACTTCATTGTCGTTTATTGTCTAAATAAACGTCTCCTATTGATTTGAAATTTCAGGATACCAGCACTAATTAACAACAAGAAACGGAAGCAAGAATATGGGAAGTTTTGACTGAATGGATAGAAGCCCGTGCTATATATATATAGCCACATAACATTTTGGAACTGAGCTCTTATGAGGAAAACCTTCTTTAAAAATGTTTAACACATCTAAGGCAGAGTTTCAGAGACTTTTATAAGTTCCTCCAGCAATAAATCTTTTTAACTACACTGGAGCGTAGAGTGACTGACAGCAGTTGCTTAAATACAAACACGTGGCAGTTGGGCTCATAGACCCCAGAGTTCTCTCGGGATGTTAGCGTGGAAACTTCTCTGCTAAAACTGAATGCTATGCTATTTCTGTGTTCCTTTAACCTTTCAACAGAAATGTAGCAACCGGAGAAACCAAGAAAATATATAAAACACTCTGCTTCAAATAATTATGTAAAGAGACATTTAATAAATTAATATTTAGTCAACTTCTTTTCTAAGAATGTAAGACCTGGAATGGGATTTTGAAAGCTTCTTAATTAGTACAATCACACTACTTTTTCACGCAATACATATTTTGTTGTAGTTATATAGAAGCTTATAGAATGCTAGTACGACATTCAACGGTGCAAAAAGAGGGTTCCTGTATATATGCTGGATTTAATACTTTGAACATCCTTTACCTGACCTGACGAGAAATAAAGCTACTTTCCAGGTTTGGGTAGACTGAAATACTGGAAATTCAGACCCAAACATATAGGTACAAAAGCAATAATGAAATTCAGAAGACTTTAAGTGATAGTCGATTCCTTTAAGAGCTGGCTATAAAATGGCTTTGGAAATATGTTTTCTTATCACTATGAGGGGAATAAAGAAACATAAGAAAGAGAAAAACAAATTACGACCTCCCATTTAAGAGAAGTGCAAGTATAGGAAAACTGAAACAAAAGCAAGAAGTAGATAGAGTCAACATGAAAAATTCAATGCCATGGCCGGGATTTGGACCACGGATCTCCTGGTTTCCGTCCAGTTGGTCTTAACCTTTGAATTACCATTGCCAACGTGCCGTCCTGACACTAAATTCTCCATTTGACTCGTATATTTCCCCGGTAGACCACTAGGGACTCTCGCATCCGAGATACACCGTTTGTGGTGATTTACTATCGTAAGTACTTGAGTCCCAGGCTTCATCATTTAACTCTTATTATTTTAGTTAGTTGATTTAATCATTTTTTCATACTAGCCATATATAGGCTAAGAATTTTGATAGATAAAGTCAACATGACAAATTCAATGCCATGGCCGGGATTTGAACCACGGATCTCCTGGTTTCCGTCCAGTAGCTCTCACCCATTGAGCTACCATGGCCAACTTGCCGTCATGACAAAAAATTACGAGTCAAATAGAGAATTTAGTGTTATGACGGCAAGTTGGTCATGGTTGCTCAATGGGTTAGAGCGACTGGACGTGGTTCAAATCCCGGCCATGGCATTGAATTTTTCATGTTGACTCTATCCATCAAAAACCTTAGCTTACATATGGCTAGTGTGAAGAAATGATTAATTTTCATCAATTAACTAAAACGCAAGAAATATTTCCGAAATGATTAGATTATAATCAGGGAGAATTGAACAGGAGGGTCAGAATTTCTACCTGCTCAGTCCGAAACCTGAGATCTATTGTACAGTTTTACTCCCTGTTTCCTCTAATTCTTCCCTCCTTAAACTTCAATAATTTTGAGAAATCGATGGATTAGGTTTTTGTTCGATACAATCTTCTTTGGATCCAGTGTACCAAGTTGAATATATCTATTTACTTACAGTGTTTCACACTGGAATATTAAATGCGAGGCCGTTTGCTACTCTATTCCACGCAACCTGCATATTGGCTTCTGGGACAGCCCCATTTGTTGCATATGTTTTTGGAAGTTCCCATGTCCGGTCATCAGGCTCACCCTGAGACTCATCTGTTTCTTAGTTTACTTGGGAACTACAGTATTTCTTTCAGGACATGGTTGTTGCATCATTAGCTTACAAAGAATTTTTTTCCCAGTATTCTATATGCTGTCTTTGAACCCAACTTAATAACTTAACTTAATTTTTTACGGTCATAATTTTTCGCACTAAAATTCAATCTTATTATATTCTCTTAGCTTAATGTGAAAAAACACGACATAGTAGTTTCATTGTTGGTACTCCTGGTTCCCGCCTGTGAGAACCAGGAGAGTTCAGACATGTTCAGTATCGCCTACCGCTGCAATGGAGGTAACATGCAGTTAAAGTTGATGGTAGAGGAAGATCCGGAGTTACTTTCGAACGTAATCACTGCTGATGAAACTTGGCTACATCATTTTGATCCTGAGAACAAACAGCAAAGATCAGTGTGGAAATCTCCTTCATCACCAACCCCCAAAACAGCAAAAGTGGTTGCTCCTGCTGGGAAAGATATGGTCATCTCATTCTTTGTAATTCACGTTGTACCTGCACACACATCAGTAACTGGACAATACTACAGGGATGTCCTGAAAACATTGCAAGTCCATATCAGGCGCAAAACACCACATTTCGTGAAGCAGGCTGGATTCTGCACCACGATAATGCGTGGCCGCATATTGCCAATGTTGTTGCTGAATATCTTGCAAGAATCAACGTGAAGTGCATACCTCACCCTCCCTATAGTCCGGAGTTAACCCCATGTGACATTTTTCTATTTCCTAACTTAAAAAAACGCCTTCGTGGGAGGATTATCCATCATCAGAAGCAGTGGTGAAGGCTGCGGAGGCGATTTTGAAGGATCTCTCAAAAATGGTTTCCAGCATGTCTTTGAAGACTGGCAGAAACGCTGGGACAAGTGCATTCCATTCAGGGGAGACTATTTTTAAAAAGGACTATCAAAATTATGAGGATGGGTAAAGGTACGTTTTCAAAAAAGTTGATTATTCCTTATTGAACAGCCCTCGTGTAACAGATGTTATAATTAATTTGGTAATACCTAAGGCAGGTTCTGGGACTATAAGTGGGTCTTGCTCCCCTCTTGGCCAGTCTGTCTGTCATTTCATTTCCCACACCCCAGAGTGGCCAGGGACCCATACTACAGTAAGTCTATTAGGTTCCCCTAGCCTTTCTAGAGCTTCTCGGCATTCCTCAACGATCTTTGAACTCGTAAGATGCACTGATGTATTTTTTTATCTTGAAAAGTGCAGAGCGATGCACAGTGGTATCTGGACGAGTCCACCTCAGAACGATTGCAACTGGAGGGGAGGGCAGGTCAGTTGCGTACCAGTTGCGAGGGACTAAACACGTGCAGAGCTACTCGGTAACACTACAGCTTGTTTCAAAATGTGCTTGTCTCCTGGTTCCAACAGAGCATTTATAAATGACGCCTCCTAGCAGCACATTAGGAAATAAAGTGCTACATTTAAAAACACAAGAAGTAATAACCAATATCCATAGATTCATAAAAAAGGAACAATGGTCTGGGTCAGCTATAAAACTCTGGGTAAGGGTATCTGAGGCTACAGTTGTGTCTGAAAGCAGTTTAGGAGAGTTATTAAGGAAAGAAAAGCCATTGGTGCTAGTGCAACAACGTCCTTCTCTATGCCCAGTAAACAAAGATTAAGAACATGTACAAAATCTAATTTGGATGTTTTAATTCAGAAGTAATTAGGCGAACTGTGAATAATTTTTAAAACACAGAAAAACAAAGACCAACTTTGAAGAAAGTGCTTATGAAGCTAAAAATTCTACTGACTTCCAAGGCAGTGTCTGAACATAGAGAAGAGTTCTTTTGAAGCTAGGATTATTTGAAAAAAAAAAAAGCACTAAGCGTGACAGACAAATTTTAATTTGAACATCGCAACATACGTGCAAAAAGGCTTAAGTATTTATGAAATATTCGGAGATATCGAAGTGAAGTTTATATAGTTTATATGGATGAAACTTATATAAATACAGCACATACTGGACCATATGCCTGGAGTGAAATACGTTACAGGGACTCTTCAGCGATATTGAAAGGCCGACATTTGTTTATCATGCCTGCTGGAAGAGAACAGGGTTTTGTTCCAAATGCCTATGTGCTATTTAAGATCCAACAAAAGCGTGGAGATCATTACCATAGTAAGAATTACATTTTAGTTTATAAGAGCTGCAAAACTGGCTTCGAGAATGACATTTGTTTTTAGACACCTTATGCACTGCCCTCCCCTTTCGTAATCTTACGCGTGTGACGCATTGTGGCGATAGGTGCACTATCTCCACCACAGTTGCTACTCATCCCTACCGTGCAGGATTTCTGTCAAGATAAAATAATACATCTGTACTGAAAGTGCCTTAAGCGCTGCCTGTCTGTCTCAGTACCTCTAGATCTCAGACCTAGCATAGCATCTTTCCACACACTCCTGCATTAGAAATAAACTCCACGACAAAGATGTTTTTAATCAAAATGTTTATGCTTAACTGAAATCCCCAACATGGTTTTAAATGTTGGTTAGAATGCAGTAGTACTATGCAGTACGTGCTTCTGAATGTAATAAACGACGACTTAAAAAGACCATGTGAATGTAACATCAGATTGTTCATTCTGTAGAGTGCCTAAACGCAGCATTCTGTCTGTAATGTCTTGCATGTCGCATTCCAGTTCGCTTCCGGGGAAACGGAAGCTTGCTCACAAATTATATACTACAACAACAATAAAATGAAAAACGGGGAGACAAAAAAAATCAGAGACTTTGTTTTGTTTAAGAGGAAACGGAAAATGAAGGTCCCATGCACAAACAATATTCACAACTGTTGTCCTCTCTGGTTCTGTGTTTATCTTAGCTCATTTAAATTCCTTTGTTTCTCATGTAATTAAAGGAGTTAATGAGTGCCGCTTAATGCTACCGTTCTCACGCATGCGCATTGTGAGCTGACAACATAAGGAATGTACAAACAAGCTTTATAATTCTTAGAGTTCAAGACACAGTTACTCTCTCCAACAATGAGCAGCATCTGTCTTTCTCTTACAGCACCGTACGCTCGTATGATACGCAAGTTTGGAAAACAAAACTCACTGAAAATTACCATTTACTTTGACAATATTCTGTTTATCTTTTATTTTATCAAAAACATATATGCTTTATATATACTATTTCCTGGTCATTGTCGTCAGATACAACCCCGGGAACAATGACCTTGCCCTATCGCATTCTTAACAAACGCGCAGTAATTATATGTTCCGAAAATATTGAAGTCTCACCCAACATATCTATGGCCACGCCGTGGCTCAGTGGTTAGACCGCTTGGCTCTCACCAAGGCGGTCCCGGTTCGATCCCAGGCAACCGCAAAGTGAGATTTGTGGTGGACAACACGGCGCTGGGGCGAGTTTTCTCCGAGATCTCCGGTTTCCCCCGCCATTTCATTCCACCGGTGCTCCATCTGCATCTCATGTATCATCAGTGTCATCGCCTGCGGTGCCGTATGTAGTAAAAGCGGGCGTTAAGCACTACACCCAACATATCTATCTATATCTAATCTATGGAATAGAAATATGGGGTTCAGCAGCCAAAACACACATCGATAAACTGCTTATTTACCAAAAGAAGTGTGTTAGGGTCATGTATAATATAAAAGCAAGAGAATCTTGCAGGGATACCTTTATAAATAAAAAATAATCACCATCTACTCTCTGTATGCTTATACAGCTATAATGTTTATTGTGGACAAGTGTAATCCAGCTAAAAACAATCAGGTACATGAACATAACCCAGAACCAATATGAATTACTATAGAGATAGAGTAATTAAAACTGTCTCTCAAAAGGATGTACATATACTAGGAATTAAGCTTTACAACAAACTGCCATCTGGTATTAAATCAATAGCTAGCATCTCAAAACAGCAGTTTAAATGGAAGTTAAAGGCTTTCCTCATAAATAACTTAAATGAATTATGACATAGCAGCTTTAAGTATACTTGAAAGTGATAAATTCATTATGCTGATTAAGGGATCATGTGTAGAATTAGTTTCTAATGCTGTAATTGACTCTGTAAATTAGATTCTAATGTTGTAGAATTGACTATGTACAAGTAGTATTAATGATGAAAAATTGACTATGTCAGAAATTGTAACCAACAATCTATTGATAATATTTATTTGCTTTTTGTACTTTAGACTTTTGTTGGATCCTGTATCTGTTACAGTTTTTAGTCTTATGTAACTTTTTATATTTATCTTTTTATCTTGAACTGACGTGTCCTATAACATATGTATTATGTTCCAAAGTATGAAATAAATATAATTACAATTACATGGTTACTGTGTTTTGTGTTGCGACAGCTGTATATGCCCGCCTTGGTAGCGTGGGCCGCGCCGTGGCTCAGTGGTTAGACCGCTTGGCTCTCACCAAGGCGACCCGGGTTCAATCCCAGGTGAATGCAAAGTGAGATTTGTTGTGGACAACACGGCGCTGGGGCGGCTTTTCTCCGGGACCTCTGGTTTCCCCCGCCATCTCATTCCACCGGAAATGTGTAGGGTTTATCGCCCGCTTTTACTGCATACGGCACCGCAGGCGGTGCTCCATCTTCATCTTTATCTCATGTATCATCAGTGTCACCGCCTGCGGTGCCATATGTAGTAAAAGCGGGCGTTAAACACTACACATTTCATTTCATTTCACATTGGTAGTGTGGATGGTAGCGTGTCTACCTCACGTTCAAGAGGTCCCGAGTTCGATTCTCGGTCATGGTGAGTTACCTGGATAGAAGAACTTTCACAACTTACAGAAATTTGTATCAATCAAAATTTTTTCAGCTTTAATGGACAGATCTATAAACAAAAAACAGGCCTAGCTATGGGCAACCCATTGTCTCCCTTCTTGGCAGATTTATTTATGAGTGCTTTTGAAACACATATCACAAAAGCTTTTCCAAATTATTTCAAAGTGTGGTATCGCTATGTTGACGACATTTTTGCAATAGTACCTAAAAACTCATACAAGATGGTGTTAGACTTTTGAATATACAAAATCCAGCTATAAAATTTACATTGGAAACAGAAGAGGATGGTGTGCTCCCCTTTTTGGACATCAAGATAAAAAAAAAAAAAAAAAAAAAAAAAAAAAAAAAAAAAAAAATTAACAACAGACTCACTTTTGGTATTTACAGGAAACCGACACACACAGATAATTACATTAAGAACAACAGTTTCAACCCAAAACAACACCAACATGCCATTTTCAACAGTTTAATCTTTCGGATGATCAACTTTCCTCTAAACAGAGAAAATTATCAAGAAGAATACCTACACATAAAAAGTAGCTATATCCAACGGTTTCAACCCAAATTTAGTAGACAAAACAGTTAACAGACTCAACAGAGCTAAGATAATAAAAGAAACCACCACCCTAGAACCTACAGGAGAAAAAGAGAAAAAAACTTTTTAAAAAATTCACCTTCCACCCATCAGCCTATAAAAAATTCCAAAAAATCTTCTCCAAACATAACATAACTCTTGCACCTCAAAATAGGTTTAATATCAGAAATTTGTTAAAAGGCCCTCCCAAAAATTCAATCACTACTAAAGAAAAACCAGGAATCTATGAGATCAAATGTGAAACTTGCCCTAAAATTTATATAGGAAAAAAAAAGAAATATTAACATCAGAACTAAAGAACATCAGAACTAAAGAACATCTAAGAAAAATTAAAAATTGTGAAACAGAAAAAGTCAGCAGTGGCTTTTCATTTTTTGAATACTAGACATGACATCAATTTGGTAACATCTCTAATAAAATACGTTAATCACCCCATAGACCTTTCCGTATGGGAAAAAAATCTTCATTAACAAAAATCGTCATAGAGTCATGAATTTTGAAACTCCACCACCGGACATCTTTGACAAGTACATCACGCCATCTATTGACAATATGGAGAAAGAAGAAACCACTACAACTTGCACTAGTCGAGTATCAGCTGATGATAGGAGCAAGAGCTCTTGAAACATGTCCTGTGAATAAACAGTGTGAGTGAAGCAATGTGCCAATATATTCTCGGTTCACTTTTGTACCTGGATAGAGTTTTTCCGGGGTTTCCCTTATCCTGAAAGACGAATGTCAGGTAACTCTAAGCTCCATGTGCCCCGGGTTCATTTGAGCATCATTTCACCCATTTCATTCATCGTCCGATATGATTTAACGTTGGAGGACGTAAATTACAACAACAACAACAACAACAACAAAAGCTGGATACAATACAGTATACATACTATATGCGCGCGATATGAAGAGGATCAGGTTCCTCATTCGGTAAGTTTCATTTAACTCCGTAAACATAGATGACAACTTTGAAATTTGAAATGCGCTACACACTGACATCTAGTGGCTAATACGCTAAGCTTTATCATGTCCAGCATATTTCGTTTTGATCAACTTCGAGGTTAATTAACTAACCAGTTTACAACAATCGTATGTTAGAATTAGACTTTTAGTTCGTCCTTGGCAACATATACATGTTATGAGACACGTTAAAATGTATAAATATAGTATATACAGAAAGTCAAATTGATTACATACAATATACACAGTAAACAGCTTTTCTATGGTTTCATGTGGTATTTGCATAGACTAATTTACTACAAGAAATGTCATAATATAAATATTACAGGTTTGTGAATGTACTGTGCTCCCAGTGCTCATTTGCATGGTTATAATTCTAAAAATTCATTAACCGTATAAAAACAGTGTACATGAAAAAATTTCTTAACCTTTTTCTTAAAGTGTTTTAATGATGCAGCTTGTTTAAATGAATTTGGAAGTTTATTATATAACATTATCCCTTTGTAGTTAAAGATTCCTTCATAAAGGCTCGTTTGGTGCGCTCGAATTGTCAGATTATCCTTGTTACGAGTGTGGTACATCAGCATTTACTTGAAAATGATTTATATTTGTATAAACATTTGTGGATGTTATGGCTCTCGTAAGGGGACACATTATTACTCGTCTAGCTCCGTATAACTGTGATCTGAATGCAATTGAGCCGGTGTGGGCAAAACTAACGAAAGTTTTCAGAGGATACAACGTTACTTGTGATATTTTCGCTTATCTTACATGCTATTTTGCTGAACTGTGTTTTTCAAGGTTGACCATACTGCAGAAACAAAAGAGCGTAAGCTCTCGTTTCTTCCCCTCTACCCGCACCACACCGTAAATCCAGCGCTCAATTTATCTTGCGCGTAGTTTCTAATACATGATTAATTTACGTTAGATTGGCAAAAATATAACCACAAAGGAGTAAGTTAGTGCATTTTGTTCATGGAAGAAGAGAAATATTACGTATTAATGAAAATATGTATACTTGACACAAATATTAGTGGATAAAGTTCAGTACGTATAAAAATTACTGTGTATCTGCGAATATGTTAGAGGTGAATAATTTGCAAGCCAGGTACAATTGAATTTTATATGTATACAGTGCGAACTCGCTATTCATTCATTTATTTGTAGTGGTAATGCAAAGATTATAGAATTACAAATCAAATATATAGTGACCATCATTTCAAAAATTTGACTGGGGGTCTTACATCCCATCTGTAAAAGTTGTTTTGATTTATATTTAAAAAGGGTTTGAAACAAATTATAAATTTTTAAAAGAAAAAAAATGTGTGAAAATATATGTAATTTTGTGATTGGCTGTAGTAATAATTGTATTACGTAAAGTAGTGACGTAGTAGTAAATCGGCCAATAATATAAAAGTAATATATGGGTAGCGACAGTAATGAAGGATTAAATAATCTTGGTGTAGAAACCGAAAGAAAATTCGTTTTTCTTTCTGAACGCCAAACATATCGGACGGTTTTTAAATTGCTCGAAAATATTTAAGTATTAATTCAATTTGAAGTATTAGATTGATTCCGATCACAGTATAAAGTTTTGTGATAAGAATTGTAATGGATTTGGTGTTAAAATATAAACAAAAGATTGATTTTTTTATAGAAATTCAAATTAAAATCCTTAATGATTACTTCACTCGTTATCACCCTTGTAACTTTTCATTGCTCGTAAGTGAGAATATAACAGAAGAATATTAAAAGCTAGCCGAGGAATAATTAAGGTTTACTTCGGGGAACATCTTCTTCATCAAGTCATAATATTTTGGACGAAGGTAAGATCGACGAAGTAAGACCAACGACGGGAAACGAGATACCAGCACGAATCTTGTTATAGTATATGTTGCCGCAACTTTGGGGCATCGAAACCCACAACAACGGAGGAATCCTGCTACACATCTTATATCTATAACAAACTATTCCTGTAAACATGTATGCCTATTAGGGCAAATTAAGATTTTGTAAGAAGAGTTTGTGGTGGAATGGATACAGCTGGTCATGTTGAACTAAAACAGCTTAAACTCCTGTAAACAAATGAAAACGAGTACATGGTAAACAAATGCACCATCCATTAAAAACTTTAATGATGTATCCAAATACTTGCGTAACCAAGCACTTAAGCAAAATATATATTGTGAATACCAACTTTTTTGTGTAATTCATTAATATAGATTTACGGAGTGAGTAAAGAGTGTGGAGCAATGCTTGTAACTTTGTTATTATAGTTTTGTGAACTGGTATTTTTATAAAAGATGTAAGATATCTACATAGTTTAATATTACTTTGATTGTAAATAGGCCATGACCTCTATTTTTAATGGCAACATTTTCGCTTTTTGTCCTCAGGTCTCGGAAGTAGAGGTAGATGCTTTTTTCAACTGTAATTCAAATTTATTAGGAAATATTACAGCATATGAAAAATGGTGCTCAAAATGGCCTCTATTTACTGCCAAACAATGCCAAAGTCTGTCTTTGAAATTTGTTAATGCTTTCAGTGACACTGTTCGCCAGATAAGCTGCATGCAGTAAGGTCCTAAAAAATTTAAATTGCGCTTTGAAAGGGTATTTGTATGTACGTTCTGAGACTTGCCATTTAATAGAAAAAAAGGAAGTGACGCCCTTTAATTGGTAATCACAGTAATACGAGGACATGTTGATATCTTAAATCTTTTCTAAAAAGACAGTCTTAAATAACAGTATTTTGTAACGCTGATATTTTCTTCCTGGAAGCAGGTAACTAACTCGTAAATCGACATCCCAACGACGAATGTGGTAGAATATTGTAATATCTTCTTCAACCTTAGTAACCGTTGAAAGCTTTTAACAGAAAAACAGAACAATCTTAGCGCGGAGTCATCATCATTATCATCGTCATCCCCTTACCTCAGTCGTAACAAAGACTTGAAGGGGGATGATAAATGCGCAGCGCTTCTCCCGAACAAGAATTAACTTTTTTTTTTTTTTTCGAGAAATGGCAGCCTGGTACTGCCTTTCACACACTTTTGTATTGATTATCGCCCTACAATACATGCACCAACCACTGGAATCTCATCAGAACCCAGGTGTTCAGCTTCAGGGAGTTTTAATAAAATCGATACATTATGCTTCACCACGTCTGATTGACGGCAGGATTGTTGACCTCTGACAACATTCTTAACACTTGTACCTCTGTTAATTAACGTATACTCGATCAATCACTCACATAATGTTTTATTTCGATGAAAAGATCGCTTTTAACGTTCAACCCTACCTTATATTTACAGTAATAGCTTTTCATGTAACTGTTAAATCGAAATGTTACAATTTCTATCTTGGATGAGGTTCTGTGACGTCACTTGTCTAGTAGTTAGCCTGGAATTATATCGAACTAGTATTTCCGCAGAGGCATACGACTCATTTTCGGAGATGTTGCCTATAATCTGTCTCAACCTAACCTAGTCCCGCTGACATGTATCACTCCGCGTACAACTACCCTCCCCCTCACTCTAATTGGCAAATGCTTTCGGGTCATAGGCCATAGGCGGTGCCTTCCCGTCACATTTAAACCTGCAGTAAACGTCATAATAATTGTCAGGAAGATAGATAAAATCATACAAATAAGAATATGAAGGCATGCAAAAATACAAGTTTATAATGAAACTGAAAGAATGAGCAATGAAATTGAAACAAGTTTATAATGAAAGGCCTTCGGCGTTTTTCACTAGAATTTTTTAAAACCTGCACACATACCTTGCAAAAATGTTTGTCTTTCAGTCTTAAAAGTCGTGTCACGCCATACTTGTCGTGTGTCCTTCATTCACTCAAAGTTCGTCAAGGTAGTATATTTTGCGATTTGTATCTCGGTACAATCTAATTGTCCTTAAAAAAACGTCTTCGCCACACAGCAATATCGCCCCTGGAGTGGTGAGTTTTCCTGTTGTCTCAATTGTCATCATGTCGCGATGTTCTTATGCACCCAACAATCACACCTGTAAGTTCACAGCACAGCTGTTGGACTTCTCTCACTGACAAAGACGGATTCTTTTCTGTGCATGTACCACTTCTTTGTAAAGGTTTTCCTTTGCGATACTTCAGCGGAAAACTGGTGGTAGACTCTGCCATTATACATATAATAAGTACACGCGGAATGAAGGACCAATAAAATAATTTAGCTCTCGCAATCGGCACAACACGTCTTCGAATAGCGTTATGTGACTAACGCAGTTCAAAACAAGGTCAGTGATAAAAGTCATATAAACAAATATGTCATCACTACCGCTAAATCACGTGCTATCGTGCCATGTGCTTAAGAGCAAAGGAACCTCCTCTTTACTTCGTTTAAGAATTAACATGCATTTCAGATAAATCAACTCTGTTGCGTAATATATTTAATTCAAACAGCTACGAAAATATAAATTTGACAATTCTCTTCCAACATATAAAGATATATCGCCATGTTAAATAACGAACTAATTTTTACCGTACAACAGTCTATACAACAACAGCAGCCAATGAGAGGTGATTAGGTCACGTGACCGCTAAGAGATACGGGGCAAGCTTATGTGAAACAAGGATTAGTTTAATCCTGCTGTAAACATCTAGGTGGGAAGAGAGACAGAGACAGAGATATTGGGACATTGTTGATCGTTTTAGCAAAGTTAATGGGCGTTTTCTTTTATTTGCATTCATACGATAAACCCCTCCTTTAAGTACAGTACTTTAAGTAGTTTTCTGATCACTGCTTTGTAAGAGCTGATTTAGGAGACAGAAAAGTATTCAAATGTTTCGATTGTTATAAACGTAATAGCCTCACATTTTATCTTTCTACTTCACATACCACATACATGTGTTCTTATACTAAATACAAAACAAAGATTATGGTCTTCAAAAAAGGATTCAGGTTGCGTAAGGATGAGAAATGGGAGGTTAATAGAAGAGAAATAGAGGTAGTAAGGAGATTTGATTATTTGGGTACAAGGTTGAGTTCAGATGGCAGCTGGAAAGAACAAAAAAGATGTCTGTGGCAAAAGGTAAAATGGCCATGAGAGTGATAAGATCATGCTACAGTAAACTGCCAGATATAAATGTCAAATGGTTGGAGAGGATTTATACGGCAGTAGTAGAAAATAGAATGTTACATGGATCAGAGGTTTGGGGTATAGATGAGGCTTGGAGAGAGACTGATAGAGTGCATAGATCCTTTTGTAAATACATATTGGGATTACCAATAGCATCACCTAATGGGGCAGCACAATTAGAACTAGGAAGGCATTCTACTAAAATTAAAATCTTGTCAAGGGCAATGAAATATTTATACAGAATCACTAACTTGGAAGATAGCAATATAATTAAAGAATGTTTTCATATTCAAAAGAGAAGTAACTGGGATGGGTCTTGGGCACATAAAATGTATGACTTGTTGAAGCAGATAGGTATGGGTCATTCTTGGATAAATGCAGAGTATGGGTATAGAGGCTTCTGGAAAGAAGTTAAGCTAAGATTAGAAGATATTGACAGACAAGACATTTTTGCCAATACAAGTGACAAAAGCTCACTAAGATTATATAGAGAAATAGAAATAATCTGGGGGAGGGAAGGATATATAGATATATGTAGTAAGTTAGGGCGAGAAGGTTTTGCTTGGGCGAGAACAGGAGTGAGAAACTTGAAAGGTATAGGTCAATAGAGGGAGCTAGATAAATGTCCATTGTGTGGAGAAGAGAATGCAGATTTCCATTGTATATTAAATTGTAGTCAAACAAAGATATGGAGAGAGCAGGCTTGGCTACGTAAATGGGACAGTTTGGGGGGTGAAGTAGTAATTAGAAAAATGTTGTCAGTAAAAGGAGAAAAGAACAGGAGAAATATAGGGAATTATTTAGGGAAAGTTAAAGAGAGATGGCTAAGAACAATTAAGAGAAAAATGTAGAGTGAGATAGGTGAAATGGCAGAAAGTGTAAAAAGGAGCAGAGGGCCTCCAATACACAAAAACCTAGGGTTAGGTGTATGGGGAATGAATTACTATTCAATGGTGGACAATATGATAACATGATAGGATTTTCAAGATTTAGGAATATATGGCATATTTCAGTATGGATTTTATAATTGTAATCTTGACTTTGTATTTCCATTTGTTGATGTAAAAGTAAATAAATTACTATTACTATTACTATTACTAAATACAGATTAGACAGAAGACTGGTGAAATTACACACATACTATTAACTTATTATATTAAATTAAGTTTCATTTTATTTAACAATTACTAAAGGACACTGTGATTATATAATATTTTTGCATTCCTATACCAGACAGCTCTCTCACAACGAGGTCTGTATCGAGTTGAATGCTGATTAAGATGTTATTGTTAATAGTGTGGAGTTGCTTCTGATATTTAATACTGTATTTCCTGTACATCTCGCGTACCACACAAACCAAAGAACACTTATGTAAATGCAATTTAAAATCAGTAAGCTTTTCATCATGGAGCAGGCCGGTGCTTCACCTAAAATAAAACACAATCGAGGCAAAACTTTAAAATTGTGGCGCGGGGTGAATGATCGCGCTTTATTTTGGGATGATTAAAGAAATAAACCCGGATTCGTCTATAAAAACATTGAGAAGAAACTGGTGATCTTCTTGGTGTTACTATACATATTGTTGGAATGGAACAGCAAGAATCCGGAACTCTACATCCTGAACACCGGGAAAATCGCGTAGATGCAAACAACGCGTGCAGAAATACAACGATTTTACGAAAAGGATTTTTGTTGTTGTTGTTGTAATTTACATCCTCCAACATTTAGTCATATCGGACGATGAATGAAATGGGTGAAATGATGCTCAATGCGTCCGGGGTCCATGGAGCTTAGAGTTACCCGACATTCGTCTCTCAGGATAAGGGAAAACCCCGGAAAAACCTTATCCAGGTAACTCACCCTGACCGAGATTCAAACTCGAGACCTCTTGAACGTGAGGCAGACACGCTACCATCTACGCCACGAGGCGGGCTTTACGAAAAATGCTGTACACAGTAAAGTTCATGTTATTGTTTTCAGAAATGAACCAACTCATAGATTTAATAAGTTAATGTGTAACCAAACTCTATTTATTTATTGTTTAGAAGTTAGCACTGCTATATATATACTACTAGTATTGCGAACCTTATATATGGGTGTACACGTAGCGTCTAGCACTTGGCGAGTTGAATCAGTTCCACCTTGTTGTTTACAGCAGGATTAAACTAGCGTGAGATGGAGTTAAGGATGCTCCGTGATAGATGTTGAACGTCCGGAAAAGTTGTAAACAACATTAGTTTCTTAACAGAATAACTTTTACGGTTGCATTCTGTTAACGTGTGTATATGACCCCCCCCCCAAACACACACACACACACACACACACACACACACACACACACACACACACACACACACACACACACACACATACACCCCACAGCCGTTTGACTATGTTATTTTACACTTTTGCGCGTGGCACTACGCGCTTGTTGTTTAACCCTTTCTCCATAACCTCGAAAGTAAGACAGACATTCACCTACTCACTAAACAGTTCACTTTTCAGTCATGAGGGGGCTCCTTAGTGCTCTTCAAACTGAGCATTCTCCTTGCCTGACACACATGTACTGTACTTCCTCTCAGAGCTGGCACTCACGTTAAAAATTGTGTTAAGGCAACATTATCATAATACTGTTGTTGTTCTTTTCAAATGCTAGGCTTTGGCAATGAAGCCATTAGCTCTCTCGTTCTCCAATATTTCTGTGTAGTGGGTCCGGCAGGTAGGGCTTCACAGGTTAAAAGATGTTCTTCAGTCATTTCCTCTTTTTTGTTGTCAAATGCTAGGCTTTGGCAATGAAGCCATTAGCTCTCTTGCTCTCCAATATTTCTGTGTAGTGGGTCCGGCAGGTAGGACTTCACAGGTTAAAAGATGTTCTTCAGTCATTTCCTCTTCTTTGTTGTCAAATGCTAGGCTTTGGCAATGAAGCCATTATCTCTCTTGCTCTCCAATATTTCTGTATAGTGGGTCCGGCAGGTAGCGCTTCACAGGTTAAAAGATGTTCTTCAGTCATTTCCTCTTCTTTGTTGTCAAATGCTAGGCTTTGGCAATGAAGCCATTAGCTCTCTTGCTCTCCAATATTTCTGTGTAGTGGGTCCTGCAGGTAGGGCTTCACAGGTTAGAAGATGTTCTTCAGTCATTTCCTCTTCTTTGTTGTCAAATGCTAGGCTTTGGTAATGAAGCCATTAGCTCTCTTGCTTTCCAATATTTCTGTGTAGTGGGTCCGGCAGGTAGGGCTTCACAAGTTAAAAGATGTTCTTCAGTCATTTCCTCTTCTTTGTTGTCAAATGCTAGGCTTTGGCAATGAAGCTATTAGCTCTCTTGCTCTCCAATATTTCTGTGTAGTGGGTCCGGCAGGTAGGACTTTACAGGTTAAAATATGTCCTTCAGTCATTTCCTCTTCTTAGTTGTCAAATGCTAGGCTTTGGCAATGAAGCTATTAGCTCTTTTGCTCTCTAATATTTCTTTGTAGTGGGTCCGGCAGGTAGGACTTCACAGGTTAAAAGATGTTCTTCAGTCATTTCCTCTTCTTTGTTGTCAAATGCTAGGCTTTGGCAATGAAGGCATTAGCTCTCTTGCTCTCCAATATTTCTGTATAGTGGGTACGGCAGGTAGGACTTCACAGGTTAAAAGATGTTCTTCAGTCATTTCCTCTTAATTGTTGTCAAATGCTAGGCTTTGGTAATGAAGCTATTAGCTCTCTTGCTCTCCAATATTTCTGTGTAGTGGGTCCGGCAGTTAGGACTTCACAGGCTAAAAGATGTTCTTCAGTTATTTCCTCTTCTTTGTTGTCAAATGCTAGGCTTTGGCAATGAAGCTATTAGCTCTTTTGCTCTCTAATATTTCTTTGTAGTGGGTCCGGCAGGTAGGACTTCACAGGTTAAAAGATGTTCTTCAGTCATTTCCTCTTCTTTGTTGTCAAATGCTAGGCTTTGGCAATGAAGGCATTAGCTCTCTTGCTCTCCAATATTTCTGTATAGTGGGTACGGCAGGTAGGACTTCACAGGTTAAAAGATGTTCTTCAGTCATTTCCTCTTAATTGTTGTCAAATGCTAGGCTTTGGTAATGAAGCTATTAGCTCTCTTGCTCTCCAATATTTCTGTGTAGTGGGTCCGGCAGTTAGGACTTCACAGGCTAAAAGATGTTCTTCAGTTATTTCCTCTTCTTTGTTGTCAAATGCTAGGCTTTGGCAATGAAGCCATTAGCTCTCTTGCTCTCCAATATTTCTGTGTAGTGGGTCCGGCAGGTAGGACTTCACAGTTTAAAATGTGTTCTTCAGTTATTTCCTCTTCTTTGTTGTCAAATGCTAGGCTTTGGCAATGAAGCCATTAGCTCTCTTGCTCTCCAATATTTCTGTATAGTGGGTCCGGCAGGTAGGACTTCACAGGTTAAAAGATGTTCCTCAGTCATTTCCTCCTCTTTGTTGTCAAATGCTAGGCTTTGGCAATGAAGCCATTAGCTCTTTTGCTCTCTAATATTTCTTTGTAGTGGGTCCGGCAGGTAGGGCTTCACAGGTTAAAAGATGTTCTTCAGTCATTTCCTCTTCTTTGTTGTCAAATGCTAGGCTTTGGCAATGAAGCCATTAGCTCTCTTGCTCTCCAATATTTCTGTGTAGTGGGTCCGGCAGGTAGTACTTCACAAGTTAAAAGATGTTCTTCAGTCATTTCCTCTTCTTTGTTGTCAAATGCTAGGCTTTGGCAATGAAGGCATTAGCTCTCTTGCTCTCCAATATTCCTGTGTAGTGGGTCCGGCAGGTAGGACTTCACAGGTTAAAAGATGTTCTTCAGTCATTTCCTCTTAATTGTTGTCAAATGCTAGGCTTTGGTAATGAAGCTATTAGCTCTCTTGCTCTCCAATATTTCTGTGTAGTGGGTCCGGCAGGTAGGACTTCACAGTTTAAAATGTGTTCTTCAGTTATTTCCTCTTCTTTGTTGTCAAATGCTAGGCTTTGGCAATGAAGCCATTAGCTCTCTTGCTCTCCAATATTTCTGTATAGTGGGTCCGGCAGGTAGGACTTCACAGGTTAAAAGATGTTCCTCAGTCATTTCCTCTTCTTTGTTGTCAAATGCTAGGCTTTGGCAATGAAGCCATTAGCTCTTTTGCTCTCTAATATTTCTTTGTAGTGGGTCCGGCAGGTAGGGCTTCACAGGTTAAAAGATGTTCTTCAGTCATTTCCTCTTCTTTGTTGTCAAATGCTAGGCTTTGGCAATGAAGCCATTAGCTCTCTTGCTCTCCAATATTTCTGTGTAGTGGGTCCGGCAGGTAGTACTTCACAAGTTAAAAGATGTTCTTCAGTCATTTCCTCTTCTTTGTTGTCAAATGCTAGGCTTTGGCAATGAAGGAATTAGCTCTCTTGCTCTCCAATATTTCTGTGTAGTGGGTCCGGCAGGTAGGACTTCACAGGTTAAAAGATGTTCTTCAGTCATTTCCTCTTAATTGTTGTCAAATGCTAGGCTTTGGTAATGAAGCTATTAGCTCTCTTGCTCTCCAATATTTCTGTGTAGTGGGTCCGGCAGTTAGGACTTCACAGGTTAAAAGATGTTCTTCAGTTATTTCCTCTTCTTTGTTGTCAAATGCTAGGCTTTGGCAATGAAGCCATTAGCTCTCTTGCTCTCCAATATTTCTGTGTAGTGGGTCCGGCAGGTAGGACTTCACAGTTTAAAATGTGTTCTTCAGTTATTTCCTCTTCTTTGTTGTCAAATGCTAGGCTTTGGCAATGAAGCCATTAGCTCTCTTGCTCTCCAATATTTCTGTATAGTGGGTCCGGCAGGTAGGACTTTACAGGTTAAAAGATGTTCCTCAGTCATTTCCTCTTCTTTGTTGTCAAATGCTAGGCTTTGGCAATGAAGCCATTAGCTCTCTTGCTCTCCAATATTTCTGTGAAGTGGGTCCGGCAGGTAGGACTTCACAGGTTAAAAGATGTTCTTCAGTCATTTCCTCTTCTTTGATGCACAGAGGACAATTTGGACTTGTATAAATTCCTATTCTGTGTAAGTGTTTGGCCAAATAACCATATTCTGTAAGTAATCTAAAATTTGCTACTGCAGCTTTACGTGAGATATCTGGAATAATTTCTGGATTTTTAATTAAAATGTTACATTTTTTATCTTTGGCTTTGTTAGATATTGATTGTTTTTTTTTATGTTTGCTTTGATTAGTGTTTTTATGGATGTAAAGGGTAAGTTTTTACTTTTGTTCTGAATTAAATTTGCACCTTTTTGGCAAGAAAATCAGCTGATTCATTTCCAGGAATTCCACAATGTGCAGGTATCCACATAATAAGGCTTTGATACGTACACTCTGTTTACTTCATGTTGACATTAAGTTTGGAAGAGTTGTCTTTACTATACATTTTACTGTAGATACACTATGTTTACACTGAAGTTATATTCAGATGTTTAAAGACCGGGTCCCTATAAAGTAAGTTTAAATGACAACTTAACTCTTCAAAGGAATAATGTATTTATGAAATAAAGGCATAAACAAAAATACATTCTAAAGAGTTAATATGACAAAACTTTCGTAATATAGTATGCTTTAACGAAATGTAGAATTATTGCTTTATTATGCTTTATTAGCTATAACAAACTGTAAAAGCATCATTCAGAATGAAGATAATCTCTTAAGTTATTAAAAAAGTTCAAAATATGATGTTTATATGTTCTGCAAATTTATAAACATATGTTACGTGAAATAAATTTGTTAGAGTAAGTTTTAAGAGAATTAAAAATATATATTTTTCATGCAAAGGATAGGCTAGTATGGAGCGATTTTCTTAAGAAACTTTGGTAACTTCCTTGAAAGATTATTAGCAATTATCCTACCCATTATTGTAATTCTGCTTTTTGAGCTGGTAAGACAATTTATCTAGATTTACTTCCTTTTTATTCTTTATTAACTTATTAAACATTGATCTATAAACATACAGTTCCTCCGCTTTACCCCTTATAATTGGAATCCCCATTATATTCCTAATAATGAAGGAAAAATCTCGCGACATTTATACTCCATTCAAGTTTGAAACACTAATGCCGGATTTCACCAACAGATGTTAAAATCGACGTTAACAAATGTAACGTAACAATTGTCACAGCGCTAAATCTAATGTTAAATTTCTTGCATTTCACCAACCTGTTTCATTAAAATGTTAACAAACCTGTGTTAACGCCAAGAAAATTGTAAATATCACAGTTATAGAAGGCTATGGATGATTTTGCGAACGTACTCCGATGCGCTTTTGTTTTCATTTTCGTCTGAACAAGTGGCGGATGAACAAAAGCCGTGAGACAAATTTCTCATCGACGGAGAAAGAATTGTTAATTGAAATGGCGATGAAGTGTAAGGATATCGTGGAAAATAAGAGGACGGATGCAGTGAATGTAAAAGAGAAAAATGTCGAGGGGAAAATATTGGAAACGAATTTAATTCAAATGCATGTGTCACTACTACAAGCACCAAACAACTTGTCAGTATTACGTAAATTTAAAACGAGGTGCGAAGAACAAGTGACGAGAGACTTGAACGTTTCAAGACGGGGGGTGGACAATGTATTATCCACATAATTCAGTGAATTATAAAATCGCAAAGTTATTAATACATGAAGCAAAGACGAGATCGGCATATTCCTTTCGATGTATATTCTAACTCATTATTACGTAAATTTAAAACGAGTTGCGAAGAAGGACAAGTGACTTGAACGTTTCAAGACGGCAGGTGGACAGTGTATTATCCACATAATTCAGTGAGTTATAAAATCGCAAGGTTACTAATACTTGAAGCAAAGACGAGATCGGCATATTCCTTTCGATGTATATTCTAACTCATTATTACGTAAATTTAAAACGAGTTGCGAAGAAGGACAAGTGACTTGAACGTTTCAAGACGGCAGGTGGACAGTGTATTATCCACATAATTCAGTGAGTTATAAAATCGCAAGGTTACTAATACTTGAAGCTAAGGCGAGATAGTCATATTCCTTTCGATGCATGTTCTAACTCAGTATTATGTAAATTTAAAACGAGGAGCGAAGAAGGGCAAGTGACTTGAACGTTTCAAGACGGCAGGTAGACAGTGTATTATCCACATAATTCAGTGAGTTATAAAATCGCAAGGTTACTAATACTTGAAGTTAAGGCGAGATAGTCATATTCCTTTCGATGCATGTTCTAACTCAGTATTACGTAAATTTAAAACGAGGAGCGAAGAAGGAAAAGTGACTTGAACGTTTCAAGACGGGAGGTGGACAGTGTATTATTCACACAATTCAGTGAATTATAAACTCGAAAGGTTACTAATAGTTGAAGCTAAGGCGAGATAGTCATATTCCTTTAGATGCATGTTCTAACTCAGTATTACGTAAATTTAAAACGAGGAGCGAAGAAGAGCAAGTGACTTGAACGTTTCAAGACGGGAGGTGGACAGTGTATTATCCACATAATTCAGTGAGTTATAAAATCGCAAAGTTATTAGTACTTGAAGCTAAGGCGAGATCGCCATATTCCTTTCCATGCATGCTCTAACCTCTCTTGTACTTCCACAGTAACCTTCATAGCAACATGTTTCGACAGTCTATACCTCCGTAAAACAGTTTTCTTCGGATAGTTCCTCAAAATCATTTCTCCTCATAGGCCGTACTCTATTATGAATGCCATTTAGACGGTCTTAGATATAGCAAATCGACATCAATAGCTGCGTTCATGCTCGCCATCTTGACTACTTACATTTGTTAAGGACTTAACATTAGAAATTCGGCTTGTCAGTTTAACATGAGATTTAACACGAGTGTTACGCTAACACTTGTTGGTGAAATGCAATTTTTGTTTTAACTATTGATAAACTCGTGTTAAGTCCTAACATTTGTTGGTGAAATCGGGCATAAAAATATTTTGCCTTGATAATAAATGAACCTTTAACCAGATTAAATCAGATAAACCAAATGGATGAGATCATGCTCATATAGACCCGGGTTCGTTAGAGCTTCGAGTTAACAGGGATTTCATTTTTTCAGGATAAGGGAAACCATTAAGAAAAACCATATCTAGGTAACTCACCCTAAGCACTATCCCCATGCTACAGAGGCGGGCTCTGGAAATGTCGACATGATACTCCCTCTTATTGACCTGTAAAGAACAAACGCTATATAAGCATACAAAAACTAAAAACACTGATTTATTGACCGCATAATCATCAATTAACATAAAATGCAATGCCAAAATTTTATTTTGCACAAAAAAATCCACTTAAAATTGTCATAACAATTCAAGAACATAAAGGCTAAACAATTCTCACATGTTACGTTAAACTCATACATCAACGAATGACTAACTAGGGGAGCTACTGGTAAATATGAAGACATCCCGGACCAGCAATTTAACGTTTGAATGAACATAAAAAAAAGATCCCCTCAGTTGTTAATTACAAATATCGGTTAGCAATTTATGACGTTCGCTGACCACAATTTTCTCTCTTTGTGTAATTACTTGCTGGTATGCCCAGCAATTCAAAGGCAAAGCTTTGAATCGAGAACGGGGATTTTATTAATTTTATTTTCCCATATGTAATCTACAAATTAATTTTACAATTCTTTAAAATACGCGTTTATTCCTTTTATCCGCAAAAGCTTTAATATTCCATGATATTAGTAACAATAAACCCAAAAGTGCTGTAGTATCCACACAAACGTAAGTTACATATCGGATGTTGTATTTACGAAATTATCTTGATTATATCCAAATTTTTGGTAAAAGAATTGCCAAAATAGTCGATAAATTAATGTTATAAGTTAAAATACCCAAACTTGAATTTCCGTACGTGACCGGCATCCTACTCGCGATCATCAAGGCTGGAAACACGAGAGTCCTGGCAGGACTGTCTCTCTGACTGAGGTTTTCTTTCAGTCCTCAGAAATGGAAAATGTCGGGGGTTACCCTAAACATAACCCTGAAACGTTTCTTCCCCAAACTTTATTTCCCAATTGTATTTATGTATCATCAGGTCACCGCCTGCAGTGCTGTATGACGTATGAGCAGGCGTTAAACATTACAAAAACAAAGGCATGGTTTAATAAATAATATTTTATTTAGGACAATTTTATTTACGTACAATAAACAATATTTTAAAGCTTTTTTACCTTCTGTATGAGCACGTATTTAGCTAGATTGATTAAGCAAACCATTCAAATATAAATACAAATAGTAAACAACTGAATATTGGTGGAAATTAATTGTTCTTTCACACTGGCCGTGTGTAGGCTAAATTGTGGAAACGTAGAATCAGGCTGAAAAATTCAATGCCATAGCCGGGATTTGAACCACGGATCTTCTGGTTCCCGTCCAGCCGCTCTAACCATTGAGCTACTATGGCCAACGTGCCGAAATGACATTAAATTCTCCAACTGAGTCGTTGTCTCATGTGTTTATGAGAACTCCTAAGTGGTTTACCGGGAAAATACGAGTGAGTTGGAGAATTTAATGTCATGTTGGCACGTTGGCCATAGTAGCTCAGTGGTAGAGCGACTGGACGGAAACCAGAAGATCCGTGGTTCAAATCCCGGCTATGGCATTGAATTTTTCAGTTTGACTCTACGTTTCCACAACTGAATATTTATTTATTTATTTATTTATTTATTTATTTATTCAATGCGAACATTACAGGTTTCCCCAATTACAATGTTCATTATAAAGTTACAATATGAACAAAGTGTATAAAAAACTATACAAAATTAATTATAAAACAAAAACGTACACAAAAAAGTTGGTAACATTGGTTCACATGTACAGTAAGTAAATCATTTTACTTTTGGTAATAAATAATCACAGGATAAAGCAAAGTTTCTGATTTTCATATTAAATATATCAATTTTTAAGGGATGTAATTTATTATATAATGACTGCATTCTCTGTAAATGTGAATATTTATATGTATCAGTATTAACCTCCTGAGGAAAGAAAAATATTACAAAATCTATTAAATGTAACATTTGGAACGTAAAAGGTATTAACTGTCTTAGGTTAGGCGCATCAATCATATTATGAAGTAATTTGTAAAGGAGAAGCAACAACTGACAATTTCTCTTATGTGGTAGACTTCTAAAGTCGAATAAATGAAGCAATGAATTATATGATATAAACTTGGGCAAATAATGAATAAACTTGGGAAAATTATCATTGCCGTAAGCAATTATTCCAAAAACAAATGCGGGTATGATCTAAGATGTCAAAGGTGACATATAAATGGAACAAAAGAAAACAGTAAAATATGTTTGGAGAGAGACAATTTTCTCTATACTTTTTTCAAATGAAAAGCAAACCATTGTATTAGGGGCAGTAATGAAGTAACTGCCGCAAATGCAAGATGTAGTTTGATCATTTCTTGATGTCAGGCACTTTTGATTATTTTCACTATGAATGATACCTATGGATAGAGTCAACATGAAAAATTCAATGCCATATCCGGGATTTGAACCACGGATCTCCTGGTTTCCGTCCAGTCGCTCTACCCTATTGAGCCAAAAACCTTACCCTACAAACGGCTAGTGTGGAGAAACGATTAATTTCCATCAATTAACTAAAACAATACATATCCTTTACAACAATACTAAAATACTGTGAGCTGTTCTTACAATACCACTACCAGCGAAAGAGCATGCGCAAAGTGCTCTAAGGTTTTTCAACATGAACGGGCCTATTTTCTGAATACTTTTGTGTAACAAAAACATAAAAAATATCTTCTTTATATTGTAGGCGTGTAAGAAAAACCATCCCAATGTGGTTGGAACTGAAACTTGAGCAATTGGGTCCTTTTTCTCAGTAATAACAGAACAAATGCTATCTTCATTCTATTAGAGTTGGTAATGCGAAACACCACACTTAATGAAGAATGGAATTGAACTCCATATAGGAGGCAGTTTGTAGGGTTTTCACTATGAATGGTTGGTTTGGCTATATGCATTTGAAGTGGTAAAATTAAAATATTTTCTATTGAAATTATTTTAACCTACCTAACGGTAAATAAAGAAATATTAAATAATTAATTATATCTTTCCAATAAAATAAATTGCCAACATTAAAATATAGTTTCTTGTGAAGTATTCCAAATGATGAGAAGGATTTAAATTTTTAAATACATATTTTATCCGAGCATCAAAGATGAAATCATTAAACTATTAAAACTGTAAATAAAAAACTATGATTTCTACTTAAAATAAGTATGCAAAAATCTTAAATAAATTGAAAAAAAATTTGCAAAATGGGGAACATTTCACAAGATTAAAAAAATCAAATTTGTGCACAGTTGCTCACGTTTGTTTAATATTTACAGGATAAGAAAGCCAAAATACTGATTTCAGACTGTTAGTAAGTTTTCAAATACCATATAATTTCGTCAACTATTTAGTACTGACTAATTTGAGGAAAATCAAGGCTGATATACAACAGTCACACCACCTTGCCGACAGACGCTTTTTAGGAACAAATCTAAGAAAGGTTGAATTTCTACTTCTGTAATATTAATCTAATAAACAGCCACAAAGAAATAGTTCCACATAGACGGAAGAGGCTCTTTGTTGCCAACATATTAAGTTTGAGTTCCCTCCTCCCTTCCCTCTCTATTTCCTTCTTATTTAATCAATTGAGGGTCCTATTCCCCTCCCCCACAATTCTCCTTAAAAGAGGATTTATCTCATAAAACTTTTTCCTGCTTCTGCTCTTGATGCTAAGAACATAAATCTTAGAAAGAGTTGCAAGATGTTACGTTAAAGGGTAGAGATTCATCAGATATTTCTACGATGTTTTTTGATGCTGCAAAGTAGACAGTGAAACTATTGTATCCCATTCAAAAATCACTGATTTCATCAGAAATACATGTTTTGGGATGTTGCCAGTTAAAGTAGTCATTAACTCTTGCATAGGAAATAAAAACAAAAAGGAGTAGCAAATTTTCAAGCACATCCATTCTATGATGCATTCATGAAATCAGGGGCGGTTCCTCCATAAGGTTGCAGGTTTGCGCTACACCCACTGATTCTGAATATACAACAGTTACATTTTGCACATTAAAGCTGTACTTGTTTGCATTGTTTTATACACAAACATATTTCAATTACGCTTATCGTCTGTAGCTGCCCATGACCACAGATGTCGAAATAAACAGTGATTAGCTGTAGGAGCCGCAGGTTTGCAGCGAAGAGTTAACCTAAGATTTCGCCCAAATGTAGGCTCTCTGAGGGGGTTGCGGGAAGGTGAAGAGATGGGAGTGGCTTCTTATACATTGCTTAAATGGAGGTTTATAAACCTAGCTCCTCCTACTCTTAGCAATGGCTGTAACGTGACCTTCAGGCTTAGCTTCTGCGTGCTCTGCTTTTCGAACACAGGGAGAATTTAATTAAATGCATGGAGGTTATTCAGAAGAGAGCTCTCTTATACAAAAACGCCACACCTGTTCAGGCTTCTGGGTTTATGGCCAGTTAGAAAGATTATAATTTTGTATTCTGGCTGTATTTCTTCTACAAGATCATGCCACATGCGGACATTTTGTACAATCAGCTGCAGAAACGAGACTGCAATGCAACATTTGCAATCGTCCAGCTAAACGCATTTGAAAGGGAAGTGCAAAAGGTAAGAAATAGCGTGGATATCGAGGGACACGAAGAAACTGCACCTAAGAGGAGAAGAATAGAAGATCATGATGTGAAAAGAAGAGAAGCTCTTGAAGTATGTAACATTCTTAGAGAAGCAAAGGACAGATTTAGCTTCACGGGGCATCTGGTAGCCTCAACTTTGTTTCATCAAGAAAATTTCTAACACATTTCCAGAGGATTCCCTTAGAGAAACAATAAGGTTCTATCCTTTTATCATTGGAACAAAAATTCGTGGATAACTGACTGTAATTTACAGTCGAGAGGAATTTCGTGGAATGTCCGGCGCTTTGTGCTTGATGGACTTCAATAAGGAAAACAATTTATGTACTACATTCAGCGAATATGTCAAACTCCTCCGAGTACTGTTAACTATGCCAATGTCTACCGCTGAAGCCGAATGCTGTTTCTCAACTTTAAAAAGAATAAAAACTTTCCTTAGGAACACAATGTCACAGGACCGATTGTCAGCATTAGCAATGCTTTCAATTGAGAGAGATTTTGTTATTAAGATCAGCGACTTCAACGCAATAGTTATCGATAGATTCGCCAGGTCTAAGGAGAGTAGAGCAGAGAATCTGTATAAATAGGTGAGTCATTACTACTCTGTATTTTATTTTACATTTGTGTACCACCGATAATTTAACCCACCAGCCGCCACTGCATGAACTATTTCGAAAACATCTGAAAGAACGAAAAATGAAAAGAAATTGAACAACATAGGACTAAATTCACAATCTTGTCTTACCTCAGACTTAGTTCCAATATCCCGTAAGATTATTCGGTGTCCACAAAGATACACGTAGCATATTTTAATACAAATGTTATAGATGTTTCAAGAAAATAAAAATTAATGAACATTTTTTTCATGTAAAGGTTAGAGTTGTGGGTATTTATCTTGTTTTTCGTTTTTCACTTATGATGTTGCATGTGAATAATGATTATATTCGCAAATTTAAAACATACTAATAAATTTTACTCTGCCACCAAATGCAAGAGTGCTACTTTCAGAGTGGTTTCTGAGATGTCGTTACTATCGCGTGTCTAGCAGTAATCAGACAGTTACTACTGCTAGAATAAGTTCAAATAAAAGGAAAGCGCAGACAGATAAACTCCACAGTTATGTAAATGTAATTTCCAATTACGAACCTTTATCGCATCGTTATGCTGCAGTTTAAACCCTGAGCCAGCTTTCTAAATGTTAAATCTTTCACGTTCCCTTGCTCAATTAATACACCGTGCTTCTGAATATTTTAAAGGGAATACTTCATTTAAAATTATCGTATGAATACATGGGAAGATTAAACATTTAATATATTTCGACAATCTTTTTAATTTGCATCCTCCAAACTTAAATAATATCCGACAGGAAATGATATTTAAATGAGTCCTGGGTGTATAGACCTTAGAATTACCAAACATTCATCCTTCATGATACGGAAAATCCCCTGTGGAAAACCTTATCCAGATAACTCACCCTGATCGAGTTTCGAACTCGGCATCCCTTGAACGTGAGGCAGACACGCTACTGCCCCTTTAGAGAGGTAGTTCTGTTGAACGTTTTTTTTAAAGAAAAATATATATCTATGTTTATAGATATATATTTTTCTTTTCCTTATTTAACCGTTTTTTTATTGTTTTCGTTTAATTACCTATCTGTTTTCTGTAGTTTCACACACATACACTATACACATAAACACCCATGCCCAGGGCGGGACTAGAACCCGCGACCCTCTACGCGGTGGAACGCTAGAGACATACGTTCTAACGACCATGGCTACGAGGGCCGGCAGTGACTTTGTGGGTTTGTGAAATTAAAAGTCCAATTGCACCACTCAAAACTGTTCTTTATTTCCACCGAATTACAATAGGAACACTTGACGATTACACAGAATTACGTAATGCACACAGTTACAATTCACCAGTTCGTCTGTCACAGGTCCACTGCACGCAGTTACGTACACTTCTCCGATGCACGTACACAGTCCGTTCTCTCACTGGTCGCTCCTCACGACTGCTCGACAAGAACTAAACTTTCCTCCAACCCGACGCGTTGTTTATATAGGACCAACTGTCCAATCTAGAAGGTTCCGGATTAGATGAAATATCCTGTATGTTCGAGAGCTCAGGGGAAGGGGAAAGAGACGGCACAGGGGCCCGTGATCCCTCTCCTAATCATCCCTTCAGTTAGTGACAGGAGACAAATGGGTAGGCGTGATCAGAATGCTTCACGTCTGACCCTACTGTCGGCCAGTTCTATAGGGAGTTCCGATATTTGGGTGACAATATATACACACTGCTGCAATTTCCAGATTCTTCGCTGTAGTAGACAAAGGAGTTACAATACTTAACCCAAAAATTCGATATAGAAATTCAAATACTAAATCCAAACAGCCAAAATTAACTAAACATGGACAAGTTTCCCTTATTTATTTTATCAAAAATAGCTCTAAAGTTTTTCATTAAAATTCTATTAAATATGCAACAGTAATACATCTTCAGTGAAATTTCTGTCAATAGCCTGTGTAGTGTTCTATATTTGAATTAATATTGTCAAACTAGTAAACCATGAGATGAAGTCACCCAATTATTGGAAGGCACGACCAACTGACAGCTGAGTGGGGGACAGGAGGCATTCAGACCACGCCTACCCATTTATCTCGTGCCACTAACTGAGGGGATGGTTAGGAAAGTGTTACTGGTCGCTGGCCGCCTCTTTCCCCTCCCCCCTGACGCCTGGAACAGTCAGGATATTTCATCTAACCCGGAACCTTCTAGATAGGTCAGTTGGTCTTATATAAGCGACGCGCCGGGCAGGAAGAGAGTTCAGTTCTTGGCGAGCAGCCGTGAAGGTCGCCGTGCTAGCGAACGGACTGGATGACTGTGTACGTGTATCAGAGAAGTTGTACGTAATTGTGAGTGTGGAGTGGACCTGTGACAGACAAACTGATGGATTGTAATTGTGTGCGCTACGTAATTCTATGTGATCGGCAAGTGTTCCAACTGTAATTCAGTGGAAATAAAGAACATTTTGAGTTTGTGCAATTGGACTTTTAATTTCACGAAACCACAAAGTCACAATACTAACAAAAACATGAACTATATAGATCTCGTTAAAAAAACGTGGTTTAAATGAAATACAGGTATCTTGAGAAATTAACCCTTTGGAGATATGTTTTCCTACTAGTTTGGATTGTAGTGATAGGTCATCATTTTTGTATCATGCAACAGATATAATTTCAAGGCCAAAATACGGTGACACAGTTTAAAAGCTCTGATTATTACTTGAGCTTTATGTATTTTTCTTTTAGCTACAACGAAATTCATAATGATGCCATTTCTGCATTAACACGATGTAAATGGAACTTATTTATCTTCGTAATGACCTGCAGTTTTTATTCAACGGATATATTTTTGAGAATAACTGTTGAATTGATTTCAAATAGCGTGTGAAATCTTTATTTGAAAATGATATTGTCACCCGAACGTCGGAACTGCCTATAGAACCGGCCAGCAGCAGCAGGAGACGGTATGCGTTCGCCACGCCCACTCATTTGTCTTATAGCGGTAACGAGGGTTGGCTGGAAAAACATCACTGTGCCGTCCCTTTCCGTTCCACCTGAGTTCTCGAACTTACGGGATATTTCATCTAATCCAGAACCTTCTAGATTGGCCAGTTGCCCCTATATAAGCAACACGTCGGGCTGGAGGAAAGTCAGTTCTTGGCGAGCAGCGAAGCAGCGCCGTGCTAGTGTACGGAAGAGAAGACTGTGTACGTGCATCGGAAGAGTGCGCGTAACTGTGTGGCAGCAGTGGAACTGTAACAGACGAACTGGTGAAACGTAATTGTTTGCATTCCGTAATTCTGTGTAATTGGCAAGTGTTCAACTGTAAGTCGGTGGAAATAAAGAACATTTTTGAGTGGTGCAATCGGACTTTTAATTTCACGAACCCACAAAGTCACACTGGTGTCAGGAAGCGGGACGATAACATCACCGAACATCACCATGGACGCGGCATTGGAAAATTTTTTGGAGAAGATGATGGAAATGAAGGCCGAATTAACAGAGAAGACGGAAGCGGCAAATAACAACTTGGTCGCGAAGATGAACGAGTTAACAACAAAAACAGAAGCGGCAAACAACAACTTGGCCACGACAATGACCGCAAATATGGCCGAACGGACCACGGAAATGAAGGTGGCGAACGAGGCTCTCGCCGCCAAATTTGAACAACAGTTGGCCGTCGTGAGTGGATGACGTGACGGAGCTGGGCAAGCCAATGGGCCAAGTGGTCGAGCGCATCGAGGACCTGGCGAACCGCTTCAATGATCTGGAAGTAAAGGCCGACAGCAGCGTCAAGTCCCTGAACGCCATGGTGGAGGACGTCGTCGGCAGGAGGTTGAAGGATTTGAAGGCCGACGCACCGGGACGCGACACAACATCGGCGCGTGTCAAACCTCCGAAATATGACGGCGCCTCAAAATTTGAGGTCTTACGCCGCCAGTTCGACACAGTGGCCAAGCACAACAAATGGTCACCAGAAGAAGAGGCCACACAGTTAATAGCCAGCCTCCAGGGACGGGCCGCGGAAGTCCTGAAAGCGGTTCAGTCAACGGCGGCGCCCGAGGACATCTGGGAGGCCCTGAAGAATCGTTTTGGCAACCACCGCTTAGCCGCAGCGTACCGCAGCCAGCTGAAGGCAAGGGGAGACGCTGCAGGAGTTCGCCCTGGCAGTTGAACAACTGGCTAGTAAGTACCTAGTCGACCTCCCACCAGAGTTCGTATCCCGGGAAGCTGCCTACACATTCGTGGACGGGGTACGAGACACGGAGATTCGTCAGTGCCTAATGTTCGGCGATTATAAAACAATCCTATAAGCAACAATCCTATATAAGCAACACGTCGGGCTGGAGGAAAGTCAGTTCTTGGCGAGCAGCGAAGCAGCGTCGTGCTAGTGTACGGAAGAGAAGACTGTGTACGTGCATCGGAAGAGTGCGCGTAACTGTGAGCGGCAGTGGAACTGTAACGGACGAACTGGTGAAACGTAATTGTGTGCATTACGTAATTTTGTGTAATTGGCAAGTATCCAACTATAAGTCGGTGGAAATAAAGAACATTTTTGAGTGGTGCAAAGTCACAATAGTTTATTAGTTTATAGGTATAGCTGGATAACCATAAGCTATGTGTATTTTTTTCCCTCATGGAGTAAAGAGTTTTAGAAATATTTCATATATTATCCTTACGTTTAAAGGCGTAATGGTGGAACATTTTGAAGGTTTTCCTTTTCCTTTTTTTATTTTGTTTTCGCGCTGAGTCCATTACTCACAAAACAACTGTATATTACCATTCGTGTCAGGCATATGGTCTAAAACCGGATGAGAGTTTTACCACTGCGGGTAAGACTACTCCAATTGAATCTAGTAAATGTCTGGGACTAAGAGATGAGGCGAATGAATAAGTGGGGTGTCCAGATCGTTTCCCGGAGCCGCCTTTCATCCTCAGGGATATGTGCGAAGTGAACATGTACCTCTAAACATATACGCTACACGTCATCGTCCATTATGCATAACCCTGATGCCTTGCAAGATTAAAAAGGAAGCAAATCAGAGGAAATGAAAGAGTGGAAAACGCAGGTATGTATTTAGACATCAACCAGGGAATACGACGCAAAAATAAACTAAGGTCAGGTATGTCGTTTCAACGGAAACTAACCCAGAGTCAGCCCAGTGCAAGCGTGAAACAACCCACTCGCAGGATTATGCAGGTTAATAAAAGTTATTTATTCCAAAGTAGAGAACAATTGGACTGGCTTTCTCTAACAAGTGTAACATTTTTGCAGGCCGTTCGTTCACTGTCAAAGGCTATGTAGTGTAATTAGCTAGTGTCAGCTGCTCTCTGTGCTCACATCCTTGTTATTATTGCCCCCAATTGGGGAACTGGCGGTCTGCCTGGATTTGTTTCAGCCTGTGCCCACCTCACAGGAACACCATCAATTTATATGGCTTTCAAATAAACGAAAGTCCATAAACTGTGTTGCCTTGTCTAAAAAATAAAACTATTTTATGGTTACCTTGTCCTCTATTTCTAATATTTTAACAGATACACTTAGCTGAAAATGTTACTTTCTCTAATACTACCAGGGGAAGAATTACGTCTAGCACAAAGTGTGGCATTCACATTTTACCGAAAATTCATGCTTTTAATCCCCTTCAGTAGAAAAGATATTTAAGAAGGCGTTTGTATAACTTGAAGAGAAAGGTAGGATAAACAAGAAACTTACTAATTATATTCAGCAGACATCACACATATATTTAAAAGAAACTTCTCACACCAAGTATCCTTTAAATGGTTAACTCATAAAATGTTTACATAATATTCTACATTTTCTCTAAAGAACCTCTATTGGTTTTTATTAAAATACTGCCACTTAAGATACGCAATAACACAAGTTGTATTTACTGAATTTTCTCTGAAAAGCCTCAGAAATTCTCAAGAAATTTTTGGTATTGTTGCGCTGCTCAATAGGTTACCATGGCTTTATGTTAACTAAGATAAAGCCAGGGTAATCATTTGAGTAGCGGGACACTATAAGTTTGTATAACAAATGAACCTTAGGAGATTGGAGATAGCTGTAGGAATTGAATGAATGTTAGAAAATGATATAGAAATCACATTCGATAAAAGAATGTAAATAAACGACAAAATATTTTATGTTAAACATATTAGTAGCAGTTTGCTAGACGACTGCAAGAAAAAATATACATAGCTCTCCTCCAAATGTTCTGAATTTGTAAAATCACGACAGAGAATATTTCTGAATTAGGTAATACTTGAAACTAAACCAAATTTTATTTATTTTCTTCTTTTTTGCCCAAGATCTACAGTTTTCTATAGTTAAGAGGTTTTGAGTAGCTCTTATTGTTTATGAGTTATACATATTTATTAGGGATGGGCCGATATCAGCTTTTTCAGTACTCATGTTCGATACCGATACACGATATTTTCAACTATAACAAAACTGGAAACTCCAACTTATAGTTTATATATAGATAGAATGTTGGCAAAACTGTGGAATGCCAATTAAACCAAATAGGTGCACATATCACACTAGGGAACACGTTTTTTGTACCCGAAACAAAATAGGCAAATTCTTATGCAAAATGACTCGCTGATTCCAAAAATGCCTCTGAAAATGCTGTATCACGTAACGTTTTTGAGATATTCTTTTATATAAAATTACAGAAATGAGGTATGATACAAACTCATATTGACTTAATTTAAAATAATAGCCATTGACTCTTCTAAACATTGCTTCATAATGACAACTTACTACCTTCAATGCCTTTATTTCATGCCATAGGAATGAAGGAGACATACGATTCCATGTCCATCATTTTAGATGCTATTAGTTATCACAACCATGGCTGGGAAATTTGTAGTGACCTCAAGGTAGTTGCATTGCTATCGGGACTGCAGGGAGGTTTCACAAAATATTGCTGTTTTTGTGCTTATGGGACAGTAGGGCAACTGACAAGCATTTTATAGTGAAAGAGTGGGGGGAAAGGGAAGACTATACCCCTGGAGCAAGCAATGTTAAGTATGTGCCTCCAGTAGACCCAAACAAAGTTCTTCTCCCCCCACTTCACATAAAGCTGGGGCTAATGAAGAATTTTGTTAAAGGTTTGGACAAAAGTGGAAGTGCATTTGAGTATTTAAGAAGTATCTTTCCCAAAATAAGTGAATCTAAATTGAAGGGAGGTATATTTGTCGGTCCTCAAATAAGACTACTTCTTAAAGACAGTGTTTTTGAATCAAAGCTTAAACGTGTTGAACTGGCAGCATGGAAATAATTTAGATCAGTGGTGGAAGGCTTCCTGGGCAATAACAAAGAAGAAAATTATGAAACTTTAGTCTCTGAACTGTTAAGGAGCTACAAAGAAATGGGTTGCCGTATGTCACTTAAAATCCACTTTTTGCACTCTCACATTGATACTTTCCCTACAAACCTAAGAGCTGTAGTAAGTGATGAGCAAGGTGAGCGTTTTCACCAGGACATTTCTGAGATGGAAAGACGTTACCAGGGTATCGCTGGGATTCAGCCGTGTTCGGAGACTATTGTTGGTTCCTCAAACGAGAGAGTCAATAGAAAAAAAGAAAAAAAAAAAAAGAAAGAAAATCAACAGTGAAACACTTCTGAGATAATTCAGGTATTGGTTTTCATCATTATCTTGTGTTTATTTATTTTAATAATAATTAATAATAATTATTATTATTTTCAATGTTATTTGACAATAAAATACCTATTATTTTCAATTAATCAAATATGAGTTGTCACATCACATTTCTGTAAGTTTTCATAAAAAAATTATGAATACCTAAAAAACGTTACGTGATACAGCATTTTGAGGGGCATTTTTGGAATCAGCAGATCAGTTTACATAAGAATTTGCATATTTTGTTTCGGGTATATAAACATATATATTTTTTTTTTTTTGTTCCCCAGTGTATTTAATGAGAAAAAATCAAACTTCAGAGTTCCTAATTTTAAAGTCCACATTAGCCATTTAAAAACAATCCACAAGTGTTTTTAATACTAGCATTTTCACTCTTTCGGGGTCAAGTCTACTTCTTTTTGTATATGAGTCCTGCTGTGCTAAATAGTCTTTCAGAGAAAACGGTTGCAGGTGGAATACACAAATATTTAGCGGATATTTTTGTTAATTTTGGAAATTTTCAATTTGCTTTCCAATAATCCAGTACACTAGAAAGAGGGGATAACAAATCTTTGTTGAGATATGCAGTGATTTATTCTTGAGAACTGGTAACTCACTGGATGTCACACACTACTGTTAATGTGCAGGTTACTCCTGGCAATTTTTCTGGCTTTGCAAGTGCTACTTGGGGCAATAATATTTTGCGATTTTAAAATAAAATAAACATTTCAGAATTATTAGCGAAGTATCGAAAAAATACCGAGCAAATTTTCTGAATTATGGATACAAGCATAGAGAGTACCGAAGTTTCGCAAGTACGAGGACCCATTCCAAATATTTATACAAATTTCACTCTTAGTGAAGAAAACTTTCACAAACCATACGCAAGCGGACATTCAAGCATGCATTTCATTAGGTATAAACATATCTTAAGTGTGTACGACATATCAGAATTGGTGTATGGTCTGCTAAAATTAAAAAGCAATTAAATATTTTCCATATAAAGATGCTGAGATTTTGTTAAACATTTTCATTTGGTGTTCTGGAAATATTCTGAAGTAAAACACAGTTTATTCAAACTTTTATTTTTAATTGTACTACTGTTTTCACTCAAAAGTCGTTAAAACTATAATGAAATACCTATTTTGAACCCTTGGGTGTGTTATGTTGTTTATTTTATTTATTAAGTTGCTGTAATCCGGGGTACTTGGACCAATTTTAAAGTGCTTGTTAACATCCAACCTTTTTCGTAAACTACAACTACGTTCTTTTATTGGATACATAAGACTTCGGTGACGTAAATAACAGTTGAATACTGTTAACATGAAAATAGGAAAAAATAAGCGGTCAAAATTACCTTGTGATTAGGAATACTTTAACTACCGGATTAATTTTTATTTGATGGCTTGTTAGTTTCAAAGATGTTCTGTAATGCAAACTCTGATCACGAACATGAATAGTTTAATATATGTTTGAACACAGGGATTAAGGAAGGAAGCCGAGAAGCTATGTTTAATATGTTGGTATATTTAAGTGTGTATCTTTCGAGGGAAGACGGGCCCAAATGACCTCGTTGTCGACGGGCCCTAAAACCCACTAATCTGATCCAATCGAGGGAAGACACCTCACATTTCCTAAACACAAATATAATTACCAATTGCAGAAATATGGCAAGTTTACAGAGCTATTTGGTGGGTTCAAAAGGAACTGCCACCACAAATATTAGGGGTACAACCTAGTATATTTAAAACTAAATATATATTAATGGTTATGGTAAAAATAACCTCAGCCTAAGGTTAGTAAACTGTGATCTCTACGTTAAAGGAGTAAATTTGTAAATTCTTCTCTGATGTAGCACTCGGCATGTATCCCTGACAAGTTGGGAAGGAAGGGTGAGGCCAAAGGATGGAGAGAGTGGTTGCACCTAGGAGATACCACAGAACAGACCTAGGTTCAATATAGGAACAGGACCTGGGAGGTCCGGAATTTGGACATCGTTTGGATAACGTTCGGGAGCACAAAGAGCTATACAGAGCAATGTTTACTGGGCTTTCAATGACGAAACTCTCGTGCTGAAAGTCAAGTACAGTGAAGTGGAGCAACCGGAAATTCAGAGAAGTAAATAATATTCCCTGCGTTCACCTAGTGACCCGAAAAACCGCATGGTGTCGTCCGTGGTGATCGAAGAGGGAATCACAGCGGTAGCACCAGCTCCTCTGATAGTATTGAATAAACAACGAGAATTTTCGGTATGACTTGTTATGTTTTCAGAGAATGTTACAAAATAAACTTCTTAAATACAGAAGACATATGAAACATTTGCCAAAAAGTATTTTAAAAATAACTACTTCTTGCAGTTGCCCTTAAACATGAAACTAATTTCGCTTAATCAATTGGGGATGCAGGAGCAATGGCCGTGAAGCAGTGGCGTGCAGGTCAGGTCCATCACGCGATATGATTTACATATTGCCAACCTCTCCAGCTGTTGTTTCAATTAGTACAGCTCTTCACATGTCTGCCCGCGGTTACCCTATCACGTGGACCTCACATACAAACACTGCACAGAGTATTTGACTCCACTGATGTTACAATAACACGATTCTGTCTTAAAAAGCCCGTTCTTCTGTTTCATCTTAGTCAAGATGAGGATTTTAATAAATGATTTATTTCACATTTATTTCGCTAAATCGATTTTCAAATCATATAAAAGGGTTCAAAAAGCATGAAGAGGTTGACACCCAAGCATATAATAAATAATATGTTGGAAATGGTTAATGAGACAACAAAATTTGATTTAAATTGCTGGTTTTGGCAGTACCTACACTTTGTGTATCAATGGTAGCTCTATTTAGCGTTTAAAAGTTACAGGAATGGATCCAAATGAACAGGACTCTATTCTCGTTTCCCAAAAAAATATTATTTTGTTTTTGAGTTATACTATTCAGTGACGTACGCTGGTGTACGAACTTACTACCTAACGTGAAATTTGAGGAGGAATTTATTAATCGAATTAATTTAAGAGGAATATAAATATTAGTGTATATGTTGCTGAACCTTTAAATATTTGTAATGTGAGCTTTAGAAAATAATTTCATTGAACTGCTTAATATTTATAACTAGAGCATAAACATTTCTAATTCCATAATTCGTAAAACTTGCCTGAAAAATTTGAGTTGACAGGTTTCTGGATAGTGAAAAATGATGAAAAACATCTAAGAACGTTGGAGTTTAAAGTTTAAACATACCTGAAACACAGATAAACTAAATTGTCTTATGTGGCTTTACAATGGGATATATTAGAAAACCATTCATGTATTATGTGCATAATAAACACGCAAAACTTAAAAAAAGTACACCTTCTTGACGTGATATGACGTTTAAGGAACGAAGTGGAGATGCCTCTCCCATCGCAACCCCGTAGGAATTTATGGAGATATACCTCTCTCTTAACGTAAAGGATGGGACGAAGGGAGACACAGACTGGAAGAGGGCAGAAATCAGTGGAGGCTGGTGGGTCAAATTATTGGTGGTGCACAAATGAAAAATAAAATACAGAGTAGTAATGACTCACCTATTTATACAGATTCTCTGCTCTACTCTCCTTAGACCTGGAGAATCTATCGATAACCTTTGCGTTGAAGTCGCTGATCTTCATAACAAAATCTCTCTCAATTGAAAGCATTGCTAATGCTGTCAATCGGTCCTGTAACATTGTGTTCCTAAGGAAAGTTTTTATTCTTATTAAAGTTGAGAAACAGCATTCTGCTTCAGCGGTAGACATTGGCATAGTTAACAGTACTCGGAGGAGTTTGACCGCTGAATGTAGCACATAAATTGTTTTCCTTAATGAAGTCCATCAAGCACAAAGCGCCGGACATTCCACGAAATTCCTCTCGACTGTAAATTACAGTCAGTTCTCTACGAATTTTTGTTCCAGTGATAAAAGGATAGAACCTTATTGTTTCTCTAAGGGAATCCTCTGGAAATGGCTTAGAAATTTTCTTGATGAAACAAAGTTGAGGCTACCAGATGCCCCGTGAAGCTAAATATGTCTTTTGCTTCTCTAAGAATGTCACACACTTCAAGAGCTTCTCCTCTTTTCACATCATGATCTTCTATTCTTCTCCTGTTAATTGCAGTTTCTTCGTGTTCCTCGATATCCACGTTATTTCTTACCTTTTGCACTTCCCTTTTAAATTCGTTTAGCTGGGCGATGGCAAATGTTGCATTGCAGTCTCGTTTCTGCAGCTGATTGTACAAAATGTCCACATGGGGCATGATCTTGTAGAAGAAAGACAGCCAGAGTACAAAATTATAATCTTTCAAACTGGCCATAAACCCAGAAGCCTGAACAAGTGTGGCGTTGTTTAACAGAATTCTCTTCTGAATAACCTCCATGCATTTAATTAAATTCTCCCTGTGTTCGAAAAGCAGAGCACACAGAAGCTAAGCCTGAAGGTCACGCTATAGCCGTTGCTAAAAGTAGGAGGAGCTAGGTTTATAAACCTCCATTTAAGCAATGTATAAGAATCCACTCCCCTCTCTTCACCTTCCCGCAAACCCCTCAGAGAGCCTACATTTGGGCGAAATCTTAGGTTAACTCTTCGCTGAAAACCTGGTGGCTCCTACAGCTAATCACTGTTTATTTCGAATTCTGTGGTCATGGGCAGCTACAGACGATAAGCGTAATTGAAACATGTTTGTATATAAAACAATGCAAACAAGTACAGCTTAAATGTGCAAAATGCACCTGTTGTATATTCAGAATCAGAGGGTGGAGCGCAAACCTTCTCCTCACCATCTTAGGAGAGGGGAATGAGCAGGAAGAAAGGTTTACAGAGCACATCCATCTGCTCGGACTTCCCCAACTCTCGCGCAGACAACTAAACATGAACCCTGACAAGGGAAATGAATCCGTGGATTGGAGAATCCATCCAAAAATTTGTCTATAGGCAAGGTAAACGATGAAAAGTCACAAGTCAGAGCGATCATTCGACGATGTGGAACCTGCGACCTCCCAAATGTGAGCTGCACACGTTACTGTGATGCCAGCTCATTCGATCGATTCATTGGTAAAATGTTTCTTTTTGTTATTTGGACACACGTGCCCACATCCCTTTGAGAAATGCACAACAATAATGGACTCTCGTTTATAAAGTTTGTAAAAGTGATTTATTTTCGAAATTTGGGTATGAAATACCCTCAAAGACATACGTACTTCTGTGACATATGGCACGGCTTTTAGTTAGGAAAGAAATATAGGGTCTTGCAACAAGAACTTAAACAAAACACGTTCTATAACTGATAGAGGTTATTTTTTATTTTGGAAGATAATGACATTTAGTATGGAACAGAACATCAGTGAAGTGACCACTGAGGCTTCGTTGGGTTGCGTATATACGGTTCACTCAATTTTCAATGGCAGTAGGACCTAAATTAGGCCCAAATTCACAAATAACACGCATTATGTCACTCATAAGATCATTTACTGTTTCTGGCTTATTGAGTCGAGATTTAACATAACCTTACTAGAAGTAATCCAACGGCGTTAAATCACATAATCTCGGGGGCCAGTTAACATCACCACCACGGGAAATGATAAAACCTCTGAACTTCTCTTTCAAAAGATCCATTGTTTTGAGAGCAGTATGACATTTGGCACCATCTTGTTGGAACAATATGTTTCTGAGTTCAATACTATCTCCATTGACAGAGCTTCTCCATCTTCTTCTTGGAAAAAACTGGACCAATAATTCCACCATACCAAGATCCACACCACACAGTAACCGTTTGGGAATGAAATGGTCGTTGAATCTGCATTTTATTGTGATTCTCCAATAGCGGCAGTTTTGTTTATTAAACAAAACCATCCATCCATAATTGGGCTTCGTCGATGAAGATGATTTTTCGACAAAAATCCCGTCAGCTTCCAATTGCTTCATAGACCAGTCAACGAATACCAGCGCAACCTATGGACGATGGCCTTTAGTTCTTGGCTTAGTCCAAAGCCCCAATTCTTGCACTAGACGAGCAATTTGATGTTTCCATTCTTGCGCACACTCTCATGAACGGCGCCTATATTTTCGTTGGAGCGTTTACGTCGATTACCTACATGCGTTCTTTGATCGCTGACAGAACCACGTTTTTCAAATTTATCGATCAAACGCCGAATCGTTCTGTCGCAGGGACGATTATGTACACCATAAAATTCACGCAAGACACGGAAGATCTGGCGAACAGGTTATCTGTTTTCATAATACATTTTCACAATTTCTAAGCGTTGCTGAATATTGTAACACTCCATGGCTATTTCTCAATAAAAACTGAAACCACATGAAAAAAATGAACTCTGTAACTCAATTAACAACTGCAGCTATAACATGTTAAAGATAGAAAGACCGTATATATTTCGACAGAGTGTATTAAGGCTTTTCTAACTGCAAGCAAGGTTTCCGCCGCAATTAAGATATTCCAACGTTTAAGAATTACAAGGGTTTAACAATATCCTTAGCACTGACTGGCTCTAAATCATACAAAACAACTGTCATGAAGATCCATGGAATATTAATTGTAGAGAGCTTTGATTGTCAGTTGTTAGTATATAGGGAACGTAGGAGCGATTAGTGGTCGCCTTGCACCAACTAACACGGGATATCACAAAACATTCAACTTACAAAGGTCTATTATTACCCGACCTATATTAGTGACTTCATTTGTTGGCGAAACTGGGTGAACCTCGTAATCGAGTTTTGCACACAAACTTCGTAAATTGGACCCTCGTGACCTTTTTTTTCTTTTAAGCTAATACAGTCTGCACGCTAGTCTGTGCTTTTTCAGAACTAACAATTAGAAGTAGAAAACATCTAACTGAAAACCAAAACTTTACAATTAAATTAAAATAAAATGGAACTCTACATAATTATACGAACCCTTAATTTATGTTTTTGTACTGCCAATCTGCAGCATACAGAGCAAGCATTGTATTTCATTCCACAAAGAGTCTGATTATTATATTAACAAATCTAGTATGCTTTATTTTCATACATATTATAAAATATGATTTACAAAAAGTTATATTTGTGCTGATTTCAAAATGTATGATAAAGTAACTAGTGGAAAAATTAAATCAGTTGTAACAAATACTTTGGAAACACTCTTATTTTACAGAAATTGTTAGGTTTAAGTTGTGTTTGTCTCCTCCCTCTATATTATGGTTTATGATATATTCAATTTTATCAAAATGTATTGCAGGTGAAGAACACCTCACTGGTTTTGGAAGATAATTCAAAATATACATTTTATTAATTATACAGGTTACTTAAACATATGGTACTTAGAATCAAAATTGTAAACTTATTTTGATGAATTAAAAAAAGAGAATTGATTCAACTAAAGATTTATTTGGAGTTGCATAATATTCTGGAAAATAATCTCTTGGAAAATAACAGGTTGTACTTCATAGCCACTTAAAAAAAAAAAAAAAAAAAAAAAAAACACTCCGAAAGTTTTCTAAAACTCTTTCTATTTGTATCTGAGAACCCCAAAAGATTAAGATTATTTTTAATCTTGATATAAAATTTCTAAGCGTAATACCTCCATATAATGTAGATATGCAATCGGGAATGAAAGCCTGTAGCAGGTATCAAGGTTTTCCACAAATGCATTTCTTGACGTCACTAAACACGCCCAAAATATTTTTTTATAAAAAATACTTCCTGATTGTGAGTGTTTACCCCTGTAGGAGAGGGGATCCATCCCCTTCAGCTGCCAAAGTGCGGGCGCTGCGGACCCCTAGCACTCGTGGTACCTCTGATGTTACTAAAGGAACCTCGGGCCGAACTGCCGAGTCCCTCCCGTAGGGGAGTTGTTCGGATTGCGTTGGACTCGAGGGGGCAGTGGTTCCCGATACCCGTGGGAGATCGGGTACGTCTCCGGACGTGGTTGAGGGAAGCCATATAGCCAGCATAGCTAGTAGACGGTGTGCTAGATTACCAGGTAGCCCCACCGAGGTCATTTCGGTAGCTTTCCCATTTTGAAGTTTGCACGCGTAAGTGACGTATCCACTTCCATCCCGTCTTGAGTCCACAGAACCAGATGGGGGGGGGGGGCTTGTTAGTCTCTAGGTCTTGCCTAATGGAAAGCACCACGGAGTCGCCGGGCGCCCTTTTGGGACAGCTCGGTAACTCCCTAGTTGAAGGGAGCCAGGGTCTTTGGACCTATGTAGAACCTCTGGCATGAATTGAATTGAATTGTGTTTATGTACTTATGTGAACAAAGGTACATAAATATAACTTAGCATTTTAATTATACTCTTTAAATATTCCAGATTTCTATGGATCCTGGGCTCATTTGAGCATCATTTCACCAATTCCATACATCGTACGACTTAACGTTGGATGACATAACTTAAAAAACTAATTCCAGATGTTCAAAAGATTCCCACCCCATTCAGTAGATATTCTTTACAATGAAAGCATTATCGTTATTTTTTAAGTATCACAAGACATGTTTGTTTTGATTAAAGTATTTAATATGAATATTGAAATATTTACCTTGAGAGCGAAGCTTTCTTCACTTTCAATAAAATAAAAAGGATATTTAATAAACAACTCGGTAGAGGGGGCAGTATTTATAAAAAGTGAGAAAAATGTAGAAATTAAAAGTAAATTAAGACAAGAAAATTGAAACCCCTGTTACACAGAAATGCATTTTATATGATAAATTAGTGGCCAGAGTCGAATTTCTGTTGATTATCTTATTTATGGTAAAATTTCGAACGCTTGTACAAATATATCATTCTAAATAAGATTTGTGTAATCTCGTACAACTGGTTAGTCATAAGGCACAGAGAAGTACTGTCTAAACGAAAAACGTAGTTATTAAAACACATAGTTTGGCATAATGGTGGCCAAGACGTGCTGTATTCTTGATCATTACTTTCCAACATTTATTTTTAGACGCTAAGTCGTCAGTCTTTTGTTTCACTACATAGCTATCAATTTTGTTGAGATTTTACAATCGCTTCAGCCTACTATATTTCTCTTTAACCACCTAAAATGACATTCTGCAAATATTTGTATTGATAAACATAAATTAAAATATTTATATAGGAATAGTTTACATAATATACTCAGATATAAACGATCTGGGTAGCAGAGAAATTTGAGCAGCCTTTTAAGAGATTCAATGTGCCGTAATCATCCATTAGGAAATAAATGTTTCTAACCTATATGAACTACCAGATTTATCACAACTCATTAACAAAAGAAGAAAATTAACCGTACATGAATGAATTCAATTATTTATTGTATACGTTCCAAAATTTTACAATTTACAACTTTAGGCTATATTTACTTGCCTTTACCTTGTTGTTATGTTGGCTTACATGACACATCTAGCCTTCTGCTCTGCCAGGTAGCTCTTAACCTCCATGCCCCCTAGTTACTTAATTAGCCCCTTTCCTCCCACCTCCATCTTCCTTTCTTATATTCTTTGCATTTCTGGCTCATTTTTCTTTTACTTTCTGTAAGAACTCACCAATACCTCTTACCTTATTTTCCTTCTTTCCCGTTAACATTTTATAGCTACTATCCTCTTCTCTATTTTATTCTATTTTTCCTCCCAAACCTTTTTTCTCCACATTGTAACCTCCTCGCATTCTGTTACATATTGTTATATGCTTTCTTTTCCCCCACACATTTCACAAGTTCCCGTTTCCCTACCTCTTATCCCTTTTAGAAATATTGTTCTTGTTCTCATCAAAGCTAGCCCTTCTTTCTCTTGCTTATTGCAGTAATCTACATATGCTTCTCGTCCCCAATTTCTTTTTATTTGCTTATAAAACTGTAATGATTTCATATTTTCTAGGCTTCCCCATATTTCTTCTATTCTGCATTTTACCAATTTACCCACATCGCTTGTATTCCTCTCCTCTAATCTCCATATATATTCCATTGCTATATTTTCCATAATCCGTCCTATCTCTGTTTGAGTTCTGTAATGCTTTTTGATGACTCATGCATAATTTTATAATTTCCCCTTCTTCTTTAGCCAAACACCTATACCAAAGTTTGATTATTCTTTCCATTATTATTCTATTTCTTCTTGTCTTTCCTAATTCTACTAAAGCTACTTCCCTATGCGCTGATCTGGGCAAGCCTAGTAGCTCTTTACAAAACCTTCTCTAGTTTTGGTCCACCGTTTTGTTTACCTCTACGCCCCCTCCCCCCAGATCTAGACTGCATACAACATTTTGGATCCAGGGGCGGTTCCTCCATAAGGTTGCAGGTTTGCGCTACACCCACTAATTCTGAATATACAACAGGTGCATTTTGCACATTAAAGCTGTACTTGTTTGCATTGTTTTATATACAAACATGTTTCAATTACGCTTATCGTCTGTAGCTGCCCATGACCGCAGAACTCGAAATAAACAGTGATTAGCTGTAGGAGCCGCAGGTTTGCAGTGAAGAGTTAACCTAAGATTTCGCCCAAATGTGGGCTCTCTGAGGGGGTTGCGGGAAGGTGAAGAGATGGGAGTGGCTTCTTATACATTGCATAAATGGAGGTTTATAAACCTAGCTCCTCCTACTCTTAGCAACGGCTATAGCGTGACCTTCAGGCTTAGCTTCTGTGTGCTCTGCTTTTCGAACACATTGAGAATTTAATTAAATGCATGGAGATTATTCGGAAGAGAGCTCTGTTAAACAACAACGCCACACTTGTTCAGGCTTCTGGGTTTATGGCCACTTTGAAAGATTATAATTTTGTATTCTGGCTGTCTTTCTTCTACAAGATCATGCCACATGTGGACATTTTGTACAATCAGCTGCAGAAACGAGACTGCAATGCAACATTTGCCATCGCCCAGCTGAACGCATTTAAAAGGGAAGTGCAAAAGGTAAGAAATAGCGTGGAAATCGAGGAACACGAAGAAACTGCAATTAAGAGGAAAATAATAGAAGATCATGATGTGAAAAGAAGAGAAGCTCTTGAAGTATGTGACATTCTTAGAGAAACAAAGGTCAGATTTAGCTTCACGGGGCATCTGGTAGCCTCAACTTTGTTTCATGAAGAAAATTTCTAAGACATTTCCAGAGGATTCCCTTAGAGAAACAATAAGGTTCTATCCTTTTATCATTGGAACAAAAATTCGTAGAGAACTGACTGTAATTTACAGTCAGGAGGAATTTCGTGGAATGTTCGGCGCTTTGTGCTTGATGGACTTCAATAAGGAAAACAATTTATGTGCTACATTCAGCGAATATGTCAAACTCCTCCGAGTACTGTTAACTATGCCATGTCTACCGCTGAAGCAGAATGCTGTTTCTCAACTTTAAAAAGACTAAAAGCTTTCCTTAGGAACACAATGTCACAGGACCGATTGACAGCATTAGCAATGCTTTCAATTGAGAGAGATTTTGTTATGAAGATCAGCGACTTCAACGCAAAAGTTATCGTTAGATTCGCCAGGTCTAAGGGGAGTACAGCAGAGAATCTGTATAAATAGGTGAGTCATTACTACTCTGTATTTTATTTTTCATTTGTGCACCACCAATAATTTAACCCACCACCCACCACTGTTTGGATCCCACTAATGCTTCATACATTCTTTCTAACCACTTGGTTGTCATTTCTAGCTTATATTTGCACATTCTTATCCAATTCACTGCCACCCTTCCTTTCTTTTCCTTTCTCTCTCTCTCTCTCTCTCTCTCTCTCTCTCTCTCTCTCTTTTCTTTTTTTCAATTTTCACTTTTGGGGCGTTAGTGTGCAGAGAAATGTTGTGGAACTGTTACAACTAAGACATTTGCTACTATTTTTGGGCACTTAAATGAACAAACTTTGGAGTCTTTTATTACACTTCTTCGAAAGTGTTAAGTGCAATATTATCACCTAACAGTTCGCGTGCAGAGAAAACGTTCTGAGAGTTTCTTTCATTGGCTCTGTAATATAAAGAAGCCATGCATTCATTTAAGTTTCTAGTTCAGAAATGTTTAAAGTTTCTTTACTTTATAGAACTTCATTTCCTGAAACGGAGTTTCCTAATTATTAAGGTGGTAGTCCTGGTTCTATGCCTGAAATAGCTACACTTGATGTTCTGGAATTCAAAAGAACTTAATGCATTCATTTTGGGTTAATTTTACTTGTTTTATAGACGACGTGTGTAGGTTTAAAATGGAGAGGTAGAACCAGAGTAAACAATTCACTGTAATAGCTGACATTTGAACTACGGATGCTCAAATTTCTGTGTCACTGCTTTATGGAAAAATCCCTACGAGTCCATTATACCAAAAAATCTATAACTGTGAATTAAAGTGCATGGAATAGAAAGGCATTTTAAACAAAAGAACACGTAAATAGCAAATGGATCTGTTGTTAATGAAAGGCACGATATCTGTGAGAAGATAAAGGAGGCAATGAAATACAGGCTCTGGAAGGCCATGCATAGCAAGTGACGTTTGCTGAATAACAAGGAGTAGAAAGTTGAGAATGTTCCAGAGATGCCTTTTCGCGAGTAACTATTAAATATTAACAAGAAAGGCTGTCCTCAAAGCATTGTAAAGCTGTCAACAAAAGCTGCCACGTGATACGGGACAAGCATTCATTATATCTTAGAATGTGGAGCAGGGCATTAGACCTCCATGGATTTACATACGAGCTTAAAGACAGCTGACTGCTGTTTGTGTGCCAACTTTGGTTTGAAGTTGCTCAACAACTATTTAACATAAAACAATGAATACAACAATATCTTCCAAGCATAACTGATTTAAAATAGGGCGCCGGGTTAGCGCAGTGGTTTCGTTCGCGGTTCGCGTGCTAAGGATCACGAGCTCGATTCCCGGCTCTGGAGTTGGCGATTTTAAGTCGGCCCTATTCACGCCTTCACCTCTGTCTAGCACATGTGAATTGTCCCCTATGCTCAACGTGGTATATATAAGCTGTTCTCTCGCCTCACCGTCAACTTCACTATTACCCTATCATTGGAGGTAATGGACATCGCCCTCTGGGTGCCTCCACCTGAGAAATGGGTCCGGTCATCACGTGGTGGGGCGAGGTTACCCCGAAGGCCAAGGCTGCCACGTAAAGAGTGTTGGTAACCAACCAACCTTGATTTAAAATTACCTACGTATGTAAAAATTAATGCTTACATGATATAAAAAGTTAAAATTATTATTACTGTTAGAAGAAAACCTTTTTTTGTGTAATTTACGTCATCCAACGTCAAGTCATATCGGACGATGAATGAAATGGGTGAAATGATGCTCAAATGAGTCCAGGGTCCATAGAACTACAGAGTTATCCGACTTTTGTCTTTAGGATAAGGGAAATCCTTATTTATTTTTAAGGGAAATTAAAAGTCCAATCACACAAACTCAAAATGTTCTTTATTTCCACCGAATTACATTTGGAACACTTGCCGATTACATAGAATTACGTAGCGCTCACAATTAAAATCCACCAGTTCGTCTGTCACAGGTCCCTTCCTCACTCACAATTACGTACGATTTCTCTGGTACACGTACACAGTATTCCAGTCCGTTCGCTAGTACGGCGTTCTTCACGACTGCTCGCCAAGAACTGAACTGACCAGAGGTCCAGAGGTAGTCCTGGTCGGGCGGGGCAATTTTTCTTTTTCCCCGTCCGGGTGTCTTGCCGCAGTACCTAGGCGCTTTGCGGCTTAACCTGCGAAGTGAGTCAAGATTGGTTGCATTTTGTTCTGCTGGCGGTAGGTTTTTGTTTGTTTGAGATTTGGTGTTAACTGGTTGCCCTTGAGTGTTCTCTGAAGGCAACAGCTAGGCGGGTTTGTTACTTTCTCCCGTTGGGGGAGGATCTGTTTTAGAGCTTTTGCCCCGTTTTGAGTACGGGTGGCCTGACGCTTGAGCCATCAGGCGTTATGTGAGTTTGAATACGTTTGGGGTTTCCCTTGGGTTAACCAAGGGGCCCCAAGACGTCTCTTAGGAGTTTGTATGATGGCAAGCGTCTTTGCTCCCTCTGGTCATACCTGCCCAGTGAGTTCACCAAAGGGTTGCCATGGGTTTGAATTTTGTCGTACATTGAACGAGCCCTCTCTCGAATAACGTCGACAATGTACGGGATGTTCGAATGTTCATGAAGGATATGGGCGGGAAATCTCCAGTCAGTATCGTAGATGACCCGTAGCGCCCTGTTCTGCAGCGTCTGGAGTCTGACGAAAGTGGTATTTGCCACTGTTCCCCAGATCTCACAGCCGTACAAGACCATGGGCGGGATGATCGCCCGATACAGCTGGAGTTTGAGACGGAGTGGCATGGTTGAACGGAATATTGGGTATAGGTTCCTGAGCGCGACGTGCCCAAGCTGGACCTTGCCTTTGACGTGCGGAGCGTAAGTTAATTTGCGGTCCAGCGTCACTCCGAGATACTTCGCCGTTTGAACCCATGGGATTCCACGACGCCATAAAACGAAGTTCTGCTGCAACCGATTGGCTCTGGTTTTCGCCAGGAGAATCGCAGAGCTCTTCTCCGGGTTAGTTGCCATTCGCCTCGCCAATGGCCCGGAGCTGGGTTTGGATCTGCCGAAAGCTATACCTTGGGTTTCTGTTGACTGCGAAGATCATAAGATCGTCCGCGTATTGACAGGTGTGGGTGTTGTGGTGCGTGGGTATGTCAGCCATGTAAGCTGCAAAGAGTGCCGGCGACAGCACGCTGCCTTCCGGCACTCCAGCGTCAGTGGGAGGGGAAAGAGATGGCTAGTGATGTTTTTTCCAACCATCCCCTCGTTAGCGCTACAAGATAAATGGGTAGGCGTAGGAGTGACCCGTCTGGCCACTACATGCCAGCTGCTGTTTCTCTCGGGAATTCCGATGTTCGGGTGACGCGATGGGTGACATCGGACGATGAATGCAATGGGTGAAATGATGCTCAAATAAGTCCGGGACCATAGAACTTAGAGTTGCCCAACTTTTGTCTTTAGGATAAGGGAAATCTCCGGAAAGATCTCATCCAGGTAACTCAATTAAAGATAACAAAATCATTCAATAATTAGTGGCAACATTTGAATTAGCAACAAGTAATTTTTTTTTTTTTTTTTTTTTGCAGTCACATTACTGAAGTAATTAGAAGTAATGTCCTCCAACATGAAGAACACGCCTCCACACGCCAGGGAGTAGACGGATGCCATCCACAGCGTCTTGTTGTTCTAATATTCGAGCAGACTGCTCTACTACTGCTGTAGTTGCCTGTCTGGTTTTAAAGTGAACTCCTCTAAATGGTAATTTCATTTTCGCAAAAAGGTCGAAGTCACATAGGCTCATATCTGGGGAGAGGATGCTCCAGAACTTCCCAGTTTCATCTGTGAGGTAAATTAACAACAGGAGCAGACGTGTGAGAGCGAGCACCATTATTTGGGATGAGAATTCAGAAGATTTGGACGTTTACGACGCACAGCTGGTCGTAAATGGTGTTCCACAAAGTGGCTGTAAAATGCACCATTCACACGATTTCTTTGAGGAGCTGAATGAGTGATAAGAACACCGTTAAAATCATAAGCAACAATGAACATGACTTTAAGTGGATTCTGTTCCTGTCTATACTTTTTGGCCGTTGAATCAATGTGCCGCCAGTCATTTGAATGTCTCTTTAATTTCGGTTGGTAGCATCGAAACCAGGACTTTTTTTAATGTTATGATATGTCGAAAAAAAACGCTGTGTTTCACATTCATAGCGTTCTAAGTGTGATCTTGCTGTTTTTATCCTCTGCCACATTATTTCCTCTGTAAAATTGTGTGGAACCCAGCGAGAGCAGATTTTCCCCCTCTTTAACTTCTTCTTAAGTATGTGGAGAATCGTACCAGGAACAACTCCAACTTCCCTTGCTAGTTCAATACAAGTCCAACAACGATGTTCTTTTAGCAGTGCTCTAACACTATTCACATGCACATGATCACTTGCTGATTGCAGTCTGCCAGCTCAACGTTTTTGATTAACGTCTTCCCTTCCTCTACGAAATGCCCCACCAAGCCATGGTACGATATGGTAAAGTCTACCATAATTGTCCAATAATTCTGTATGACATTGTCGAGCATTGATACCTCTTGTGAACTTGAATTTTAATGAAGTATCTTTTTCCGTACTTAATAGACATATTTAGAACACTAAACATAACGTCTACAGTTAAACTTATTAAACATATCTTATTAAATAAAATTATTGTCTTCAAAGTCACAGCTAACAAACATTAAATGCTCTTATTTTTAATTGTTATCAGCTTACATGATGTACCGCTGCAAGCACCAAATGCAGACAGTGTTGCCACTAATTTTTGTATGACTCCTGTGTGTAATACACAACGACAAATGGAAATGGTTTCAACACATAGAGAAGAGATAATACCAGACTTACAAAGTTAGCCCTGTAATACAAACCAGAAGGATGACGTTCAAGAGGACAACTAAAACCCAAATGGAAAGATGTCTTTGTGCCGGAACGGGATTTATAGAGTAACCTTCAAGTGGAAGAAGATATAAAAATAAGCATTTGTAAGAATTGTCATTGAACAAATATAAAAACTGAATAATAGTCGGTAGGCGGTATTAATTTTTGTCCATTTTATATCTTTTTGTGTTCATTATTACCAAGATATTGTCCATATAATATTAAAGTCATTACATGCTTAAGACTTCCTCGTTTTATATAAACTTTTAAAGCTATCGCCTTCATGAAATCTTCTGACTTATAAAAAGGTAGGAACTGTAAGAACAAAGCAATGGCATCACGACTTCCAATCTGGACTGGATATTGCACCATTACCCGGCGCACCCCTGCAGGATGGGGTGGAGCTGCCATCATGTTTTTGGGGAGGGGGTGCACGCAGTGCCAGGACTTCAGGATTAACAACCGAGAACCGCTCCGTACTACTGCGTTTCAACCCCTGAAAACTCAAATATTTTATCACAAAAATAATTTAATGCGCTTCACTCACATCAGTTTTTCTACTCATTTTTCTACAACTATTTTTAGAAATGCTTACTGTTCTATCTACATTAAATCTAGATAAACTTTCAATCCACATCTCGTTATAAAATACAATAATGAAGGTCAGGTTTGTAAAAAACGAACATGATGGATTAGAAATTGCACGTTTTTTACATGATGAAAAAGCTTGTAATGACTAACGAGTTGAAACAGAAGAAGGACTTGAACAGTAATAAAAGAAAAATCAGAAATGAATAACGCTAAAAACATGTTTATATATAATAAATTGTCATTTAACGAGATCTGGCCTATTTATGTGCAGTAGTACCATTTTGTTTATCTCTTTTCGTTCACTAATCATACAAAAGACATCGAACATAAGGGTTATTCCCAAAAAATTCAAAACATACAAACATTTTTCACTTACGAGGGTTCTAAACATAGCGTATTATAAGCAAAACAGATGCGTTTTGGAAACAAAAGAATAACAACAACTATGTTTTCGTTTTAAGGTTAGTTGGGGTGAAGGGATTTTCTTAAAAAACATCTTTGTGTTTGGAAATTCACCGACATTTCGTTGCTGTTTACACACACACACACACACACACATACACACACACACACACACACACACACACACACACACACACACACAGACACACATACACACAGGGTGAGTTACTTGTAAAATGTTTTTACGGGGTTTTCCCTTATCCTGAAAGACGAATGTGGGGTAACTCTAAGCTCCGTGGACCCTGGGCTCATTTGAGCATCATATCACCCATTTCGTTTATCGTCCGATATAACTTAACGTTGGAAGACGTAAATTACGCGTCAGTCTCTAGGTGTACCTAGAAACTTCCTTATTTGAAGAAAAATAACGCAACTGTTAAGCAATGAATGAATTATTTGCGCACTGAAATGTTTATGACCGATTTGTGTGGCAAATAGGAGTGCCATACCATGCCATGTCATGTGGTGCTGGCTGGCTGTATATAGCCAGAAGGTTTTTGCTGCGTGCCCACCCGTTAAGGGTTTTACCGCAGGTAAGGTAGATTTCGGCATGTTGTAGGGTGAAATTTGGGTTTTTAGATTGGTGTTATTTATGAGGTTACAAACATGTACCTAGGGGTTGAAGGATAGGATGCAATGCCTTGCACCCTGGTGTCTTTATTTATTTATAATTTGGGGAATAATTTTGACGCCAAGCAGCTTGGAAGGATTATGTGGAGCTCAGCTTTAGCTGCTGTTCGGATTAGCTCCTGGGTTTTCTTGGATGCCCGCAAGCCATGCGGGGTAACCGGTGCTCTCTAGAGCGGCGTCTAGTGGGGTCATAATCTCCCAAGGACCTGACAAGGGCGCTTCTGTGTTTGGGTAAACTTGCGTATAATTTTGATGCCAGGCGCCTAATTTCATCCTCCACGTAGGGAAGACTCGAGGCCTCGTGAAGCAACCTGATAGGAAAATAACGTCCCACAGAATATATAGACCTGAGTCCTCTATTCTGTGCACGTTGGAGCCATGCTAGCCAGCTGTCTGCGGCCATGCCCCAGATCTCGCAGACGTACAGCATAATCGGGATTACCAGAGCTCGGAAGAGGTATAACTTCATGCCAACTGGCATCGAGGTTGACCCCAGCATTGGATACAGGGAAGCAATTGGTACTGGACAGAGTTGGTCCACTCTATCCTTCGACCTCGGAAGCTGAAGTCGGGGCAGTCTGCGGGAGTGTGGTGCTTTGTAAAAAGTATGGCGTGGCTTTTGCCCGGATTAATGGAGGAATATTGTAACTATTCCGTTATTATCAGAACGGTTATCTGATTTCAGTTGTAAATATTAAGTTCTATTTCTTAGCACTAATTCATGAGTACAGTATACACGCAGTGACAAAATAATTATAAAATAAACAAACATTCAGCTTTTTCATCGCTATGAAAAACTTCTAAAATTTGAGAAATGACGTAATTTATAAACGCAGACCTTATGAAAATAAACTTTTGCAATTCTGTTTCTGCATATTAATTGGAAATAAGTTCAATGTAAAAATATATAGTAACATTGGAAGAATAGAATAATCTTTTGTCGCCCAACTGTCCCGTCTTTCACGTAAGCAGTTATCTCTTCATGCGTTACAAGAAGCTGTGCAGTTCCAGTTAAAAGCAAGGGAGTGGCGTGAACAGAATTGGTTCTTCTCCGAATGACAAGAGGCAATGCCCAGGATTGAACTAGCCTGTGTAGTCCGCTAGCACAACTACCGCGAATTTAATTGGAATTTCCCCGTTGCCCTCTGCAACTGTTTAAACGCATGAAGAGATACCTACTTCAGCGAATTTTGGAGCATTTGGTCCACCTTGTAAGTATATATTCTTCATGTTAGAGAGATTTTATAAGTATATCATATCAGACTATCATGCTGGCATCCTGGGTGCTTTTATGCAGCTGCAACGAAACCATTTCGGAAAACATTTATCATAATTAACAGGAAGTAATTTGCAGAATAAATGACAATGTAACTAATACTGGGCAGAAAAGTTGTGTAAATGTAATGATAACATATTTTGGTGATTTAGAAGGCAATAATTTAGGGTGTAGTGTAGACTATCATAGCTTCGGTGCACACTAGAGACTAGCAGAAACTTGAAATACAGTTCGGTATCGAGGGCAAGCTGCTCTCACGGCTAAAGAGCAAAAGATAATCTTCATCCAGTGACGACTTGACTCACATTTCTTTTTTAACCGAGCTCCGAACGCTGTCGTGTATTATAGCGCTACTCAAACGGTTACCATGGCGGCGTCACAGGATGCGATAAGATTCAGATATTCAGTTACGCAGAGATGTGTCGACCCGCTCGCTGTGGAGAAAACAACGTTGTCGCGTTTTCTTTAAGTTGCCAGCATTGCAAACATTGACATTTATTTCTTAGAATATTTACCAAGTAACAATAAGATTAGCAAGGTTCTTAAGAGCAACTGCACTATGCTAATAATATCAAAGTATACATTCTACTCACATTACGGTCTGTTTTCGCCTTCCTCGCTGTCACTGCCACTTTCACTCACGTGTATAAGGAACGAAGCATTGTCGTGTGAAACGTCCCGCAGTTGAAATTTTCGTTCTTGCTGCATGGTGTGCTGAACACATCTTTCCCATACACTCGAATCTATATTTGGTACACATTCTCTCAACACTTTGCACACACTGTCACTTATAGAAGGAGTTACATTCCGCTTTCTTACGGCATGTTTAACGCGTGCCCATATCAACTCAATCGGATTGAGACAACAGTGATATGGCGGTAGCCTGAGAACTTCATGATCACTATATTTTGCTATTTCGTCTATTACATACACTTTTTGTACATTAGCTTCTCGAATTTTCTCCAAAAGCATGGCTTTTACAGGAACTGGACTGGGTATTTTTAAATTATGTTCTAACATGAATTTAATAATTTCGTCCTTTCTGCTAGACATGGTGGGAATTTTTATCTTTAGCCGTGAATGATAACTAGCATTATCTAAGACAATCACACACTTAGGAGGAATGTTTTTCAAAATTTTGTTCCTAAACCAAGCTTCAAATATTGCGGCATTCATCTGCCAAGGATTTCCGAATACTTTTAGAGGACAAATATAAGCAGCCCTCAATCCAACCCTGGCTACCACCTGCATGCAGGATCATTATTATTTTTCATCGTGACACAGGGGCTGGAAGGCAACAAGAGCAACTGCCGTCATCCCAACCTTTCCTTACGACATCATGAGTATCGTTCCAAGACTCGTCTAAATAAATTATACGATACCCTTCCTGCCTTAAATAGTTTAGCCTGCTCAAGTACTTGTATCTCCATGCCACAATCCTTGCTGATTCCATAATCACACGCCTCTTATTTCACGTGCGAAAGCGGAAACCTAACTTCACTAACAACTGCCTAAGTGAATCCTTTTTGTAAGGAAAATCGCAGACGGTTTGAAGTTTATGCAGCAATTCCAAAACTGTTGATGATTGCCCTTCTTTATAAAATCTGTACACCTCCCTACGAACTATGTCGCAGGTGAAATTATCAACCTTACCTAACTTTTGTCTGTTGCCGCCCTTTTTTGGCGTAACAGGAAGTCTCTTCGCAACTTTACAAACTGCTTAAGCCTACTGCTTTAGCAGTTTCAGTAATATGTCGCTTTCCTATTGTATTGGCTTCCATATACTTAAAACATTACATATTAATTGCTGGGACTGTTTACTGAGGGTTCCTAAAGGTAGCTTGCTTCCTTTTACTCTTGCTTCATTTGTTGTCCCACCAGCGACACTAAAAGTGGACGCAACATTATTACTAGCACCACTAATATTATCACTACGAGATAAACTGGCTGGATTATTGACACTATTTCCACCATCAAAGCTAGATACGTCCCAAGGTCTCCACATATTTAAGAATAGCCCGGAAACACCACTTGCACCAATGAAGTTCACAAGAAAACTAACAGAATGAAATGAATGATGAAATAGAGAGAAAACAGCGAAGACATTGCAAATATGTGTTTTACTCCACGTGGACATAACATGTATCTGTCATTTGTGATTCCTGCGCATTCATTGGCTGAAGTGCTGCGTTCATTGGTGCTTAGCAGAGGTCCGAGAAATGCGTCAGTAACCATCTCACCTTTCGGAGAATAATCAGTGCGTTATCTGAGAGGTTTCTATCAACAAAGATAAATCCATGGAAAGCGTTCCAGTAGCGCTGTAATACACGCGAGTATACAACTGGTACAGCCTGATGTAGGACGTACCACCGAGGGGGGCACCTCGCGCTATAAACAAGTGAGATGCATTGCGAAGGATAGGATGAGGTGAAGAACAGCAAGAGGATAAATGCCGCACAGACGCGCTGAAGTCTAGCATTTCCTGGTTCGGGGATCTGTCACTCTACTGGACCTGCCTAGGGACAGTGAGGAACGACCCGTCTAACCAGGCTGCCCTCCTGTATCCACAAAGACTACCCTTTCCTTGGAAGAAACATCTGTGCCAACTGACCAGTACCGCCTCACGCCACGAAACTTAGAAGTGCACTTGAAGTATGAGACGAAAACAGATTAAAATGAAAGTGAGGGAAACGAAATTGTTTTAGATGAAAAACCACTACCAATATTTCCCTATCTATCAGGGAAAACTACGAAAAACAGGTTAGAGTGGATAGTCGACGGAATTAAACCTGGGATCTCTCGAATAAAACTTTATATATTTTATTACGTAGCCAACTCATTTGGTGAAATAAATGATTTATATCATACTTGTTTATAAATTCTTTGGAAATAAGCAATTTAATGCTTCTTATAAGTTTTGCAGTACGCTGTAATTAAAGAAGTTTAGAATGCTCATTTGAAAGAAACTGGGGTGGATGCACGACTCATTTACGTCGGGAAATGATCGATTCTTACATTAGTCGATGTGTAACAGTCACGTATAGCTGTAAAAACGTGAAGGATAAGGTTAAGAGATGCTTTAACATTGGAAAGAAAAAGAATATCTCTGGTCAAGAAGTTTTGTTGACACGTAACAAGTTAAAAGAGAAATAGTTGGAAAGTTAAGAAGGGATGATTCTGGCCAATAGAACTAACCTCAGGTTGGGACGTAGGGATGAGGAGGCTCTACAGAATCGATTCTGCTGAATCCCAGAGTCGAGTGGCTTAGCATGCGAGGAACAGTTTTGATTATGATATAACGTGAGCTCTGAAGTACATCTGTCTACTAGCTTTACGTCTGTGGGGAATGAAGGGCAGACGTGAGTGTACTTTGTATATTATCTGATGTGGTTCTGCCCCTCACGTGAAATTAATACCCTTTACGCTGTAATTGCCGATAGTTGCAGTTCAAATCTCTCAATTTCTATTATAACTTCTTAAATTAATGCAAAATGAATCAGTTGTGATTTAGGCCAGTTTTAACTGTCACTTCACTAATTGGCTATTTTCACAAAACTTCACTAATATGATTTAATTTTGTGCTGCTACGTCCACTTCGTACGTATGACAAAGCCTCTTCTTCCAGGCAATCCACGCTCTAGGTGGTCGAACAAGCACAAGACTTCTCTAACCTCCTGTAGTAGCAGCGCGCACTACACGTCACAGCACTACTTGTTTTGGAGAACAGTATTTTTATCGCACTAGAAACCCAATTACTAACCGTCTAATTCACTAATTCGTTTATATAGTCGCTAACAATTTCCACAGGGCATTCTAGAATGTTCTAGAAGGAGCAAGAGCGGAAACTTCCAGAAAATTCTGGTTATTTGTGGATAGCACTCCTGTTTAAGCTTGGGTCATAACCACTACATCTTAGAGTCAACACTAACTAAAGGATAGTTCATTCTGGTAGTATAAATGGGGTTCTGGAAAATTCTCTTCTCTCGACTGTTACGTGCCAATATGCTGACGACGTCCTCATAATGGCACGTAACAAAAACCTAAGATATTGTCATCCTCCGCTGCAGCGCCAGCTCCGAGCCATTGGCCGTTGGAGTGAGAAGTGGAGGATGGACATTAGCCCCGAGAAGAGCTCTGCTCTTCTCCTGGCTAAGGTCCGAGCTGGGCGACCGGATTGGTCGCTGAGGTTGAGGCAGATGCAAATCCCTTTGGTTCCCACTGCCAAATACCTTGGCGCCCAACTCGATCGCGGTCTCACCTACACACCTCACGTCCGGGTCAAAGCCGGACAAGGGCATGCAGCGCTAACGCAGTTATACCCAATACTCAAATCCACCATGCCAGCGCACCTCAAACTACGCCTGTATCGGGCGATTATACCGCCCCTGATTCTATACGGCTGCGAAGTCTTGGGATCAGCGGCTCCCACCACTATCCGCAGACTACAGCGCGTCCAGAACAGGGCACTGCGAATGATCTACGATACCGGGCATAGATTCCCGTCCCACATCCTCCATACCTACTCTGGGGTCCCTTACATCGTGGACGCACCATCTACGATAAGCTGGACTCCCATCCGAACATACTGAACACCCTTGGCCGTTACGACCACAGGGTTCCTCGCCGCCGACCGAGCTACCGGTTGCCCAAAGATGCTTTGGGTAACTAGAACTGAACAGGGCCACATTCCCCTGACTCCAACCCCCCAAGCCCAGAAATGGGCTTGATAAATTCAATACCTCAACACTGTTCCTTTCCCTCTAGCCTGTCAAGCGGACTGTGCTCAGATGCCTCCCAGGCAGGCGGAAGAGCACAGCCAGCATTGGCGCACCCCCCCCCACGGGGCAACAACGCGCACAAGGCTAGATATGCCCACTGCCGAAAACAACCGCCTGCGACAAAAGATGACTCTTTTATACTGCCCAGATAAAGACGCAATAAGCGGCTAGGTGCTGGGCAGCAAACACTCCGTCCAGGTAAACCTGGACGACTCGTCTCTTCTGTTGGTCTGCTGGTCTCTTCTCCTTTACAATACCAGGACCAACTGTGGACAAATTTACTGGGATTGGCATTTCATTATGGAGAGAATTTGGTACGTAGGCCACCATGCTGATCCCAATGTTCCTATGTCGCCAAGGAAGGATGGATGAGGCGAAGGAGACAGAGGGCGGCCGACCAAAGGAGACACGACAGTACAGGGGGCAGGGTCCCTATAGTTTACTTGGATAGAGACTTCCCCCGACAGGCCAGGGCAACGAACTCGCTCCCCCACTGTGGGACGGCAACGAGCCTAGCAGCCGAGCCCCACAGGTCCCAGGCAGGTAGGCCGCGCCGTGGCTCAGTGGTTAGACCGCTTGTCTCTCACCAAGGCGGCCCGGGTTCGATCCCAGGTGACCGCAAAGTGACATTTGTGGTGGACAACATGGCGCTGGGGCGGGTTTTCTCCGGGACCTCCGGTTTCCCCCGCCATCTCATTCCACCGGTGCTCCATCTTCATCTCATGTATCATCAGTATCATCGCCTGCGGTGGGCCGCGCCATGACTCAGTGGTTAGACCGCTTGGCTCTCACCAAGGCGGCCCGGGTTCGATCCCAGGCGAGCGCAAAGTGACATTTGCGGTGGACAACTCGGCGCTGGGGCGGGTTTTATCCGGGATCTGTGGTTTCACCGCCATCTCATTCCACCGGTGCTCCATCTTCATCTCATGTATCATCAGTGTCATCGCTTGCGGTGCCGTATGTAGTAAAAGCGGGCGTTAAACACTACACATTTCATTTTCCAGGCAGGCGATCCAAGCCCCAAAGGTCACTGGCTGGCGATCCGAGCCCCAAAGGTCACTGGCAGGTGATCCGAACCCCAAAGGTCACTGGCAGGTGATCCGAGCCCCAAAGGTCACTGGCTGGCGATCCGAGCCCCAAAGGTCACTGGCAGGTGATCCGAACCCCAAAGGTCACTGGCTGGCGATCCGAGCCCCAAAGGTCACTGGCAGGTGATCCGAGCCCCAAAGGTCACTGGCTGGTGATCCGAGCCCCAAATGTCACTGGCAGGTGATCCGAACCCCAAAGGTCACTGGCTGGCGATCCAAGCCCCAAAGGTCACTGGCTGGCGATCCGAGCCCCAAAGGTCACTGGCAGGTGATCCGAACCCCAAAGGTCACTGGCAGGTGATCCGAGCCCCAAAGGTCACTGGCTGGCGATCCGAGCCCCAAAGGTCACTGGCAGGTGATCCGAACCCCAAAGGTCACTGGCTGGCGATCCAAGCCCCAAAGGTCACTGGCTGGCGATCCAAGCCCCAAAGGTCACTGGCAGGTGATCCGAGCCCCAAAGGTCACTGGCTGGCGATCCGAGCCCCAAAGGTCACTGGCAGGTGATCCGAGCCCCAAAGGTCACTGGCTGGCGATCCAAGCCCCAAAGGTCACTGGCAGGTGATCCGAACCCCAAAGGTCACTGGCTGGCGATCCGAGCCCCAAAGGTCACTGGCAGGTGATCCGAGCCCCAAAGGTCACTGGCTGGCGATCCAAGCCCCAAAGGTCACTGGCAGGTGATCCGAACCCCAAAGGTCACTGGCTGGCGATCCAAGCCCCAAAGGTCACTGGCTGGCGATCCAAGCCCCAAAGGTCACTGGCAGGTGATCCGAACCCCAAAGGTCACTGGCTGGCGATCCAAGCCCCAAAGGTCACTGGCAGGTGATCCGAGCCCCAAAGGTCACTGGCTGGCGATCCGAGCCCCAAAGGTCACTGGCAGGTGATCCGAGCCCCAAAGGTCACTGGCTGGCGATCCGAGCCCCAAAGGTCACTGGCAGGTGATCCGAACCCCAAAGGTCACTGGCTGGCGATCCAAGCCCCAAAGGTCACTGGCTGGCGATCCAAGCCCCAAAGGTCACTGGCAGGTGATCCGAGCCCCAAAGGTCACTGGCTGGCGATCCGAGCCCCAAAGGTCACTGGCAGGTGATCCGAGCCCCAAAGGTCACTGGCTGGCGATCCAAGCCCCAAAGGTCACTGGCTGGCGATCCAAGCCCCAAAGGTCACTGGCAGGTGATCCGAACCCCAAAGGTCCCAGGCAGGTGATCCGAGCCCCAAAGGTCACTGGCAGGTGATCCGAGCCCCAAAGGTCACTGGCTGGCGATCCGAGCCCCAAAGGTCACTGGCAGGTGATCCAAGCCCCAAAGGTCACTGGCAGGTGATCCGAACCCCAAAGGTCACTGGCTGGCGATCCGAGCCCCAAAGGTCACTGGCAGGTGATCCAAGCCCCAAAGGTCACTGGCAGGTGATCCGAACCCCAAAGGTCCCAGGCTGGCAATCCGAGCCCCAAAGGTCACTGGCTGGCGATCCGAGCCCCAAAGGTCACTGGCTGGCGATCCAAGCCCCAAAGGTCACTGGCTGGTGATCCAAGCCCCAAAGGTCACTGGCAGGTGATCCGAACCCCAAAGGTCCCAGGCAGGTGATCCGAGCCCCAAAGGTCACTGGCTGGTGATCCAAGCCCCAAAGGTCACTGGCTGGCGATCCGAGCCCCAAAGGTCACTGGCTGGCGATCCGAGCCCCAAAGGTCACTGGCTGGTGATCCAAGCCCCAAAGGTCACTGGCAGGTGATCCGAGCCCCAAAGGTCACTGGCTGGCGATCCGAGCCCCAAAGGTCACTGGCTGGCGATCCAAGCCCCAAAGGTCACTGGCTGGCGATCCAAGCCCCAAAGGTCACTGGCAGGTAATCCGAACCCCAAAGGTCACTGGCAGGTGATCCGAGCCCCAAAGGTCACTGGCTGGCGATCCAAGCCCCAAAGGTCACTGGCTGGCGGTCTCGAAATGGTCTCAGCAGAGGATTGGAGACCGGCAACCGACCTACCGGAGGAGGAAGTAGTTTACCTCAGAACACATCATCCTGCCATGCACCGCCGAGACACCCGCCGACACTTCTACCCTGAAAGTGACCACCAGATGACAGACGACATGAAATGATAATGGACATGAAGTGGAAAGATAGGAAATTCGGAGGGTGTAATTAACCTACCCAGCATTTGCCTAGCGACCCGGGAAAACCTCCAAAAATACCCATGGGTCAGGTAGGTCGGTCACGGGAATCGAACGCGGGCCTTCCGAATGCGGGCCACCGCCTGAGCCATCCCGCTCAGTGTGGACAAATTAACTATGTGAACTCTTATTTTAAAAAGGACTACAGCCTAATTTGATTTCTTCTGTCGTAACTTTAGATAATGCTCCATATCCAACCCCCTTTTCTGGGACGGTCGTAAAATTTGCTGTGATATCAGAAACTGGAAAGGGTAACTGATAATCTGTGTTTTCACTGAGATGACAGAAACGGTTTTTTTACCTCTTCCTCCTCCAGTAAAACCGAGTCCATTGAAATAAACGTTCAGAGAGAAAGTTTCATTATACATCTCGTTCTGGATAAAAGCACATTACGAGAAACAACCGAACAGTGTAACAATCTGTGAATATCGAAAAGTTCATAGCAATAACATAAATATTTCGGAAAATTTAATGTCACATAAACTTATTCGTATAAGTGAAGTTTTAATGTGGAAAAGTGTACACGCAGATACACAGAATTACCACCTGCAAACATGTATTTGATATCTGGAAATGGACTAAAAATAAAATCGGCTTGCTGGTTGGAAGTAGGGCGGAATATAAGACAGTGTCAGTAATTCTCTCCTGGAATATTAAGGACAGTGGGACGTGTGAATGCCTCAAAAAATCGAATTTTTGTTTTATGTCTTATGAAGATCTGCAAGACTTTACGAATCCAATGTTATATTGCATTATAGGCATTCTTAATATTTAAGCCCTTTAAATGGTGATTTAAATATGGCGTCACTATGTCCACGGCCGCTTTTAAATACATACATAGCCATTGAAATTAAAATTGTCATAACTTTGTGATTTGTGGCAGCAGAGGTATGCGGTAAATTTTATGATTGTTGTTGGTATCTCTGCTGCAGATGTGGCTGCATGCGTATTTGCAGAAGGCTCTCACAATATGGCGAATTGTTTACATTTGAAGTACATGTGGATTATAGTTGCAGTTTTGTTTACAGTTCAAATTATCGACTTGAGTGTTATTTATTCATGGTGATTTGAAGTTTTTCGATAAATATGGGTAGAGTAAAGCGTTTTGGTTTGAGAAAGGCAGTGTTTTGTCGTAAAAACACAAAAAACAGTGACATTGAAAGTGTATCTAACCTTCCTAGTTGCAGTAAATTTTCAGCTTGTAGACAAAAATTGTTTTACTTCAAACATATGATGACAACAGCTTTTGTGTAGATAACAATGGAGCTCAGAAGAGTTTTGTAACTGTAGAGCTATCATTGTTATCCAAACTGGTGTACAAAAGTACAGGATTGTGGTGCAGGAATGTTGTAAGGTTTGGTGAGTTAGCTGAAAAACCTGTTGTTTTAGTTTCTTGCATTTCCCCACAAGCTGCAATTACATGTTTGGGTACACATTTCTCATAAACCACTTATATTAGAGGTCTGAAACTTTTTGTAGTGTCAAAAACCATTATATTTAATAAAATGACCGTAAAGATATTTTCAGGTAAAACATTTTGAACTTTTAAAAATTTAAAATCTGTACATTTTAAGGGAAAGAATAATGGGATCAAATTCGACATTTTTTTGTCTATATACTTCACTATATATAAATTCTAACACGGTCATTTTATGCATCACTGAGTACTTTATTTCTCCTAAAAATTGTATTCTTTGTGAAAACAGTTTTTGCGGTTATGTGTAACTAAATAATAACATGTGTTTATAAAATTTCGTTTGTTGACGTTTCATCTTAGAAAGCATCTGAGAAAAGTTATGAATTTATATTACATGTTTTGCTTTATCAACATATTAAGAAATAGTTACTTGTTAGATGGTATAAATTTCATTGCCCTGTGACAAAGCAAACCCATGCATTTTGATTTTTGAAAAGTGTGTAGTTAAACGCAAGCATTGTGCTTTCCACACGTCCCTCTGTCCTTAAGAACGGCAACACTGCACGGACTCAAATGTGGTTGATAATGTCTTTCTACCATTATTGCCTGAGTGTCGATTATCCTAATTTATTTGCATTCAGAAAGTGGCTCAGAGCAGAGCGATACAAAATGCATAGATTTCATATGTAGACCGAGCTAAATGATCAACTGGATCTCACTTGCTAACTTTCGCGCGCGTGTGCATGCAGTTTCTTTCTAAAACGTTACAACAAACGTAACTAAATATGAATACATAAAGTAGAACTAGACCAGACCTCCCACTCTACCTTTCCCCTTTGTAGTTCCTGACTGTTTATTAAAAAAAAGGTAAAACCAATTCTGATCAGAATAAAAAAAACAATGTTACCAACTTATTTGTGTTTGTTTTTGATTTGTTATCCTTTATTTTCTAATAAAAACTGTATAGGGAAAAAAAGATTATACACATTTTTAGTTTGGTAAGCATTTATCTATGTTATCGTCTACAACCAAAATAACAGCAAGTTAATTCAGAAAGCTCAAAATACAATTTTATCTTTACATTTCCCACAATTCTAAGCACATTTTAAAATGAAGATAGTTCTAATTAATTTTTGGAAAATCTAAAATAGTGAACAATTTTTATTTATAAGGAAATCTAAGGTGGGGATTATTCTAACGATTTTTACACCGTGACTTTGGAAGTTGCTGACCTTAAATATTAATTTTCATATTAATCCGAAGAAGTTAACCTTGCTCAAAGGCATGCACATAAGAATATTTTCTAAAAATTCTTGATTTTATAGTAAAAAATCCAAAACATCTATTACACTGGGCAACAATTAAAAATTTTCGGGCTTAAAAATAGTGAATTTACATGTATTTCCATTTTATGAGTTCAAAAATCGCCATAAAAATGATAGATTAGCCCTGGGTTTGAAGATAAAGTGACATTTCACTTTAGAGTGGAGATTTTAAATTTGGGGAAATTTTTGAAGAGTTGGTACCCTATCAAAATACCGTAGAAGACAACTACAAGCATTTGGTTATAGTGCTCCTGCAAAAATAACGTAACCTTGGATGCAACATGTCCCTTAAGATCCATTTTCTCCACTCCCACCTTGACTCTTTCCCTCCTAGTTGTGGAGCTGTTAGTGATGAACATGGGGAGAGATTCCATCAGGACATTTCTGTTATGGAACAAAGATATCAGGGCTGTTGGAATGAAGTAATGCCTGCGGATTACTGTTGCTCTTTGTATAGGGATTCTGCGGAACTCCATCACAAGAGGCAAGCTAAAAGACGACGAAGTCAATAGGCCACCACATGATTCTCTTCAGACACGACTATCTACGAAGTATTTTTCCAGCAATTTAGAACTCCTAGCATGTATTTACCAATTAAAAAAATCAAATGCACTTTCATTGTTGTTAGCATTTATGTAATTAAAATGTATCCTTGTGGATATAATAGAAACTAGACATAATAAAAACTTTTCATTGTCATATTTGTTTTTCTCAACCCAAAATTATTAGGAATTGCTTCATGAAGTGCTCGAAACATTAAAAAAATATTGTTTGTTGTCCAGTGCTGTCAGTGAAATCCTGATATGGAATTATTGAGTGGGATCTATTTATAGTTTATAGGTAGATGCCAGAGAAAGCAACACGTTGACTTGTCGATTTTGATCAAATTATTAATCTTTCGGGGTATCTTAATTGGTATGCAGGTTGTATATCTAATGGATGGAAATATACGAGTCACAATTTTATTCCTCGCACATCCTTATGCATATTTGTTCCCAGCAGCGATCATTAAATGTGCACACGAAAATCCAGAATATTGCTGGGGAGAAGCGACCTTCCCTTCCTCTGCCTCGCACGTGGTTCAGACTTTATATGCATAACTTGGGACTCCAGAACGTTTCAATATCATCATTATCCTAGTTATCTTGATGAATTTTCCCTTATCAGGGTTAGTCTCAGTAACAGGTGGTAGCGTTTTCCATTAAGCAACGTTAAGTGCATCAGATAACCAGGTTAAATTTGGTTTTCGATGTTGACTGTATCCCATCAACAATAGACATATGTACACACTACTTTTACAATAAAGTTATTCAACTATTTGTTAATACAGATAAATATGCACAGGAATTCTTAAGTAGTTTACCAAAGACTGCAAAGCAACAAAGTTAAGACACAGTGACAGCCGAACCGATTGCTACACCACCAGACTATACGACCTACCTCCGTGTTTATAGCCAAGTATCAATTCAGCTTTATTTCCATTCATTCTGCCTTCTTATGCCAGGACATGAAACTTTCACTGTATATTTTGTTGCAGGTATAACAAGAACGCAGCGCGTCTGCATCACATTCAACAGGTCCCAAGTTCAAATCTTTGTTACGATGTGTTTGTTACCTGGATAAGGCTTCTTCCGGGGTTTCTCTTCTTAGAAAATGAATATTGGATGACTGAAAGCTCTAGGGGCCCCAGGCTTATTTGAGCACCTTTCTACCATTTTGTTCATTTAACTTTCGGTATCACTTATCTGATAAAACACAGCAGAACAAACAATGTGTAATAAGGTCAGATGTTTTAAAAAAATGAGTCACTGCGTGATGCATTTCACGTTCCATGGTCACAAGAGAAGGCGAATAGGGACTTACTGGAAAAATTATGAGTATTTGAAAATTCAAACCAATAATAAATAATGTCTCGGAAATGGTAAACAACACAAAAGATATTTAACATAAATTGTGTCCACATATTTTGTGTGATAACTTTTATTCTCTCTCTTACAATTTACCACTTGTACAAAAACCATCCAAAAGAAGAGGGCTTCTTGATTGGATTACGCTACGGAAGGGATTTGGCGACAAGCGACCAGCCTTGATACTGAGGCATTCCAGGAAGGAAGGATGAGGCGAGAGGAGACAGAGGGCGGCCATCCCAAGGAGCCACGACGTGCAGACGGTAGGGTACATACATTTTACTCCGGCAGCCCAGCACAAGCGGTAATTCACCCGACTGCACTCTGGAAACGGCCCCAATAAACCGGGCTCGAAGACCGGAGACCTTCCTACCTTAGGAGGAACTTTTAAATCATCCTGCCATACACCACCGACACTTCTACCCTGAAAGAGACCACCAGATGTTATGAAATAATAATGGAGATGAAATGGAGGGACAGGAAACTCGGGGGGATGTAATTAACCTACCCAGATTCGCCTTGCGACCCGGGAAAACCCGGAAAAACCCATGGGTCAGGTAGATAGAATCCGGACCTCCCGAATGCAAACCACAGACGAAACCGCCTGAGCCATCTCACTCGGAAGGAGGACTTCTGAGAGCATTCCTAGAAAATTCAAGATATACATTTTATTTGCCATGAAAATACAGAGTTATATAAAAACTGACTCATTTCTTTAATTATTCCATTGGAAATTCATTCAGTGACTCAATTTTAGCACCAAGTTAAGTTCTGGAGTTTAGATTCTTTGTCACTAGATGCGCAGATGTTTATGTTTTACTCCTAATTGCTATTGTTGGCAGCTGTTTTTGATATTTTGTTCTACTCAACGTGAAAATGCAGTACACTTTAAAGTAACGACTCTTCCTCGAGAAGCAATACTGGGTTACGAATTTAATTACAGCCACTCAAAGGGCATACCAGAGAGAATTTGGTGTTCCTAATCCTCCCAAAAGAAACACAATACTAGAACTGGTAAACAAATTGAAAACAACTGGATCTCTGGTAAGTGAAAAAAGCCAAGCATCGTTCATCTAGGCTTCCCACGGTTGTTGTTGACGTAATCGCACGACTGGAGCAGTCACCCAAAAATTATTAATATGTTTGTCGCAGGAGACAAGGTACATCTACTCAATGTGTCAAAGAGCTGCGGAAAGTTCATGCCTAAAGTCATATAGGGTTATGGTTGTTTACAGCTACAGGAACCAGATAAGGATAAAGGATGGAATTATTGTCGTTGGTTCTAGACATTCATTGTGCAAAATCCTGCCATATTGTCCATCACATGGTTCATAGATGAAGCATAGTTCCATTTATCCGGTTATGTGAACTCACAGAACTCACGCCATTGGGTCATCGAAAATCGGTGTTTGGGTTGCATTATCCGCACAGAGAATAGTCGGACCAATTTTTTAATCAGACTGTGAACACTGCAGAGTACCAACTGAGCAACTGGCCGATGTAGAGCTGAGTCAAGGATGTTTTCAGCAAGATGGCGCTACTTGGCATACATCAAATGAATTCATGGAACTAATTGCAAGTTTCTTTGGCGACCGGATAATTTCCAGGAACCTGTGGCCACCGAGATCTCCAGATTTGATATTGCCAGACTTCTTTCTATGGGGTTACTTAAAAGAAAGAGTTTACGCCACACGTCCCCAGACATTGGACGATCTGAAACACAACATCACAAAGAAGATTCAAGCTATTGACAACAGAGTCCTCCAAGGAGTGGCCAGTAACATGGAACGACGTTTTGAGTTGTGCCTTATACAGGAAGGAGGATATTTTCAACATTTGCTATAGAGGTAATTAATCTCCCAAAACCCCTCTATATTTTAGGTATAATAAGATGTCGCTACCACAATTCGTTTTGCAACAATGAAAGACATGTTTCAGTTCTATATAAATCACTCCGTATTTCAAGCATATTAATCAAAATCGCTAAATCAACTTTTGATAAAATCAAAATATTCAAAAGAAGCTGGTTAGCTCAGAGTTGGTTAATTTTATTTAAAATCTTCAGGTTGCATAAAAAAAGATGCAAAAAATTATATGGTATTTAGCCTCTTTCAGTGTTTGAGTTACATTATTCACACACACACACACACACACACACACACACACACACACACACACACACACACACACACACACACACACACACACAAAAGGACTTTTGTTTTAGGGATTTAGGAGAGCTTAAAATGTCATGTTTTCAGTGAACGTCCTGTATCAACATTTACTTGGGTTATGATACATTTTCTATCTATGTGATGATAGAGAAAGCACAAATTATATTATAGAAATGAATTTCGTATGAGCAAAAGTTCAGAGACAATTCACTGACAGTGTAAGATATAATTTAATATAGTCGTAAAAATATCTTACATATGTTATATGTATCATTTCCTAACAGCTATTTTTGAATAAAGAAAAAGCTTTCTGAAAAGGATACTTTGGAGGGAATACTACATATCTTGAAAATATTCATCTCTCTTTCCCCCTCTCTCTTTCAAACACATTCTACTTTTTCCACTAAAATGCTTTATTTCGAGGATTCAGGAGATCATAAATTGTTCGCAGTAATACGATCATGTGAGATGTTATGGTCACGTTGAAGGGGTATCTTGTTGCCACGCACAAAGCTCACGCAGGTATTGATCCTGCTCCTGCTTGGTCGTATAGACAACCGATGATAACGGACATGCGCCTAGTCCAAAATCCCTCCTGATTACCATTGTTTGGCTTCCAGCATCTTGCGGTTAAGTGAAGCTATTTGTGGCTTGACTTACACCCGAGAGTAACAAGACCTACTCTCACCAATCTTTTCTTATTGTTGGAAACAGTCCTAAAAGCTCTCCTATGTTGACTTACAACCTTATTCCTTAATTACTTTCTTTATCACGTAGGTATTGTATTCCTCCCAACAATTCTATATTGATATTTCACCAGAAATACGTGTTTAAGAGGGGACGTACGAGAAAATGTTCAAAAAATCTTTTTTTTTTATTATTTTGTAAAATAGTATATAGTGTTAGCTATCAAACACCAAAATATTATGACTGTACGTGGTCTGTATGTATCTTTAAAAAATTAAATGCCCTAGTGTTGTATAGTAGCAACACATAGTCTTCCATCAGCTGTCTTGGAATCTATAAAGCCCACCTACCAATTCTTAGCACACACAGACTTGCTAAAAAATGTCTTTATGGAGAGACACAAAACCCAAATGAAAGCCTCAACAGTTTGATATGGAAAAGGTGTCCCAAAACATCATTTGTGTCTTCCATAGTGGTGAAAATTGCTACATTTGATGCTGCAATAGTGTTTAATGATGGGAATGTTGGCAGAAAGAAAGTTATGCATCAGTCAGGGTATCAACCTGGTGTGTTTATGGAAACAATTTTGCAGAGTATCGACAACATCGCATCGCTGGTGCAGAAAGAGCTATGAAATTAATGCAGAAAAAGCAAGACAGAAGAGGAATTTAAAAAGAAAGGCTGAAGAAGACCAGACTGAGGATACAGACTATGGATATGGGAAGTTCTGACTTAAAATTAAAAGGCAAACTGAATAATACTTATTGTATTTTTAATTGCCTTTCCCCGTAACTTGCATTTTCTACAACTTCAAACCATTTTTCTCTCAAACAACTCTATCTACAGTGATGACATTTAGCACACAGCTTTCTTATGCCACAATGAACATTTTGTTGGTTCTAGAATTTAAGATTAAGCTCCAGATGGATTGACATGATACCAAATATATGAAATTATTTTAATTTTTAAAGGATGCATATGATTAACATTTTTTTAAATTCTATACAGATTCAATAAGAAATATAACTCCAAGAAATTCATTTTAGTGTGTTTTAAAATAACATACCAAATTTAAAAAAGATAGCATATATGAATTTTGAAAAAAATGGGCTTACGTTTGTAATTATCTCTGCATATATGTAGCATTAGTTATAAACATTGGAAAATTATGAAAGAAATTGTGCATGTTAACTGTGTTATCTTAAATGAGTATACTAAGTTTCACTTCTCTAACTTGAAAGCTATGGATGTTATGGCTATTTATGTAAGACCCTGAATATTTGCATACGTCCCCCCTTAAGGCATCCTGAAACCAAAAACGTATCTTTGCAGGTAAGATATATGCCATATATATGAAAAAACCATATATCGAAATTGATACTTAAGTTCCTACCTTCTAAAAATGCGACATGAAAATTTTCAACGAAATTCTTTTATCTTTACATATAGCAGTTTTAGAATATTGTGATTTCATCAAAATAGCTCAGAATATTTTATAATATTGCCATGAATTTAATACATTTGGAAGAAAAATACAATGTATATCTTGAATTTTCTGTGAATAGCCTGTGAAGTCTACTTCATTTCGAATAACTTCTGAGTACTCTTTCGATAGACAAAAACGTACTGCACAAAAAATAAAATCTCTTTCAAATACACAATTTATTTGGAATATAATTTGATGCGGCATTAGCCATTTCCGATTTATGACATTTTTAAAACTCCTATTAGTATTCAGATGTTTCGGCGGTTGCATGGAAAGACCGTGCATGATCCAATTACAGTATGAGCGCGATAAGGAGAGCGTGATGATGATGATGATTGATGATGATGATGATGATGATGATGATGATGATGATGATGATGTGTATAAGGGCGGTCAACTACAGCGGTCATCAGCGCCCCTTAAAAAACTAGTCATGGCAAAAGCCAGATATAAATCTTTCTAAAATTCTATATTAGTGTAAATAAACTTAGGAAAGATACATGTATATAACCATAAACAAAAGTAAAATAAATAAAAAGAAATATAAATCCAACCTACCAAAAATTCCGTTCACTAAATCCTAAACTCTAAACTAGAAAAGAATCTAAAAACCTCCTCCACTACTGTGTTATCGTCCACTAGCATTTCTGCAAAGCTGACCGGCAGCTGCAGAGACGTCCTAAGCTCTGCTAGGTGAAAACACTCTAGCAGCACGTGTCGTACAGATAACGCTTCATTGCAAAACGGACACAGTGGAGAAGGCTCCTTTTTAAGTAGAAAACTATGAGTAAAAAAGCAGTGCCCAATACGTAACCGAGCCAAACTCACCTTCTCGCGACGAGATGACCGACAGGAGGTAACGCAGGGAATCGGAAGTTCTTCCACAGATCTAAGTTTATTATTGCGGAGAGCGGACCACTCTTCCTGCCAGCAGGTTTGCACAGCTCTCCGCAATACGGCCCTAAAATCTTCCTATGTCACAGATGGTACTCGAACCCTGGGCTTCATGGTAGCCGTCTTGAGGGAATCACCCAGGATTAAGCAGTTCCCCAACTTTCGTCGACATACGTGTAAAATGACCCGGTATATTGCATAAAGCTCTGCAGTAAAAATGGAAGTGCTAGTGTGGAATCCGAATGTATACGGTTCGGTTCCACACACGTAAGCACAAGCAACAACATTTGAGCTCTTGGAGCCATCAGTATAAATTATAAAACGGTCCTCATATCGCGATAAAAAATTCTAAAAAACATGTGCGGATACTAGACAGACATGGTAGATTTATCATATTTAGTCATGCCCAGATCAACGTGGGACCCTCTGCACAACCAAGGAGGGTATGTGATAAGAAGAGCGATCGCGTTCCAAGTCCTCATTCGGTAAGTTTCGTTTAACTCCGTAAAAATAGATGACAACTTTGAAATTAGAAATGCGCTATACACTGACATCTACTGGCTAATACGCTAAGCTTTATCATGTCCACCATATTTCGTTTTGATCAACTTTGAGGTTAATTAGCTAACCAGTTTACAACAATCATATATTAGAATTAGAGTTTTAGTTCGTCCTTGGCAACATATACATGTTATGAGACACGTCAAAATGTATAAATACAGTATATACATAAAGTCAACTTGGTTACATACAATATACACAGCAAGCAGCTTTTCTATGGTTTCATGTGATATTTGCATAGACTAATTTACTACAAGAAATGTCATAATATAAATATTACAGGTTTGTGAATGTACTATGCTCCCAGTGCTCATTTACATGGTTATAGTTCTAAAAATTCTTTAACCGTATAAAAACAGTGTGCATGCAAAAATTTCTTAGCTGTATTCTTAAAGTGCTTTAATGATGCAGCTTGTTGAAATGAATTTGGAAGTTTATTATATAACATTATCTCTCTGTAGTTAAAGCTTCCTTCATAAAGGCTCGTTTGGTGCGCTCGAATTGCCAGTTTATCCTTGTTACGAGTGTGGTACATCAGCATTTACTTGAAAATGATTTATATTTGTATGAACATTTGTGGATGTTATGGCTCTCGAAAGGGGACACATTATTATTCGTCTACCTCCGTATAACTGTGATCTGAATGCAATTAAGCTGGCGTGGGCAAAACTAAGGAATGTTTTCAGGGGATGCAACATTACTTGTGATATCTTTGCTTATCTTACACGCTATTTTGCTGAACTGTGTTTTTTAAGGTTGACCATACTGCAGAAACAAAAGAGTGTTAGCTCTCGCTTCTTCCCCTCTATGCGCACCACGCCGTAAATCCAGCGCTCAACTTTTCTTGCGCGTACTGTACAAACTTCATATTCAACATTAACACATGACAGTTCCAATTTGCCTAGGCAAAGTAGTCTAATCGTGCTTCAGCTGTTTTTATTGAAAAAGGCTTCTTTTAATATTAAAATGTTATGTATATCATACTAAGAGAAAGTAGATACGTTTGCCTGCCTCGGTAACGCAGATAATAGCGTGATTATCTCACGTTCAAGAGGTCTCAAGTTGATCTTGGTCAAGGTGAGTTTTTTTCGGAGTTTTCCCTTATTCTGAAAGATTGATGTGGGATAGCACTAAGCTCAATGGACCCTGGGCTCATTTGAGCATCATTTCACCCATAGCATTCATCGTCCGATATGACTTATTGTTGGCGGACGTAAATTACAAAAAAAGAGTAAGTATTGTTTTTCATTTTTTTTTATTTATGTCCGCTAACCTTAAGTCATATCGGACGATGAATGGAATAGATGAACTGATGCTCAAATGAGCGCAAGATCCACAGAGCTACCTGACATTCATCTTTCAGTATAAGGGAAGAACACTACAAAGCTTTATCCACATAACTCACCCTGACCGAGACTCGAACTCGGGACCTCTTGAACGTGAAACAGAGACGCTACCATCTGCGCTACCGATGCGGGCATTACAATTAGGATTACATCAAAGACATAAGGAGGAGGTAGATGTTTGTCTACTGTCAAACCTTTTCAAATGTTTTATTTATCACGACTATAACTTAAACAGGGGCGGCTTCTCAATGGGGTAGCATGTTTGCGCTACAAACAAAATGCTGGGTCTCCCTTTAATGCAAGGGCATGTTCCATTTGGCGTTTAGTTCGGCCTTGTCTAGTGCAGTGGCCCTCAGCGCGCTGTATTGTTTGCAGGTGCCAAGTAGTTCACTCTCACTTACAAACCACTGGCATACAGTAGGGAGGTATAGGGCAGGATGAACCTAGGGCGTGCCGAGGCAAGTAGAGGGAAAGGGCGGCGCTTACGGCTGCATAAGGTTGGTTAACCTAGCAGCCAGAGAATAGTGAATGCCAAGCCTCCTCCTTCTGTTTTCAGCGCCACCTATTATTCTCATATTAAATGTTCGCATCGGTCAACTATTACCACAGATTACTATTACCTACCAGAGCATAGCCACATGTTTTGTGCCGTGTTTTGTTAGTTGTGTCGTGCTTTGAGTAGTGAATAAGAGTGATTTATTTAAATACAAGTATATTGTGTTATATAAGGAGAAACAATGAATTCCATAAAGGGTCTATTAGCACATCCTTTTTAAAAATGAGCTTAGAAGAAAAAACCGAAAATAAGCGACTTGGAAGTCCCACGCCAAATATAAAAGTCACATTGGTAGTCAAAACAAAAACAAGATATTTGAACAGGAACTTTAACAACAATGTATATGAGAAATATAATTTGATGCGTGGTTGTAATATTAAAAATAGCCTGTTTTGCTTTCCTTGCGTTCTCTTTGGTGGTGAAGATCCGTGGACAAAACATGGAAAAATGAAATGAAATGTGTAGTGTTTAACGCCCGGTTTTACTACATACGGCACCGCCTGCGATGGCACTGATGATACATGAGATGAAGATGGAGCACCGGTGGAATGAGATGGTGGGGGAAACCGGAAATCCCGGAGAAAACCCGCCCCAGCGCCGTGTTGTCCATCACAAATCTCACTTTGCAAAGCAGATGGACAGTGCATATCGGAGAACAATTGAAGAACACAACCAGAAAGTGGCTCAAAATAGGTATGTTTTAAACATTATTGTTAACTGCATTAGGTTTTGTGGAGCCTTTGGGTTAGCTCTACGAGGACGCGATGAGTCAGCTACGTCAAACAATCCTGGTATTATTCGAGGACTGATAAACTTCGGGCAGAGCTAGACTGTGTTCTGAAAAATCTATCTGGAGAATGCTACGGTGTTTAAGGGGACCTCCAAGACAATCCAGAACGAAATCTTGCAATGTACACTTGAAGTCTGTCATGAAGAGATATCAAGTCCATTTTTAGCTGCATAAATAGAAGAGTGTTATGCTCTAGAGTGTTTCTGAAATACGCATATTGTGTTATACGCTGTGAATTACCGTTAACTTGTGTATACAACAGTCTATAGTGGTAGGCTTAAACAACCGTTTGTTACTTTAAAAAAATTAAATTGCATGGATAAATTTGTGAACCACCGATTTTCAGAGCCACTAGCCGCCCCTGAACTTAAAATATCTATATTTGCGACATTTTATATTTATTACAAGTAAACATCATTTTTCAAGTGAATGAAAAGCATCTATTGAAAAGAAATGTTGATGTAATTTAATTTTACAGCCTGGGGTGAGGTCTGAAGGCATAGAACATCAAAATTTGAATCGGAAGTACTAAAGCACGAGACTGTACAACCTAATTCACCCTTCTCCTGCTGCCCTTACAGCAGGGTACATCATCAGTGTAGTCAATAGATCGTATCTGGCACCAAACATTACCCTTTTCGTTTTAAAATAATATATGACCTTTTCGAAACCTTTATCATAAAGGTCTTGCAAGTTTTTGTACGAGACAGAAAACAGGAAGAAGGAAGAGATGTGTACAGATGTCAGAAGGTTGGCCTACATGCGGGCAAACTGAAAACAAATGAGTTATCACACATTTCTATGTTTGAAATGTACATGAATTGAGTTTTAAAATTAGAGATAAGGAGTAAGAGCTGTAAACATTCGGAAATAATTGAATACTGCAACATTTCTTAATGAAGCAGACCAATTGTTCTTGCCAAACAATAAACGTAATCAATTACTACATTTAATTTAAGATATACCTGCGTCCACAGTAAAAGCTTAAGAAAATTAAAATTACGCCTGATCGGTATGTGAGGGAGAGAGAGAGAGAGAGAGAGAGAGAGAGAGAGAGAGAGAGAGAGAGAGAGAGAGAGAGAGAGAGAGAGAGAGAGAGAAAGAGAGAGAGAGAGAGAGAGAGTATGGGGATTGAGTAAGTTAAGAAAGGACGGAGGTATTGCAAATTTGACATTTAGCTTTTAACTTCCTCCAAAGATGCAGTACAAGGATTTTTAATGCTCTTAAGGTGAAACATTATTCGTAAATATTTTTGGTCAAAAATAGTTGAAAAAATTTTGATTAAAATAGGAAATGGGAGCATACCTATTCCCATGATTAGTGAAATTCTTATACGATGGCTGTTCAATAAAGAATAATCATGATTTTTTTACGGTCATAATTTTTCGCACTACAATTCAATCTTATTATAATCTGTTAGCTTAATGTGAAACAAACAAGCCGTAGTAGTTTTATTGTTGGTACTCCTGGTTCCCACCTGTGAGAACCAGCCAAGTTCAGACATGTTCAGTATCGCCTACCGCTGCAATGGAGGTAACATGCAGTTAAAGTTGATGTTAGAGGAAGATCCGGAGTTTCTTTCAAATGTAATCACTGCTGATGAAACTTGGCTACGTCATTTTGATCCTGAGAGCATACAGCAAAGCTCAGTGTGGAAATTTCCATCACCAACCCTCAAAAAAGCAAAAGTGGTTGCTTCTGCTGGGAAAGTTATGGTCATCTCGTTCTTTGATATTTATGGAATGGTTTATCAGCATGTTGTACCTGCACACACAGCAGTAACTGGACAATACTACAGGGATGTCCTGAAAACATTGCAAATCCATGTGGGGAGCAAAAGACCACATTTCCGTGAAGCGGGCTGGATGCTGCACCACGATAATGCACGACCGCATATTGCCAATGTTGTTGCTGAATGTCTTGCAAAAATCAACGTGAAGTGCATCCCTCACCCTCTCTATAGTCTGGATTTAGCCCCATGTGACTTTTTTCTCTTCCCTAACTTGAAGAAACGCCTTCGTGGGAGGTATTATCCATCATCAGAAGCAGTGGTGAAGGCTGCGGAGGCGATTTTGAAGGATCTCTCAAAAATAGTTTCCATTTGAAGACTGGCAGAAACACTGAGACAAGTGCATCACATTCAGGAGAGACTATTTTGAGAAGGACCATCAAAATTATGAAGATGAGTAAAGCTACGTTGTCAAAAAAATTGTGATCATTCTTTATTGAACAGTCCTTGCATTGCCTGGAAGTTATATTCATTCATTAATTCTGTATAGGTGGTAACCTGAAAAGGCACTCAAAAACTTACCACATGTAAGTGCAAATTTAGTTAAGACATACATTTTTGTACCATTGAACATTTTAGGTATATACTGCTGTTAGAAGGTTTACATGAATTCTTAAGTTTTTAAGTTGCTTTCCAAAGGGTTATGGCATTTTAAAACTAACTTTCAACTCATACCTCATACCTTTTGTACTTGCAACGAAATTTTATAATGAAGCTAACTTTATTTCAGAAGTAGACAGAAAAATAAACGATAACGGGAAGATAAAGCCATGATGGCATTACATGTTATGATTTAATACATTCCTTGAGGGGATGACTAGTGATCTGAAAACTTGTGTCTAGCATTGAGTGTTTTGTAGTATTTGAGTTTACTTTAGTCTTTCAAAGTTACAGTTTTAAGTTGCTAAGGCCTTGTCAGAAGACGGAAGGACAAAATCGTAAATAAGAGAGGTGGAGTGCATAAAATACGTCACACATTTGCATTTTCACATCTCACAAGAAAGGTATGTGCACATTAAACCATAATAAATCCAGTTGACTTGAATGAGCATGACGTAATCACTTATTCAGGGCACTGACATTCATGAATTAAATTCCACCCATTTCCTTTTTATCCCGGAGCTCACGTATTCTAAGGAGAAGGTTTTCTACTTGTTTGAAGTTATCGCACAAATGTAAACCAAAACTGCGATTTGTTGACTTACAATTTTAGAAACGTAAAACTGTTTTAAAATGCAAACAAATGAAAATGGTGATCTTGGAAACGGTTATTTCAACAAAAATAAATGTATAAATACACAACAATTCAGTTATGATCGCGAAAGACAAACGAACATCATTGTTTACAAAAAATCTTATACATGAAGTTATTTATTTGCCGCAAAAGGTTCCAAATTCGAATCTCTGCTAGGGTAAGTTATCTAGATAAGTTTTTTACCTGAAAGATAAATGTCAGGTAACTCTAAGCGCTAAGCACCCTGGATTCATTTGAGCATCATTTCACCCATTTCATTCGTCGTACGATATGACTTAACGTTTGACGACGTTAACTAAACTGAAATAATAGATAACCAATGATCAAATAATATAAGCTAAAATAAGTAAATAAAAACTTCTGAGAAGTAAAGTATGTTATACACAATTTTGAAGACTCACTACGACCTTGTAGAACAAATAAAATAGCTAATTATATAAAAAATGCACAGTGCTTTGAGTTGTGTCACAGTTGGCATGAACATTATGCACACAATTTGAAAATAGCATTTTATGCAGCATAAAGTGATCATAAATGCCAGAATTGGAACTTCAAAATTAAATTAATTCTCTTGCTTTGCCAAGAAATTACGTCAGAGAAATGCTCAATTGGTTGTTTAGTGACAAAAGTATAGTTTCTGTTTTTTGTTGTTGTAATTTTACGTCCTCCAACGTTAAATCATATTGGACGATGAATGGAATGGGTGAAATGACGCTCAAATGAGACCAGGGTCCATAGAGCTTAGGGTTACCCGTCATTCGTCTTTCAGGATAAGGGAAAACCCCGGAAAAAAACCTTAGCCAGGTAACTCACCCTGACCGAGATTCGAACTCGGGACCTCTTGAACGTGAGGCAGACAATCTACCACCACGCTACCGAGGCGGGCATAGTTTCTGTTGTTTAATTATAAAATAAAGGAATAATGTTTCAGCCGAAATGGAATATATGCTTTCATAAATTTTAAGAAAGCTGAAAAAGCAACCAAGTCCACGGAATTCCAAACAATTATATTAGAAAAATTATGATAACACTTTTATTTTAATTATGTATAAATATTTTAAAATACAGCTCTAATATTTATGTTTCTATTTGCAGATTTTCCAGTACGTTCCTCTATTTAGCCTAAAGTAACATATTTGTTTAACAGAAAATTACAAAAATAAAATTGCTTTAAGTATTTCTGTCATACATTATAGTTAGTTAGTCATCCATATCTATAGAGGAGTTATTTATTATGAATTATATTATGTTTACCTATTTCGTATCTGTGTTGCTCAGAGCGGTTGTGACAGTCGCTTGTTTCTTTTTAGCTCCAGAGTTGACATGCTCTGGAAACAAAAACATAATCAAAGAAGGCTATGAAAATAATAATAGGTAACACATTTTTCGTTACCAATAAAGAACTTCAATTAATACGAAACAGTTTACTGGTAACTTTAGTCTTTTGAGTAAACGGAACTGTTAATTAGGTAGGTAAGTATTACAATTTGAAATGGTAATTCCTTGGTATAAGCAAAGAGAAATAGAATTGTTTGCATGATTTGTTTATTTTGTCAACAACACAGTTGCACTGTAACTGGTTTGTGGTTTGCCGCTTTGAAGAAACTTCTTGGCATTCTAATGTTACCTTCTAAGTGGCTTTTAAAATTTAGACTGATTCTTGAGATTCCATAACTGGCACACTTAAATTATCCGCCATCTCATTAACAACAACTCTTGGATAATGATCTTCACATCTGCCAGAAGTCAAAGTTGGTAGTCCTGGAGCGCTATAATTTTATATCTCTTAGTAGCATTTATTTTCTGCCTTTAATTAACTTCATTACCGTTAAATTGGTATTATTTTATCTTCAACTGTCCAAAAAAGTTTTACAAATACTTAAATAATTCGAAATGTATTTATTTTTCAGGTGAACACCAAAGTTAATGAGGTGTAGTCACTCGGAACTCTTTAATTAACTCCTTTCACACACACAGAGGGAGCAATAATAGGTTTTTGGTTAAGTATCATAAAGGCGGACGTGTAATTACACAAACGGTCGATTCACATCCTAATTCTTCTTGCAGACACTTGTCTCTGCATCGGTCACTCCGCCCACATAATTTTGGGACAAACACGTGCGCTGTTGCATACACTTTCAGCACTGAGATAAACCAAAATCACTTTCCAAATACCCACAAAAATGAAGTCTGTAAAAATGTTTCGATAGTCGGAAATGCCTTTACAATGAAATAAAAATTATAATTATTTAAATATACATATTAAATCATAATATTACACCATACATATTCTTGGAAAATCATGGAGTCAATCGAAAATTAGTGTCAACAATAATGTCTTGATGCTACTACATGAAGCCTGGATATATATACTCCCTGGTATATGGTCAATGGTATTCTACCAACAAAATTCGATATTCATATTTTACAAGAAACAAACTTTCAAGCTTATCTTAAGAATGGCGTTTAGCAAGGGGTAATGTGTATAGGAAGTGTGTTAGTGATTCAAAACTGAAAAGGCGGATAGATACCCAGCTTCGTAAATTTCTACATATCCCAAACATGCAATACTCTTATCAACAAAATCCTCAAATCCCACTGTACATGAAAGATTTGTTTCTATTTTGTTTTTCTCAGAAATTGTTATAATAAATTTCACTTTTAATATGCATATATACTAGGTGGTCAAACTGCCCCGTCTTTCACGTAAGCAGATATACCTTCGTGCGATAAACTAGTTGCAGAACGAAACGGGGCAGTTGTAGTTAAATATACGGTGGTGGCGTGAACGAATTTGGTTCTGCTCCGAACAAGAGGCAATTTCCAGGTTTGAACTAGCCTTCGTAGTTCTCTCACATCAATGCTGTCCGTTTAGAAGGAACTGCCCCGTTTTGTTCTGCAACTCTTTTAACGTACGAAGCGATATCTGCTTACGTGAAAGACGGGACATATATCCTGGTGTGCTTAAAATATTTGTTCTATACATAAATTGTATGCTTTGAATTTTAAATTTATATGAATGACCGGCAAAGGCGTTTTCATTCTATAGGGTATATGAAGTGAATTTCAATTAACATGTACGTAGGAAAATAAAGTTTTTGTAAGAATATTTTGTTTCGTATCCCTGGAAACGTTAATCATAACCTAAACTTCGTTTCAGCAGTCTACTCTGTGTATTCCATGATGGCAAGTTTACAGGAAAGGGAAAGGCCCTCTGCAAGGAATTCTGTAAATCGTACTTCTGGGGGGGGGGGGGAAATGTGATTAAAGAAACGTGCAGTAGGGGAGAAAATCTCGACCGATCAAGAAGTTCACTTTGAAATTAAATCGGAAACGGAAAATCGATTAAAAATCTAGGGATTTTCGAGAAAACGCAGAATTACAGAAGAGGGGAAGAAGTGGAATATTGAAGAAACAGTAAGTGTGTAACTAACCAGTCTAATCGTGGTGCTTCGTGAATGTCTATGTTAGGAGTGAAGGAAACATTTCTATACTCTATAAGAAACACTTGAGATAAACAAACGCGAGAGGTGGCGCTGGCCGTCGATTGTTCCCTGGCCATTACATCAAAAATATATTGTATTTTCTTTATGCTGTTACAGTAAACATGAGCTAATGTTGGAAATCATTAAACCATCGTTGGAAAATACATGACTACGACAAATTCATATGAAAAGCTATTCATAAGTATTTGTAGCGGCTAAGCAAAGAGCTTGGAATTTCATAACAATCTGCTTTTAAAAGTTTGACTGTCATGTTAGCCTGCTGTATATGTCTACACGTGTAAATGTCTATTGAACACTGAACTGTATTAGAAGAGTACGCCTTTGTAACAACAAGCTATAGGAGAGTGAGTACAGGAGGCCATGTCAGTACTACATATCAAAGGTTCTTTTTGTTTTATTTGGTTAGCGTTGGTTTAACTTCTTAATAGCAAAGTAGCGGTAATTTAGGTTCAATGGTTCATTACTGTATGACTTTGTTGCTATTGATTTTTGGAGGAACGTAGATTCTGCAATTGATGGTCTTAGTTAGGTAGTGTGTACGTTAGTCAACCACGGCAGGGACTCCGGCACTGCAGCCGAGGGATTATTATGTATCAGGTACCAGGAGGAAAGATGAGATGAAAGGACCCTACGGGTGATCACAACTAGCGCAGGTGACATTACAGCCGCGGTGGATCTCTAACAGGTGCAGGCAGTTTCTTCAGCCCGACGCCATATTTCCAGAGCGTAAGCACCACCGACGACTTCGCTGACTCTGCTACCTAGAAAGACGGGATGGAGAGAATGAAGAAAGTGAAACAGGGGATATAAAGTAAATTACCTTCCTAGCGAAAAACCCCATGTTCATGAAGTTTGGCCGCGGAAATCAAACCTAAGTGGCGCGGACCACAGACTTTACCGCCTGAACCAACCCACGCTTTAGTTACATAGCAATTTTCATGTTACATCTGCTTCGGTGACTTAACGGATGGTCTCAGTAACGAAATTTGCAATGGTGACACTGCTGGAAGAGGCGTGTCGTGGTCGAATAGTTAAATCAACTCGACTTTCACCTAGGCCAGGCCGGGTTCGACCGTATGTCAGATTTGTGATGGACAAAGCGGCATCTGGGTGGGTTTTCTGTTTAATCTTCGGAGGTGGCTTGTGGATGGTTCTGATGTTAAATTTGAGGAATAGTCTAGGATTGGTAGATTATCTCAGAAATATTTGTCCACGTCCGAAGATTAAACATCTGTTGAGACCAGTGAAACACAAACTGGACTTCCAAGCTCCGGGAGTGTACCGCATTCTCAGTGAATGTGGGACACAGTATATAGGACAAACCGGAAGGACCATCGCTACCAGAATAATCGAACATGAACGGAGCATTCGTTTAATGCAACCTGAGAAGTCTGGGCTGGCAGATCATTGTTTTGATAACGACTATAGAGCCAATTTTCGGGAGACGACCATCTTGGCAAAATGCTACAGCGAAGAATTAAGGAGGCTTTGCTGATTTCATCTGAAAGGAGCACACTTAATCGTGATGCTGGATTGCAGTTCAGCTCCTCTTGGAAACCGGCCTTAAGAATGGAAATTCGACGATTTAAGAAGCAAAGATCAATACAGATTGATAATCAAGTTAAGTAGTTACGTTTCTTTGACACAATTTTCTACACTCACGCCATCTCCTGACCTGGCATTTAATTTACTGAAAACAGTCTTTTGTTCAGTAATGCGAATTTTGATAGTGTTTTGTCTTTGTTTATAGTTGTGTTGTATCCAGTATTTCATTTGTGGTTATAACATTTTATAAATATCCTGATGATGAGAGAGATGCACACTCCCGAAACATTGATATCTAATCGTCTTTTGATCTGGCTTGCTGCCCGAGAAGAAAGTGAGCGCTTTTGTCGCCAGGAAAGCTTCAGGTCTTATTTTAATTTCGGTGAAATTTCTTTGTGAAATTATTGGGTGGAATGTAGCTCATTATCTACTAGTTATTGGTAGAAGAAGTTAAAATTATTGCATAGTGACTTCATGAGAGATACATGAAATTAATTAAGTTATAATTACATATTTAACGAACGACCCCGGCTAAGACAGAAAATGTTAATATAAAAACTTAAGTGTTTCCTGTGCCATGGCATTTTATTATTTCCGGTCGGAGTTATGTACATTTCCTACTCCGTTTCTTTTGTTTCTTAATTTAACACAATTTATGAGACAGTGAATTGACGTGCAGTAAAATTAGATTGCCTACTTTAAATCTTTGGTCACAGACATCGGCACGCCCAGGTAACAATGATGATGATGTTTTCTGAAGCGGAACCACAAGAAATTAAACGACGAACAATAGAGCAGGTCTAGACAAGGATATGTCAATGTCTTCTTCATATAGGTTAGACTTCCCAAAGGCTAGATTTGTGTTTGCATTGGTTGGCTTCATAGAATATTCCATCTGCCAGTAGTCATTGGAGGAAATGATATATTCCAAGGATGTGACAAACATTTCAAGGTCATTTAGTCCTTCAGAAACAACATTCAGTAATAAATTATCAGCTCATGTCAGTTTACACAAACCACAGTAGACTGCCTTCAGTAATTGTATAGTGCTGATTGATTGTTGATTCAATTGCATACTTGTTTGAGAAATAAAAATACATCAATAATACATTACCTAAGAAAAATTACAAACAAGATCTGGATTCTTACAATACCAAAAGCACGCCAGTCTTCTTCTTCTTCTTCTTCTTCTTCTTCTTCTTCTTCTTCTTCTTCTTCTTCTTCTTCTTCTTCTTCTTCTTCTTCTTCTTCTTCTTCTTCTTCTTCTTCTTCTTCTTCTTCTTCTTCTTCTTCTTCTTCTTCTTCTTCTTCTTCTTCTTCTTCTTCTTCTTCTTCTTCTTCTTCTTCTTCTTCTTCTTCTTCTTCTTCTTCTTCTTCTTCTTCTTCTTCTTCTTCTTCTTCTTCTTCTTCTTCTTCTTCTTCTTCACTTCATGGCATAGGCAATCAAGTGCCTGTTCCGCCTTCAAAGTCCTCCAGCCATCGTTTCCTGGGTCTGCCCACCGATCTCCTACCTTTAGGATTATACTGTAATATTTGTTTTGCAAGTTTATTATCTGGCATTCTTTCAACATGTTCCTTTCATTTTTGTTTGAGATCTTTTAACCTATCATTCATACTAAAAATGTCCAGCTCTTCTCTTATATTTTCATTTCTTATTAAGTCCCTCTTCGTGCATCCTTTCACACTTCTCAAGAATTTCATTTCTGAAGCCTGCATTTTACTCTGTTGCTTTTTAGTCAACGTCCAAGTCTCACTTCCGTGTGTCAGTATAGATACAGCCATAACTTTATAGAACTTTAATTTTGTTTCTTTACGTATTTTGTTTCTAAATGTTATATTTATTGTTCCACACACTCTTTGAAATTTGCATATTTTATTGTAGACATTATATTCCTTGTCATAACTAACATCAGTTCCCAAGTAGTTAAAATGGCTTACCTGTTCAACGCAACGATTATTTATAACTATTTTTGTTCTAATTGGCTCTTTCCCAATGAATGCCATTACCTTTGATTTTATAAAAGAAATTTTCATATTATATTGCTTACAAAGTTCACTAAGTTTAAAAATAAATTTTTGCAGGGCAGACTCGCTATTTTGTATAATAACTAGGTCGTCAGCAAACAATAAAATATTTAAAAAGTCTTTATTTGAAATCTTAAAACCTACATTCATTAGCTTCTTCCATTTGCACACCAGGTCGTCAATATAAATACTAAAAAGTGTAGGTGATAACGTACACCCTTCTCTGACACCCTGATTATTAAGAATTTTTTTAGAAATTTTACCATTGTTCCTCACATTTATTTTTGTTTGGAAGTAGAAGCATTGTATCACTTTTATTAATTGTTGTGGGTATCCTCGTTCTTCCAATATTTGCCACATTTTGCATCGGTTTACCCTGTCGAAGGCTTTCTCAAAGTCAACAAATGACATATGCGTTTCTTTGTTAAACTCCCTATGATTTTCAATTAGTTGTTTAACAATAAAAATGTTATCTACACAGGATCTGCCTCTTCTAAATCCACTTTGTTCTTCCGAGAGAAGACATTCAGCTATATTCTGCAACCTTTTGTTTATTATTTTAGCAAATATTTTATAGGCCGTATCCAGTAAACATATTCCCCTGTAATTGCTACAGTCATTTCGTTTCCCTCTCTTAAAGATAGAGATGTTTTGGGCTATTAACCAATCTTCTGGGATACATTGCTTCTTCCAGCACATATTATAGAATTGTAGCAGTCGGAGCTTTAGCAGTAACCCCACAATTGGGAGATTACATTACACTATTTACATCTCAGATAAAATGTTGGAAGTGTCCTCCACCAGCATCTATACATGTTTGTACTCGTCTCACCATATTCTCTGAAGTTTTACGGAGAGTATCCTCGCCAATGTTACTTATTTCGGTTCGAATGGATTCCTTGAGAACATTAATTGTCCGTGGCTTATTCTTGTACACTCTATTTTTAGATACTCCCACAAGAAAAAATTCGGCGAGGTTAGGTCAGAGTATCTGGGAGGCCACAGAGCTTTTGAGATTATTCGATTATTATCAAAGAAACTGGCTACAAGTTCCATGGTGTCATTAGATGTATGGCACGTTGCTCCATCTTGCTGGAAATAACCTTCTCTCAATTCCATATCATCTCGTGAAACTTCAGAGAATATGGTGAGACGAGTACAAACATGTATAGATGCTGGTGGAGGACACTTCCAACATTTTCTCTGAGATGTAAATAGTGTAATGTAATCTTCCAACTGTGTGTTATATTCTCCCAAAGTTGCACTCTCATACTATATAGTGTTAAGTCTTTACAGCTTCTTTTGTATTTTAATTTAGTAGCTCAGCAAATATCGTCATCGGTAAGCAAGAAATTGCATGTAAACAAACTGCTAGATCTCTAAGAAGCAGAGATAACAGTTATAAAACAAGTGAATATAGCGCAAAAGCTTAAGAGTTACTGGTTACTGTGCATCATGCATTAAAACTATCATTAAATTTCATTCTAATTGTTAAATACAGTCATCAATGAGATTACAGAGACTGAAGGGCGTTCGTGTGTAGCTATTCATCTATAAAAATCAAAACTCCAGTGGGATTTACCTGCCTCTCTCGCGATTAAAACAAAGTATACAAAGATTACAAAAAAGAGACTAAAATATTAATTACCCTACTAAATCAATTAATTTCTAATCGGCTTCCATGCGTTATTTTTAATTCTCCTTGTGCTGTTTCATATCGTGTTTTGGTGAATATCTATGCGGAAAACAAATAACCATCACAATCAAATTAACACGTGCTAGGGAAGCGATAAAAACAGACAAGCTACGGAAGCGATAAAAACAGACAAATACCAGAGAGGTGATAAAAATGTGAGATACGCATTTATGGTTGGTTAAAACTCCTCGTTTCGTAGCGATTTATTGGTAAAAACAAATTGTGACATAGTAGGTGTTGGATAGTAATTGAAATATTTTCGAAATGGGTTAGTCAAACTTCATTCGCAATCGTTTGGAAATCTTTACAGCTGATTTGCACTAACAAAACGAAAAAAATATTGTTTAAAAATTAGAAGGCCGTGCTATTTTGTGATACTGGTGTGCACTTAATTGTCATTAAAATACCTAAGCTATTTCCATTCAGTAAATAGTCTTAGTAAATACCAGAAGTGGTGGACAGTATAAAATTCACTCATGCTATTATTACTAAAATCTTTCTACTCCCCTTGTTTCCTCCTATATAGAAATATTTTTGGTTATTTCTCCTTTTCTCAAAACTAAACCTGACATTATGATTAAAATGCGGCATGCATAGGGTAAAAATTCTGTAGTAGATAAAGTGTGCATCCTGAATTTTATGCTAATAGTCTATAACTTCCTCTTCATTTTAATGAAGTTTGTATACTCTTTTATAAACGTAAACTTTAGGAAGTTTTAAATGGTATAACAAGAAAAATCAGTTTAAAACTACAAATTATTTCCATAAATTTATTGCGGCATCTGTCATTTTCTACGTATTATTTAGTTCGTTCAATAATGATTGGCACTCCCCCTATAACTCCTGCAAAATAACAGTTTAAAATATGTGTCGATGTGTGGATGCAGATAGGAGAGAGTACCTACTGTCTACTGCCACTAGATGATGTTGCTACCTGCCATAGATGGCGCAATAGAACAGCAATTGTACCGTCTTGTGAGTACGCTTGTGGACATCAGTAAAACAACATGGAAGAAGACAAGCACGGGCAAAGGTGGACTGTGTGGTTTCTCTGGAGGGAAGGAATAACTGCTTCAGACATCATCAAGAGATTAGTGGCCATATGTGGGGAGTCTACACAAGTCGCAGGTTCGTGTTTCGTTGGGTATTCGAATTCAAAGAAGGCGGGACTGTGCTGAAAAACGCAAAAGCACTGGACGTCCAGCAACCGTACACAAACCAAACAATACCCAGCTTGTCAGTGACATTATATTGGAGAACAGGTGAATCACATTTGATGAATTAGTGCAGGCAACAGGTCTATCACGGGGAACCCTCCACGCCATACCCCCTGAAGATTTGACGGTGACAAAGATGTGTACACAATGGCTGCCATATACCCTCACCAATGCGCAGAAACAGGGGCCTGTGGAGGTATGCCAACAGTTGCTGCAGCAGTATAGTGCAGATCCAGAGGTATTCATTGAGAAACTGGTCACCGTCAATGAGTCATGGTTTTTCCACGAGACTCCGGAAAAGAAACGCCAGTATATGGAGTGGAAGCATGCTGCGAGCCCTTGTCCCAAGAAGTCACGGCCAGGACTATTTATTCAGAAACACCTGACAACTCTGTTCTGGGATCAGGAAGGCATACTACTGGTGGATTAGCTCCCTCCCAATACGACCATCAAAAGTGTGCGGTACTGCAATTCACTGCAACAACTCCGCCGGCGCATTCAACAACGCCACCATCAAGATTTGGGTCATGGTGTTCTTCTCCAACAAGACAATGCCCAACCACATGCCAGTCGCCAGACCATTCATACACTAGGGTTTACTGTGCTGCAACATCCTCCATATTCACCCGATTTGGCTCCTAATGACTATTCGACTCGATGAAAGAGGACATGCGGGACAAGAAGTTCACAAATGATGACGAATTTTATGCAGATGTCCATCAATGACACCGAAATACCCCTCCCCCTAAAATGGTTTGCTGCTCAAATGTGGAAGCTGCCAGAATGATGGAACGAGTATGTAGACATTGGCAAGGACTACTTGTAATGTTACCCGAATGAATTTGTTCAATAAATGGTTCCTGTGAACAAAAAAGGTTGTAGTGCCAATCATTTTTGAACGTCCCTAGTAATTGCTATTTTTTTAAATTTTCAATTGCTTTATACATTATTGAAGAGTTTAGTTGGCATTTGTTTTTGCTTGGTGGATGAATATGCTCGTGTTTCGTAATGAAAAGAAGTTAAAATAAACTTGAATACCTGCAGTCAGTGAGGCAGTAACACTGTCAATTGTTTCTAAAATCAAAGCCCTGATATGATCATAGAGGTTGGCTATAGAAACTAAAAAAGAAGAAATAAAAACAGAGGTAGACAAATATGTTGTGGGAAAATTTTGTAGAAGAGAGTGGAAGAAAAAGTCATTTTAATATACAAGATCAGCTTTTTTAAATAAGTGGCATCCGAAATTGCTAATGAAGCTTCGATTCTAATCGATTCAAATACTCATTAGAGATGCATTTCTGTCATTTATGTATTTTTGCTAGGAATTATGAATTTTAATATTTTAAAATCATAAATTTCGTGTTTTTATTAACACATTTAATACTTTCGTAGAGTTTACGACTTTGCAATTAAGCTTTTTGTATCATTTTAAAGAAAAACAGGCAATTTGGCTGCACTAAGATGGACTTCTAAAATAATAATGTGACATTAAAAGCACATTATAAAATGTAATAGTGATATAAAATAGATAAATTTTGAATTTACTTTGAACTAAAATACGTTAACGTTAAAGCACAACACTGAGTAAATATAAGTGTATGCTGATAACCAGAATAACAAACTGTAAACACACAAAACTAACTTATGCCATGAAGTTTACAACGCTGTTGAATGAAATGATGGAACATAACCTCAACACTTTGTTCTGTCATTTCTTGTATCCTATCACACAGTTAAAAGTGGTTACATTGTTATTAGTTTCATAGCTGAATTTTAAAATAATTGATTTTAAGCAAGGTTAGTTTATTTTAATTGTCAATGCGATAAGAAAAAGTATTAAGTTATTTATGATAATTTCAGTAAATAAAGAAAACTGCTCCCTTTGCTTGGTGCTATTCCGCCTTGCAGATCGGTGATCAAGTGTCTAGCTGAAGTTTCTGTAAGAAAGAAAGAAGGAAAGAACGAACGAAAGAAAGAACGAAAGAAAGAAAGAAAGAAATAAAGAAAGAAAGAAAGAAAGAAAGAAAGAGTGAGAAATTAACCGAGTGGGATGGCTCACCAAGTGCCGGAGGAAGTTTCGACGTGCATGGCAGGGAATTTGGTCCTCGTCCTACGGATCGGGGGTCCTGGGCTCCCCAGGGGTGTATGAGTCCGCAACGAGGAAGGGGTCTAGTTGCATTATTCGTCACGGGGGAGTATAAATGTGTAACTATTTGGAACTTCGGTCCCCAGATCCGGCAACGCTTCGGACCCTCTCACTTCACCCCCTCCTACTAGGGCGCCCCGTCAGCGGCATAGGACCAAAACATCTTTAGATTGAAATCACAGTCATAGCTTGTCATATCCAGACAAAAAAACAGTTTATTTTTAAATGTCAAGGATTTCTTAGTAAATTTCTTCTTGTGTATTTTCAAAATACGTTAAAAAACAGTTTACTGTTGGTGAACATTTAAAACAAGAGTACAAGACTTTATTAGTATTTGCAGAAAATCATAATTCCTAGTTGTTATACTTGCTCTGATACGATGCCGTTGAACTTAGGTTTGCCTTAAATCATTTAGAGTTTACATGGTGCATGAACTTTCCACCAACATGTGAGCTATGACGTAAGAGCGGTCCATCTGATAATGCCATCATGAGTGCAGTATTTGTGGCGTTGATCTCAGCGGCGGCGCAAGGAACACAATGTTACGTCATGATTGTCTTTTGTCTCCTGGGTGTGGAGTTAACCGTTCTCATTCTACCGTGTAACTATCGGCTTGACTTCTCTATGGCAATTTACTGGCTCCGACCAGCATGCAGAGCTTCTCTTGCGACAATTTTATTGACATCGTGCTTGTCTGTTCAGCTTTGTTCCTTCACTGGGCGAGTATTTCTTCATTTTCTCTATCACTTACCGAAACTAATAAGAGAAAGAGAGTGTTTCATACAAAATATAGCTGTCGCGATTTCACCGCAAACATTGAAGGAATATTTTACTGGGATTATGATGCTATGATTTACGAGTGGATTATCTTGAAGCCCCAGGTTGGGAAGCAATCTTGAAGCAGGATTATTTGGGATGAAGGTGGATGTACATTAATTTTTCACCTTTTGTGACGAACTTGAAGAAATCTAGAAGTTTCTCCTACAACTCTGAATAATTAGGCGCATCTGTAATTGTTGAACGATGGCATCTTTTTCTTTCCCAGGATCGCAGTAACGGGGCTGATAACGATGGTATTATTATAACTGTTGAATAATGAACAAATGTTTTTCTTGTTTAAAGATGTAAATTGAATTCTTCATAAACAATTTTAAATTCTTTGAAACAATTACAAATATTAGATTAGATTAGATTAGATTGATTTGCGTTCAGTAGGTTCACTTGTAGCCAGAAAAGGCTGTGAACATTGAACATGTCTAGAGGTATAAAGTTTAATAGCATATATATGTACAAAAGTTAACATAAGACACATGTTATAGTACACAGGCAATATGAACAACAATATGGAAAACAAAGCAGGGATAATTATATTTGATAGAAAATTAAACACTTTTTAAACCAGCTTTCACTTGGCTTATGCCAGTACGTCTCAACCTTTTTGCAATGGATACCATTCTTGTTATTTATTAAATACATATAGATTAAAAATAAACTTTCAGCTTGCATCAAATATTTATAAGTAATGATTTGTCATTGGAATAGTTAAATACTACTTATAGAGCTACAGAAGCATTATCAGGATAATTTGTCATTCAGATAATCTTGTACAGAATAAAAAGATTTTGAGCAGCTCTCTAACAGCTTTTTTAAATGCACCGAAATTATCAACTTTTTCTTTAAGAACATTAGGAAGTGCGCCAAATATTTTGACAGTTTCATAATACACGCCTTTCTGGAAGCAAGAAAGTTTAGCACTGGGATAATGGATATTATACTTTTGTCTAGTGTCTGTAGTCTTTTCACAACCAGCTGTAGATGCCACGATGAACTATTTTTCTTGCGCACACACTACCTATGCATCTTTGATGCACACACAAAATTGCTTCTGCACACACTTGGATAGACAAGTATACGTCTTACCTCTAAGACTTTCAGAAACAGAAGAACAAAATCTTTTTAAAACATTTAACAACTTATCATTTTACGGTGTCATGGTTACACCATTACCTACCTTACATTATTTCATTATAAATACTAATCTCCTTTACTATTCTTAAGGATACCTATGACTCAAAATTTGAAATCCTGATATAGTAATGCTAGCATGTTAAGATTTATACCACATATGCAACTTAGTGCAAATATGATACAGCCCAAATTTTGTCAATTTCACTATGATAGTTTGGAAACTATGGTCAAATTTATTTATTTTTGGTTACGTCACCTAAAAAGTCCCTTGCGTCAAAATAACTTAAATTTTTGTCTAATATTTTAACAACAGGTTCCCAATACATCCATTTTTTGAATTTTCACTAGGTTTCTCTGTGTCTCAATAGCTTTAGCTTCCAGAAATTTTTAAAGCTACGAATATGGTTGTTTTTTTTTTGCCCAAAATTTCAAATTTTTGTGCTTTGAAGTGAAGAAAGTGTACTTAAAATGCATCTCACAATAAAACCCAGGGCAATTTCTATTCACTGTGTCTCTATGAACGTATGTAGCCAATTTCATTAGTCTAGCTCTAAAACTCCGACGCGAGGAGCATCTTAAATGATGAAAAATGCTGAAATTTTAAATAAGGAGAAAAGAAGGATAAAGAATTAGAATTCATATCTAACACTAGCATTCACGTAACTTTCAAATTAATATCGAGCATTTAAAAATTACTTGCGGAAGCTATTTAAGCATTCTTTGGATTCAGAAAGGCTTACACTATTTTATAGACTAAAAAGAGGAAAATGTGATTTTTTGAAGATGTTCATGAAATTTCAGTCATACGTAACCTTAACAAAACATGAAGTACAACATCAAATTTAGATTTTTAATTATATTATAGCATACTATAATACGAGGTGTGTCCTTATTAATTAATGCAATTATTCTGGTAGCTAAACGAACATGAACGGAGCATTCGTTTAATGCAACCTGAGAAGTCTGGGCTGGCAGAGCATTGTTTTGATAACGACCATAGAGCCAACTTTCGGGAGACAACTATCTTGGCAAAATGCAACAGTTACTGGTAGCGGAGAAATAAGGAGGCTTTGGCTTGATAATCAAGTTAAGGCAAGGCTACACTGAAAATTCGCCGAAAATGTTGAAAATCATGGAATTTTCTTTTTTTGGCATTTTTGGTAGCTTAGAGTATGTAGTAATAGATGGCATGCTATTTTTATCATTTGCACCACTTTATGCCATCACGTAACAATTTAAACAGACCTTTAACAATCGTTAATAGCAACAATCATGACTTTAAAATTGATTTTCTGAGAAACTGTTTTTCTAACACTTTTCAGTCTACAAAATGTCTCAAGCGTCAAAGTTTTCCATTTAACTTGGTGAAACTTACAGGATAGCTCCATAATATGTAAATAAGAAACCTCACATTCCAATTCTTTTGATAATGCTCATGTTTTGAAAATTATATGGTGTTAAGTAATCAAATAAGTTAATGTTTTCAAAATTTTGAGAGCTAAAACCTGGAAAATATTTTAGAACAAATTATACAAGAGTATTCCAAAAAAGAAGAATGTGGGTCTTTTAAAATTGCTCTGTGCTAGCCAAAAACAAAGGTTCAACTTAAAATCTCAAATTTATTGACGCGTAGAACATTTTTAATTGTTACAATATTTTCACAAAAAATAATTAATAATTAATGCAATTTTTGGTGTAGCAACATAAAAATTTCCATGCAAGTTTAAAATTTTACTCTAAATTTTCATAATGTAAGGTTTATTATTATATAATTTGGAATTTCCAGTGTAGCGTTTGCCTTAAGTAGTTACGTTACTTTGACACAATTTTATATACCTACGCCATTTGCTGACCTGGCATTTAGTTTACTAAAAACATTCTTTTGTTCAGTAATGCGAATTTTGGTAGTGTTTTGTCTTTGTTTATATTTGTATTATATCCAGTGTTTCATTTGAGGTTATAAAATATTATAAACATCCTGATGATGGGAGCGATGCACACTCCCGAAACGTTGATATCAAATCGTCTTTTCACCAGATTTCTTGCCCGCGAAGAAAGTGAGGGTATTCGTCGCCAGCTTCAGGTCTTATTTTAAAATGTATACTTTTGATTCTCTACGAACCAAAATCGTTTCCGGCCGTGGAAACATGTGGACTTAGAAAAATATACGCTTCCAGAATCTACCTTTTTTTACGATGGTGTATTTCATTGCAGATAAAAAGGGAACAGAAAAGGTGAATTATTTAGGAACTGGCTTTAAAATTCAAGTTCCTTTATATGAGATCGCGAATAGTAACATCCTTTTAAAAATATAAAGGTGCTGAAAAGCTCAAAACAATAAAAACAAATGTTACAGAAATTGCTCACACTGCAAAACAAAGTAAATGAAATAAATTGATATTTTAAAGAGGACGAAATTTTTCGCATAGGATTTTTCTATCGTGTCTTACTAGTTATGCAAAATTGCATTAAATTTCTTTCGAATTAATAGGACTTCGCAGATAATTCATACAAGGATCTAGATATGCTTTTATTTGTCGTGTTAGTATCTTAAATACGCTGAACCCACCTTGAGATTTAATATACATTTGGCTTTTGGATTACACTGCTTGAACATATGGGCGTTTTATATAATATTAAATATAATAATATGGTGTGTAAAGAAGTGAGAGATGAATCTCGATAACGCAAGATGTACACGCCCAGGTCAGGTCACCGGGTCATTGAAATGAGATTTTTGCGTTAATTTGCCATCTAGGGAATTCTAAGCACAAGGATATGCACGAAATGTTGGAACAGGAGGCGACTAATGCTAAATTACAACTGGGGCTGGGGAATGAAGCAATTAAGTGTCACACTCACGCAAAAACTTGTGCTGTCCTTTGACATGCGTTCATTACGGCAGAAAAATAGTTACTCCTGCACGCATAAAACAACTGAATATACAGAATCTTGTTATACTATAGTAGAAAATGTTTGTAAATTTCCTTACCCTTCATACAGTGGCCCAGGGTTTACCTCACATCTCTTTTTATTTTCTATAGTATATTCCCCCTCCACCTGAGGGGGTTGGTAGCACATCAGACCTATGCAATGCGCTAGGTATACCTACAACTGGGTTTAACTGAGATTCGAACGCGGGACTTCTTTGAACCCCTACACCACAATTCACCTACAGGTACTGTTGAAAGAGCAAAATAAGCAGAGGGGACTAGCGGTGCGTTGTATTGACAGCTGATCCATCGGAGCGTGCACGCATTTTAGAGACGTTCTTTCAAAAACTGCTGGCGTGACAAGTTGGGGGGCTCTCATCGATCGTTAGGCCAGAAATGCAAGGCCCGTGCTTTCAACTTTGAATTTTTAATCCATTCCACAGTGGTTATGTATGAATAAAAGAAAATAATCTGTTGCATATTCCCAAAGCTAATTAATATTTTGTATCGGGTTGTCTCATAAATTCGTTCGATTGTTGTTACGTGTTTACGACTAAGAACACCTGAGAACACTGCATGCTCCCATTACTTTTACGTCAAAGAAGTTGCCTAACAATATGGGGTTTGTTTACAATTACAATAATTGAAAAGAATGCTATGAACACAAACCACAGTGACCTCACGGCCAAAGGTAAATAGGTCAACTTATGTAAGAATTGGTAACCAAACTTCAGTACGAGTTTGTGGATGCAACAGTGTGGAGTTGTAACTTGTGAATGTTAATATGGAAGGCAAGAAGAAACATTTTCGACATTTAATGCTGTTTTATTACCGTAAAGGTAAAACCGCCTCACAAACTCAACGGAAAATTTGTGCTGTTTACGGAGAAGATGCTGTGACGAATCGGACATGTCAAAAATGGTTTACTCGATTTCGAGCTGGGAACTTCTCTGTGAAAGACAAGCCTCGTTCTGGACGACTGTGGCTACAGATGAGGAACGGATAAAGGACATTATTACAAACAACCCCAGAATAACAACTCGGGAGGTAGGTCAGGAGCTAAACTTATCTCATGCAACTGTAGCCAGGCAACTAAAGAAACTTGGTTACGTAAATCTTCGGGATGTATGGGTTCCGCACGAACTGAGTGAACAAAATTTAGTTCAGCGCGTTTCCATCTGTGACGCAATGATAAGACGCAATGAAACTGCCCCTTTTCTGAAACAGCTGGTTACAGGAGACGAAAAGTGGATTGTGTACAACAACATCCGAAAGAGAAAGTCGTGGCGTAAGAAAGGGAAACCACCACTCTCAATTCCTAAACCAGGGCTTCATCCTGAGAAGATTATGCTGTGCATTTGGTGGGACTGGAAAGGAATTGTATATTACGAATTTCTTCCTCCTGGGGAGACCATCAATTCAGAGAAATACTGCTCTCAGTTGGATCGTCTGAAGGTTGCCCTAGGAAAGAAAAGGCCTGAATTGGCATCTAATGGTGGAGTCATCTTTCATCAAGACAATGCCAAACCACACAATTCTATGGTAACTCGTCAGAAATTACGGGATTTCGACTGGGATGTGTTACCTCACCCCCCTTATTCTCCAGACATTGTCCCATCCGACTATCATTTATTCCGATCTCTGCAAAACTTCCTTAATGGCAAACGCCTTACTTCCTTGGAGGATTGCAGACTCGCTGTAGAAGAATTCTCAACCAGAAAACTGCAATATTTTGGAACAATTGAATTGATAAGCTTCCTGAGAAATTGAGCTATGTTGTTGACAATAATGGTGCATACTGCACAAAATAAAGTTTGTTTTGAAAAGTTCATTGCCTTGTTTACTTTCGATCACTTTGCGTATGTAAACAGATTACCCCTAGATAGTTAGGCAACTTCGTTGCCGTAGTTGAGATGCGGGCATACAGTGCAGGCGTCCTTTGTCGTAAACACGTAACAAGAATCGAACGAATTTATGAGACAATCCAATACTTTGATTTATGGATTCGGCTGTTACAGTACATGCTACCAATATACAACAATATTATCTCTACGAAGACTGTACCAGAAATGTGTAAAGTTGAAAGCTAACATGTACAATAATTTTCAGTTAGACCCCATAAAATGTCCAGACATGATATCACGTATACGGCCACCCTCCTTAGTTTATGTGGCGATGTAAAAGAAAGCGCACGTCTGCTAAATAATTGGCTGTTTAGCCTTGTAATGCTGCGCGGATAGTACGTATATCTAATGCAAAATATATAAACAACTTCAAATTATTAAATATCCAACAGTAATTAATTTTTTAATATGATACATATAAGCGTAATTCGTATGTACAAGGCATGTTTTTTAAGTCAGTACCGTTTTGGAATTTAAAAAAACGTGCATAGATATCGCAATAATTTTAATTTTCCATGAAAGCCTGTAGCTTAATATACTTTTCTACATAATTTCCGTGAATATTGAGGCAACTGTCATAACGTGGCACCAGTTTTTGAATACCTTCCTCATAAAATTCTGCCGCCTGACGTGTTAACCACTGTATCACAACTGTTTTGACTTCGTTATCGTCTTGACGACTCTGACCGCCCAGATGTTTCTTCAAGTGCAGGAACAAATGGTAGTCGCTGGGCGCCAGATCAGGGCTATATGGAGAATGATCTAGAGTTTCCCATTGAAAAGATTTGATGAGATCTTTAGTCCGATTAGCCACATGTGGACAGGCATTGTCATGCAGCAAAACGATACCCTTACTCAACTTGCCACGTCTTTTGTCCTGGATTGCACGGCGCAGATTGTTCAATGTCTCACAATGAGACGCTGCATTGATTGTCTCATTACGAAGCAGAAACTCCACTAGCAATACTCCTTTTCTGTCCCCCTCCCAAAAAAAACTGTGTTAAGCTTCACTTTTGTGGGTGATGATGAATGTCGCCATTTCATGGATTGTTGTTTCGATTCTGGTGTGACGTAGGCCACCCATGTTTAGTCACCAGTAACAATTTGGTCTAAAAAATCTTCACCTTCTTTGTGGTACCGCTCAAGGAAAGTCAATGCACTGCCTAAACGTTGGGTTTTGTGCAAATCCGTCAACATTTTCGGAACCCAACGTGAACACAATTTCCGATACTTCAAGTTCTCAGCCACAATGCGATACAAAACACTAGGAGAATATTGAGGAAAATAGTCGCACAATGATGAAATTGTAAAGCATCTGTTTTCTCTCACCCTTTCGTCCACTTTCTGCACCAAATCTTCAGTAACGACCAAAGGACGCCCACTCCGTTCTTCATCATGCACATTTGTGCGGCCATCTTTAAATGCTCTCACCCATTTCCTTACCATTCCATCACTCATAATGTTTTTTCCGTAAACTTCACAGATCTCACGATGAATATCGATCGGTTTTACGCCTTTATCACTAAGAAATCGTTAAGAGCCCGTACTTCACAATCGGCGTGACTCACGATTGTCGGAGGCATCTTAAACACTCAGTAACCAACGTATACAATGAAGAATCAGAATGTAATGGCGTCAGTGCGTAGACAAGAGATGTAGGTAACCAGCACGCATGCGCGGAACGCCGACCTTAGCGCTGCGGCGGCGGAATCGCAAAACGGTACTGACTTAAAAAACATGCCTCGTATTAATCAGAGTACATGCTTCGCTTGCATAAAAGCAGAAGGAATTGGGAAAATCAGTGGTACATAATGGCAGTTTCCGTGCGATATGAAACATCACAGAGGGAAACCGTTAGAAAGTGGTGAAAACCGAATTATATTGAACGTGGAAACGTAGAGTCAGACTGAAGAATTCAATTCCATAGCCGGTATTTCAACCACGGATCCTCTGGTCTCCGTCCAGCCGCTCTAACCATTGAGCTACTATGGCCAACATGCCGATATGACATTAAATTCTCCAACTCACTCCCCAAATGACCAGAAGATCCGTGGTTCAAATTCCGGCTATGGCATTGAATTTTTCAGTCTGACTCTACGTTTCCACACTTTAGCGTACACACGGCCAGTGTGAAAGAACAATTAATTTCCTATATTGAACGTGTTTTGCAGGTTGTGTGAAAATACCTGACTTTAGCAATGGAGGACGTTAATTTGTCAGCAGAATGTACCGTGCTTCAGCACCAAGTATTAATGTCTATCGAAGCAAAGTTGTGAAATTAACCAAAGTTGTGAAATGACAATCGCTTCTTCCCGCTTTGTTTACATCGCCACATAAAGTAAGCACGGAGGCAATATAGACATAGATGATATAAAGAAAGGGAACTAATTAAATTATATTGTTTAAATAAATAGAAATATAACTCTGTAATTTTTTATTCAGGGAATATCAAAACATCAATCATTTTCTAATATAATGGAGCATATTTATAGAACATTAAAGTTGTATAGTAACTGCAGCAAAATGTAGAACTGAAAGGAAAAAAATCTGGTGTTTTTTTCTGCCAAAAGACTAGCAAAACTTTCTGATTAAAAAGGAGAAAATAAAATGACTCATCTCGACCAATAACATTAACTAATTGGTTCTTTATCTTTAAGCTGAGAATTCTAAGAAAGTTGCGTTATTTTCAATAATATTTTTGAACTGTTTACAATTAGATTAGGAAAAGATTTAAAATACTTTCATACAACCACTAGGTAAACCCCAAAAAAGCCCCATGGCCGCGCCGTGGCTCAGTGCTTAGACCGCTTGGCTCTCACCAAGGCGGCCCGGGTTCGATCCCAGGCGACCGCAAAGTGAGATTTGTATTGGACAACACGGCGCTGGGGCGGGTTTTCTCCGGGATCTCCGGTTTTCCCCGCCATCTTATTCCACCGGTACTCCATCTTCATCTCATGTATCATCAGTGTCATCGCCTGCGGTGCCGTATGTAGTAAAAGCGGGCGTTATACAGTACACATTTCATTTATTTCCAAAGAAAGGCCGCCTCGGTAGCGTGGATGGAAGCATGTCTGCCTCACATTGAAGAGGTGTCGAGTTCGAATCTCAGGCAGGGCGAGTTACCTGGATTTTCCCCTATCCTGAAAGACGAATGTCGGGGAACTCTAATTTCCTTGGACCCTGTGCTCATTTGAGCATCATTTCATCCATTGCATTCATCGTGCGATATGACTTAACGTTGGAGAACATAAATTACAAAAACAAAATACAAAGAAAACAAAAAGTCCCCAAAGAAACCGTTGTACAGAAGAAAGTTTAAAAAAAGGGATTCATGTCTTGAGATTTTAACTCCACCCACCTCCTTCTTGTATCCAATCTTTAAAGTATTCGAAGAAACAACAGGGTTAAGGTCACGCACTCAGATGGGCCCGGGTTCAAATGGTGACGTGACCAGGACTTACACTGCTTCTCCCGTCCATTGTTCCCTATAAAGGTTCAGCGGCGACGGACGGAGATGTACGGCATGTGGCGCAGGAGGTGCTTCTAGGCAAACATTTATGTTCTGACATCAGAACCTTCTGTCCGATGGGGTAAGGTGACACATCAATGAGCATTCTGGAAACATTAGGGATACAATACGCTGTGCCTGCCGCCATCGGACCTGACCATCCCATTTACTCCCTAAATTATTTCCTTTTTTGTTGCTTAATTGTATTAACATTTTTTTTCCACTTTCGTTTCCCCTAGAGGTCACATTGCCTGATGTGTGGCCCATATATAAGTACTTGAAGAAATAAGAGTTATAAAACAATTTTCTCCAGAAACTGATTTACTAATAACGTTTTTGTTTTGTTTCTTTGCAGGTACACAAGTCTTTTCTATCTCCCCGATGCAGTATGGTATGTGCATGCCTAAACATTTTATAATGAATTTAAGCAAACACCTTAGTCATTTATAACATATGAATTGTTCGTTCGCTATTTCAGTTTACTTATCACAGTCTTTGGTTGTATGCGTGAGTGAAGTTCAGGTAAATAAACTAACAAAATATTCTCTTTTTAATATAAAGCAATAAAACTATTCCACAGTCTACATATTACGTTCTGTGCACCAGTGTTGATCTTATTGTGTAAGGTGTGTGTTTCCATGCATTTATTGAAGCAAGTTTTAGAATAATTCTGAAATTGCGGTGAAACTAGGTTTGGACTGAACAGAGGAAAGAAGCAAAAGTTGAGAATTATCAGCATTTTACTCAACATTTTCACGAATGCCTTATTTTTGTTACTTCACGAAATTGTTTCTCCATCAGTTTATATATTCCCGTACAATGCAGCGTCCTCCTTCGAGCATCCCCAGAGATAAACAAAAGTAAGTCTTGGTGTCACATAGAGTAAGCAGCAAAGCACTATGGCTCAATAGCCAGAATCTTCTAGAAGTTCCCCTTCTCTCCGCCTCCAGAACGTTCTGCTATATAAGCAGTATTCTGGGGAGTAAGTGAGTGTGTTTCTGGTGCACCAAAAGGTGTCGTTCTCCGAGCAAGGCTGTGATGACTGATGGCCAAGTAGATAGCCTGCCTCAGTAGCGTAGATGGTAGCGTGTCTGCCTCACGTTCAAGATTTCCCGAGTTCGAATCTCGGTCAGGGTGAGTTGCCTGGATAAGGTTTTTTTCCGGGATTTCCCTTATTCTGAAAGACGAATGTCGGGTAACTCTAAGCTCTATGGACCCTGCACTCATTTGAGCATCATTTCACCCATTCCATTCATCGTCCGATATGACTTAACGTTGGAGGACGTAAATTACAAAAAAAAAAAAAAAAAAAAAAAAAAAAAAAAAAAACCACCGGTGAGCTAGTCAGAGAAGTTTTCCCTTTGGCGTTACTGGGAAAATTGAATCCACCTGAGGCACTCAGAGGAAGCTATCATCTGGAAGCCTAGTGAGCTTTCCAGCTAGCAAGCATATGCAGCACTGTCCGACTCTGCAGAGACTTTAATCCTAACGTGAAAGGGAAAGTGAAAAGAAGGAAAGAACATCCGTGGTAAAAGAGAAAATATCCCAGCATTCAACTTGCTAACCAGAGAAAAACTACGAAAAACACATTGAACAAGAACGAACCAAGGGTTTCCTGAATGCGCGCCTCGCACATTACCCAGGGACTTTGTCACGAGGTGTACCCGAAACTCGGAAGACTCCGGCCTCTGTCAGCCCGGGAGTGATGGAAAACTCCGGGGTTCTTTCCTTGGGGCAATACCAGGAGCCTAAAAAGCCCTTCCCCCATCGACAACATTGTCAAGACGAGTGGAAGTAGATACGCCACTTAAGCGCGTCAACCCCGCAGGGCAGACTACCGAACAATCTCGGTGGAGCCGCCTGGTGATCTAGCACACCTACTAGCTCTGCAGGCTAGTATCCGGGACTTCTTTGGCAACCCTCTGCCCCCTCCGGGCGGCCGAGGCCAGGCTGGGGGTACCCGATCTCCCGCGGGTGTCAGGAACCACTGTCCTCTCAAGCCCAACCCAATCCGAACAACTCCCAAACAGGGAGGGGCTCGAATGTTCGGCCCGAGGTTCCTCTAGTAACGCCAGAGGTACCACGAGTGCTAAGGGTCCGCAGCGGTCGCACCACAGCAGCTGAAGGGGACGGATCCCCTCTCCTACGGGACATTACCGAGGGACTACGTATCTTGCTCGGTTAGTATGGGATACTGTGTCTGCTTTCCATTCAAAGACCCCCGAGTTTGAACTTCGCTTATGGTGAGTTACTTGGATAAGGATATCGGAAATTTCCCTTATCCTGAGAAGACGAATGTTAGATAATTCTAAGGCCCAAGGACCTCAAGCCTCTAATTTGAGCCAATTCATTTATTTACCTTTCAAAGCCCTATCTGGTTAAATGACGTCAAATTCTTGCTACACAAAATTGCAGATCTCGTAAAAACAGACACATTATTTCAATTTTGTTTGTAACATTAACCAATTCTGTGATATAGGTTTTTGTTTTGCACTTGTAAACACTTTATATCTTTCCGACGTGCTATTGCGCCATTCATTTGTTTCTGGTGAAGTCTTGCAAAGAACATGGAGTTCAAAAACCCTTCACTATGCCTGCACTTATGAAGAAATGTGCAATTAAACTGCAAATATTTAATTTTATGGACATCAATTGGATAAGAACATTAGCTTATACGAGTAATTTATGAACCAGTGGGTAGAGTCACGTGATTGTAACATATTTTGTATAGTAGAGACCAATAATTTTTGGAGTCAGTTTTTTTTATTTATATAAATGACTGGGAAGAGTTGACAGTCTACATCTTAATTTAAATTACTGTGTTTTAAACGAAAGACGTGGAGGCAAGAACAACTTAATAAACAGTCTTGCTTTTGCTTCTGAGATACAAAAAGAAAAAGCTTTAATTTGAAGCAATAAATTGAGCATTAAGTGCAAATTCAACAGTCAAATGTACTAAAACAGAAGTAAATAGAGTTTTCTTTCACTGAATACGACTGTCTTTCATAATGCAGTTAGTTATTATAAGTGGATCTTCCCTATTTATCTTAACGGTCATGTAAAATGATGTTAATTCATAGCCAGTGTGTTTTCTCATTTCTTTATCACCTTCTGAAACTCTATGTGGTGACCTCATTAAATTTCGCAAGAAAAGCAGCCGTATCTTTTCAAGCTCATCTACAAAAATGCGGTCTCATTAGTAACAGAGTTCATTGCACGAAAAACGAAGTCTGTAAAAACAAGAACGACTCTGTGCAATGAAAATATGATACGACTTACTCCAACCAACAAAATGTTATTAAAGATTAATTTTCCTTAATTATCCTTGCATCTGTTTATGTTAATTGAGGTAAACATTTGGTTTATTTGATACGACTGTGTTCTTATAGATGCAAGGAGTAAACGTGACCGATAGTCAGATTTTACCTCTTTGCTGTACTGTGATTTTAGTTCTCTTTGCATAGGCGGAAAGAAACAGTAGAAGTTAGCATTGCAGAAGTGTTTGAAAGTTTAAAATAATACGTTGAGACAAATCGGTGCTTTAATGAAATTTACACTTCTTGCGCAATGAATTTTGTCCAAATATTCCAAAGCTATTCAGAATAAACAGGTCTTCAAAGGGTATTATTAGAAAATTCAGGATATATATTTCATTTATCATTAAAATATCTTAAACATTTACTTAGTGGGAATTTTAATCAAAATCATTATAGCTATTTTTTTAGAAAATAAAACTTTTCGATAAATATTCCATGTAAAAATAGTTCGTTATGCTGCTCAACACTGCCTTTTTTAAATAAATTTATTTTCCTATATTCAAAAAATATATTTAAAAAATGTATTTGAGGTGAAATATAATTATAATATTGTCACTAGACATTGTTGAGCCGCGGCCGGCGCGTGCGAAAGAGAGATGGTGCCATAGCTGGTGCGTAGACGAGTGTTTGATGCTTGCCGAAAGAGAGAAAGAAAGATACAGATATATGTCTGGAAGTTTCATCTTTTCTGATACCCTCTTGATTGTTACAGAGTGTTCCACTAATTTCTAGAACAATGAGTGGAGGTATAAAAGGAGCCGCGGCTAGCCAGTCGAGTCAGGCCAACGGCCATACCACGCTGAATACATCGGTTCTCGTCCGATCACCGAAGTCAATCATTGTTTAGTTTTGAAGTTTCCCACTGCACTTAACGCATGCTACTCTTTGTCAAAATGTGTAGTGTTTAACGCCCACTTTTACTACATACGGCACCGCAGGCGGTGACACTGATGATACATGAGATGAAGATGGAGCACCGGTGGAATGAGATAGCGGGAGAAACCGGAGATCCCGGAGAAAACCCACCCCAGCGCCGTGTTGTCCACCACAAATCTCACTTTGCGGTCGCCTGGGATCGAACCCGGGCCGCCTTGGTGAGAGCCAAGCGGTTTAACCACTGAGCCACGGCGCGGCCGGCACCTCTCTCTCTCTCTCTCTCTTTGTCAGAGACGACGAATACCTAATGACAGTGGTAAATTATTAATTCTGTTTTCATCTAAGCATTAACAGCTTCTGCACAGCCTGGTTCTAATATCAAGGTTACCAACCTAATCTTGCTGGAAAAGCAGCGATTGATTTTGTGAGCCTAGATGTTGGTCTTACAAAGATTAATAACTTTCAGCTCATATTTTACTGCTGCATGAATTATATTCTTAGTAAATATTAACAAATAAACAGGAAGGAAAGATTTAAGTAAAATTCAACTGCCAAACATGATTATGTTCCACGTCAGGAATAATAAAGGTATAAAACTACAGGATTTGATCCATATAAACCTGAACCATTTCAATTTGAACCAATAATAGGACACACGTGCAACTTCGGGAGAATTTAATACACAATTGGGAGATTACATTACACTATTTACATCTCAGAGCAAATGTTGGAAGTGTCCTTCATCAGCGTCTTTACATGTTTGTACTCGTCTCACCATATTCTCTGAAGTTTTACGGAGATATCGAATTGAGGGAAGGTTATTTCGAGCAAGATATAGCAACGTGCCATACATCTAATGACATCATGGTACTTGTAACCAGTTTCTTTGATAATCGAATAATCTCAAAAAGGTTCTTTGCCCCCGAGATCCCCTGACCTAACCTCACCAGATTGTTTCTTGTGGGGGTATCTAAAAAATTGAGTGTATAGGAATAGGCCACGGACAATTGATGTTCTCAAGGAATCCATTCGAACCGAAATAAGTAACATTGGCGAGGATACTCTCCGTAAAACTTCAGAGAATATGATGAAATGAGTGTAAACATATATAGTTGCTGGTGGAGGACACTTCCAACATTTTCTCTGAGATGTAAATAGTGTAATGTAATCTCCCAATTGTTTATATGGATCGAATATAGTTCTTGCACAAACGTTCAGCAAAACTAGAAAAATATCATTGCTTGGGCTGCCAGCACGAATGCAAAATATTGTGACTTTGTGGGTTCGTGAAATGAAAAGTCCAGTTAAACAAACTCAACAATGTTCTTTATTTCCACCGACTTACAGTTGAACACTTGCCAATTACACAAAATTACGTAATACACCAATTACGATTCACCAGTTCGTCCGTTACCGTTCAGATGCACGTACACAATTACACACAGTCTTCTCGTTCATTAACACGGCGCTAGCACGTCGAACACTGACTAACTTTTACACCAAGAACTGCGACTGTCTCCTCGCTCACACTCACTAACCAACTGACTGACTGACTCTGACTGACTAGCTGCAGCCCTTTTATAGGCATCTCGCCGTCTTCTCGACGTTTCCAGATGATGAACGATCCCGTAACTTCTAGAACCAGGTGGACAGAAACAGACGGCACACTGATTTTTTTCCTCCCAACCACTGCCTGTCACCACTACAAGACAAACGAGGAGGAGGTGTGGCTAACCGAACCTCCCCTGCCTTCCGCTGCCAGCTGCTTTCACAGGGTGTTCCAGCGCTCGCGTTACAATATTCACCTTTCCACCATGACAGAATGGAGACATTAACGTTGAAAAGTTGAACTTCTTTATACATTGATATTGTTAAAAAGCAACTTAATGCTCATTGGAAAAGAATTAATCGTTGTTTTGGAATGTAATAGAGGTCTCCATCGATTGTACAGCGTATTTGAGCTTATTTTCGGTTACACTAACGTCTGCACGTTGAGTTGTAACTCCTGCGGTTAAAGTCTTGTCATCAAAAGAATGTTTTATTTCTTTTCTTAATCTAAATGTACACAGTACGGGTACGGTACTGTCGATGTCACCAATCGAGTTGTTGATAGAACTGAATGTCACGCAAACAGAGATTTACTCCTTCGTCTGAAAATATTTTAATCCAAGCAGTATCAGCAATGGTTAGCAAAGCCATTAAAACTCAGATTTCAAGTAGCGCTATAATGAAATATAGGGTCCCTCAAGGTTCGGTGCTTGGGCCTCTTTTATTTATAGTGTACAATAATGATTTGGCAGATATAAATGTTACACTTTTTGCAGATGGTACAAATATGTTTATCAAAGGGGTGAATAAGGAAGGGGCAGATGTACATATTGAAAATAGTCTAAAATATATTAAAAATGGTTTAGTGCCAATGTGTTAATATTGAGTAAGGAGAAAACAGCAGCCCTAAGCTTCTATAATAAAATGAGTGGAAGTCAATTGTAACCAAAATTAATGCTGGGACAAGAACAAATACATTATGTAAAAACTATCAAATTTCTGGGACTAATACTAGATGAAAATTTAAGTTGGGAAACTCACTTAGAGACACTGACGAAAAAAACTTAGTAAAATGTGTTTTTTAATCACGGCAATTACAGACAAGTCAAGCTCTAAAGTGTGGAGGGTAGTGTACTTTTCATATATACACAGTTTGTTGGCGTATGATATAATTTTTTGGGGAAATTCTAAAGACAGTATAAAAGAATTCAGATACCAAAAGAAAATAATTAGAATCATAGCAGATGTCTCAAGCAAAACTAGTTGTAAGCCATACTTCAGTAAATTAGGTATCTTACCACTGCCAAGTATATACATATATGAAACTCTTGTACATATGAAAGCAAGCCTAAGTTTATTCAAAACAAATTCTGAAATACATATACACAACACTAGAACAAAGAATAATTTATTTGTGAAGTCACACAAAACAAAGATGTATGAAAATAGTTTCACATATGCTGGCTTACATCTTTACAATAAGCTACCGGAATCTATAAAAAAGATTGAATCACAACATCAATTTAAGAAATTGTTATTAAACTTCCTTAGAGCCAATAGCTTCTACAGCGTGGATGAATTTTTAAATATTCAAATATTTAGTTAGCTACCTTAATTATAAATATTGTGCTTAGTTTTTAATTTGACGTGACCTATAACATGTACATGTTTTAATGGTGGAATCAATAAATCAAATCAAATCAAACCCCTTCTTCCGAAAGTATCAGCAAGGGCCCGTTCACAACAAATATCTAACGATTAACGTAATGCCATTCCTACGCAGCCATAAGTATAACGCCTCCATCAGCAAGTTGACTTCTCATTCAGAAGACCAGGGTTTGACATTTTCTTTAATTATAATTATTTTATTAACACCATAGAATCTAGAAGTTTGGAGCGAGAGTGAATGTGTTGTGAAAATAAGTTAAAATGACAAAAGTATACGGTAACCAGCTAAAAAGTTCAAAGAGTAAGCTTCTTCTTTAAAATAAGACCTGAAGCTTTCCTAGTGACAAATATGCTCAAGTTGTTCTCGGGAAGCAAGCCACGTGAGAAGACGATTAGAAATCGACGTTTCGGTAGCGTACATCTCTCACATCATTAGGATATTTATTAAATGTTACAACCACAAATGAATCACTGGATATAACACAAATATAAACAAAGACAAAACACAATCAAAATTGGCATTACTGAACAAAAGACTGTTTTCAGTAAATTAAACCCTAGGTCTGGAGATGGCGTGAGTATAGCAAATTAATTGGTTCAAAGAAACGTAACTACTTAACTTGATTATCCAGCTGTATATATTTTTGCTTCTTAATTCGACGGATTTCCATTTTTAAGGCCGGTTTCCAAGAGGAGCTGAACTGAAATCCAGCAGCACGATTAAGCGTGCTCCTTTCAGAGGAAATGGCCAAAGCCTCCTTAATTCTCCTCTCCCAGTAACTGTTGCATTTTGCCAAGATGGTCGTCTCCCGAAAATTGGCTCTATGGTCGTTATCACAACAATGCTCTGCCAGCCCAGACTTCTCAGGTTGCATTAAACGAATGCTCCGTTCATGTTCGTTTATTCTAGTAGCGATGATCCTTCCGGTTTGTCCCATATACGGTGTCCCACATTCACAGGAAATGCGGTACACTCCCGGAACTTGGAAGTCCAATTTGCCTTTCACTGGTCTCAAGAGATGTTTAATCTTCGGAGGTGGCTTGTGGATGGTCCTGATGTTGTATTTGGTGAGAATTCTACTGATTCTACCGGATAGGTTGTCGGTAAACGGGATGCAGTCTGTAGCGGTAGGCTTATCTGACGCTTGCTGTATTACAGTATCTTCTTTTTTAACTTGTCCCTAGTATGCCGCTATCGCGGTGTTAGAGGATTCTTGTTCCTCTATACCTTAAGGTCGAGTCTGAGGAACTGAAGTTTTGGTTCTGGTAGAGAACCAGGATGGGTGATGAGCCCAATGACATTTGTGAGGGTGAGATGAATGATAGGATAGTCGATGATGGAACAATTGGTGGAATGGTGGCTGGGAAAACCGGAGATCCCAGAGAAAACCCCGTCCCAGCGATGTGTTGTCCATCACAAATCTCACCCGGGGAGAGAGTGGCGAAGTGAACGATAAGGTAGACGTTTCTCAAAGCAAACGTCACACCCGCACGGTACGCCCGACATCCACTCGCCTGATCTTTCGTCTCTGAAACATGACAAGGGAATTAAATGAAACGAAAAATCTTCGCATTATATAATCCACCCTAGCATTTTCTCCAACAGGATTCCAAGTAGTACATCCTGAATTTTAAACCCTATATATTACCGTGGAGCCAACTGCCTCGATAACCTTTCCCTCTTTATAAACCTATTACAGTTTATTGGTTTTTTCCTCAAGTTGTTGATCATTTAGGACGTGTATTGATTACATTAGGCCTAAGTACTACAAGTTAAAAAGAAACGGCGCTAGTGTGTCGCTCGATAAACAAAAGATGGTGTAAACGAGGACTGGGAGTTGCTCAGTCAGCCAAGTGTTAAAAGGAAGGGGGGCGTGGTTGAGAGTCGTTAAGCGAGGTATAGAGAGATCAGGCAGTCAAGTGTGAAATTTGGATGCTTCTCCCATATCACATTACTTTCTTTTGTTTGTATTGTATGATAAAATATGGGGATCCATATAGAAACGCTGTATTCAACCGGAACTACTGTAACATCAAATGAGTTCCGGTCTTTTATTTAAATACATAGCAAGCTTTTTGCTTTTTGTGTTTTAGAGAAAGCAAAAAGTTTAAAACAATAAAATAACAATGTTAGCCTTTAAGAAATTGTGAGAATAAAGCTTGAAAATTAAAATGTATTATAATCATACATTTGGCCAAAAAAGAAAAAAGATTAAAAAAAATGAGCACACTCTGGGACCGTATATTTTTCTAAGTCCATATCGCATTGTTTCGACGGCCGTTATACTGGTTGGTCTCATAAATTCGTTCGATTCTTGTTACGTGTTTACGACAAAGAACACCTTCACTGTATGCCCGCATCACAACTACGGCAACGAAGTTGCCTAATTATCTTGGTGTGTGTGTAGTGTTTAACGCCCGCTTTTACTTCATACGGCACCGCAGGCGATGACACTGATGATACATGAGATGAAGATGAAGCACCGCTGGAATGAGATGGCGGGGGAAACCGGAGATCCCGGAGAAAACCCGCCCCAGAGCCGTGTTTTCCACCACAAATCTCACTTTGCGGTCGCCTGGGATCGAACCCGGTCCGTAATTATCTAGGGGTAATTGTTTACACACGCAAGGTCATCGAAAGTAAACAAGGCAATGAACTTTTCAAAACAAACTTTATTTTGTGCAGTATGCACCATTATTATCAATAACATATCTCCATTTCTCAGGAAGCTTATCAATTCCATTTTTCCAAAATCTTGAAGTTTTCTGGTTGACGAACTCTTCTACGGCGAGCCTGCAATCCTCCAAGGAAGTAAGGCGTTTGCCATTAAGGAAGTTTTGCAGGGATCGGAACAAATGATAGTCAGATGGGGCAATGTCTGGAGAATAAGGCGGGTGAGGTAACACATCCCAGTCGAAATCCCGTAATTTATGACGAGTTACCATAGAAGTGTCTGGTTTGGCATTGTCTTGATGAAAGATGACTCCACCATTAGATGCTAATTCTGGCCTTTTCTCTCCTAGAGCAACCTTCAGACGATCCAACTGAGAGCAGTATTTCTCTGAATTGATGGTCTCCCCAGGAGGAAGAAATTCGTAATAAATAATTCCTTTCCAGTCCCACCAAATGCACAGGATGAAGCCCTCGTTTAGGAATTGAGAGTGGTGGTTCCCCTTTCTTACGCCATGACTTTCTCTTTCGAATGTTGTTGTACACAATCCACTTTTCGTCTCCTGTAATCAGCTGTTTCAGAAAAGGGGCAGTTTCATTGCGTCTTATCAATGCGTCACAGATGGAAACGTGCTGAACTAAATTTTGTTCACTCAGTTCGTGCGTAACCCATACATCCCGAAGATTTACGTAACCAAGTTTCTTTAGTTGCCTGGCTACAGTTGCATGAGATAAGTTTAGCTCCTGGCCTACCTCCCGAGTTGTTTTTCCGGGGTTGTTCTTAATCATGTCCTTTATCCTTTCCTCATCTTCTCCATAAACAGCACAAATTTTCCGTTGAGTTTGTGAGGCGGTTTTACCTTTACGGTAATAAAACAGCATTAAATGTCGAAAATGTTTCTTCTTGCCTTCCATATTAACATTCACAAGTTACAACTCCACACTGTTGCATCCACAAACTCGTACTGAAGTTTGGTTACCAATTCTTACATAAGTTGACGTATTTACCTTTGGCCGTGAGGTCGCTGTGGTTTGTGTTCATAGTATTCTTTTCAATTATTGTATTTGTAAACAAACCCCATATTGTTAGACAACTTCTTTGATGTAACAGTAATGGGGGCATGCAGTGTTCTCAGGAGTTCTTAGTCATAAACACGTAAGAACAATCGAACGAATTTATGAGACAACCCGGAACGCGTCTCTTTAGCTTCGTTCTACTGCATCCTCTCATAATTGAGTCTTGGTTACTAAACGTGCACTCATAGCCGAGAGGTTATAGTAAAGTATGTAGGAGCTAGACCCACAAAGGTTCGAATCCAAGACATCACTTTGATTTTTATTGCAGAAATACGAATTATGTATTACACACATTGTTATATAACTCCTAAGCTAGAAATGACAACCAAGTGGTTAGAAAGTAAGTATGAAGCACTAGTGAATTCCAAAATGTTGTATGCAGTGGAGATCTGGGGGGCACAGAGGTAAACAAAACGGTGAACCAAAACTACAGAAGGTGTTGTAAAGAGCTACTAGGCTTACCCAGATCAGCACATAGGGAAGTGCTTTAGTAGAATTAGGAAAGACAAGAAGAAATGGAATTATATTGAAAATAATAATAATAAAATGTTGGTATAGGTGTTTGGCAAGAGAAGGGGAAATTATGAAATTATGCATAAGACAGCAAACAGATTAGAGAACTCAAAACACTAGGTGGGCAGAGGTAGGAGGAATTATAGGGAAAAAATAAGAATGGGAGATATATGCAGATTAGAGGAAAGGAACACAAGCGATGTGGGTAAATTAGTAAAATGCAGAATAGAAGATATAGACAGGCAGGAAATATGCGGAAGTCTAGAAAATATGAAATCATTACAATTTTACAAACAAATAAAAAGAAACTGGGGACGAGAAGCATATGTAGATTACTGCAACTGACAAGAGAGAAGGGTTAGCTTGGATGAGAACAGGAACAATATTTCTAAGAGGGATAAGAGGTAGAGAAAATGGAATTTGTGAAATGTGTGGGGGAAAAGAAAGCATAGAACACTATCTAACAGAATGTGAGGAGGTGCAATGTAGAGAGAAAAGCTTTGGGAGAAAAAATGGGAGAAAGTAGAGAAGAGGATAGTAGCTATAAAAATGTTAACGGGAAAAGAGGAAAATAAGGTAAGAGGTATTGGTAAGTTCTTGCAGAAAGTAAAAGAAAATGGGCAAGAAATGTAAAGAATATAAGAAAGGAAGATGGGGGGGGGGGGAGAAAGGGGCTAATTAAGGAGGCATGGAGGTTAAGAGTTACCTGGCAGAGTAGAAGACCAGGGTGTCATGTAAGCCAAGGTAGCAATAAGGTAAAAACAAATAAATGTAGCCAAAAGTTGGAAATTTCAAAACTTTGGAATATGCACAGTAAATAATTCACTAGTTCATTCAAAAAGTTTACTTACATTAAAACTGAACCACTCTACTCTGTTTTAAACTAACTGAAATGATGCATGTGTTATTCCTTTATGTAAAATAAAATAAAAAATGGAAATTAACTTAGTATCGGGTGTATAAACCATCTGCTTCCATTACTACTCTCATTCTATGGGGCATGGATGAGAACAAATGACTAGCGAAATTTTCACGAGAGGATACTTTGCATTATATGCCAGCACCATTCATAACAAATGAATAAGCCCGAGTGTTTACATAACCAATATTAAAGCAATTTTCTAATACAATCACATTCATTTTAAAAACGACAAGAATATGTTATTTTTGTTTTTATAAGTGAATCTGTTTAAAATATTATTATTTATGTTCGACAACTAAAACATAAGGCATTACTATTAAAATAACAATAATAAAAAGAAACATGCATATGAAGGATTGGAACTCATGTTGGTCTACTTATGAGAGACAAGCATTTTACCGCTCTACTACCATGCATACATCCAAAACGCAAAGCAACTCCCAAACTATCACGTAGCTTTGAAATGAAGCCATAGTTGTACTGAAGCGAGTATGGTGAATGCAGATTCAACGAATGCTTCCGATGTTTTTCGTATCAAACTTTGTTTCTGGCATAAAAAAATAATAATTTCAGAAAAATGTCTTGTGTATGTCTCTCTCCCGCCCCCCTCTCTCTCTTTCTCTCTCTCTGTGTGCGTGTATATGCGTGTGAATTACATAAAGAAAAGAAAACCGAAAATTGAGGTGAATGTCAAAATTATTATTTAAGGATGTGATACCAACATAGGCGAGAAAATACCTCACCTTATATTACGCTCTACATATCAAAAGTGTTAATTATTTATCAGTATTTTCTGAAAAATTACTCGTAATAGTTTTAATTAAAATTCATACGGCCTACGACAGTCGAGTGCCAAGCACTCTAGTTTCTTAGTTCAGAGGTCCCTGGTTCGAATCCTGGCTGTGTTGAGAATCATTGTTATCCATGACGGAGCTTGGGAGTGTGCATGTACGAGTAAATGAGTATGTATTTGAAGGTAGAAATGATTCAAAATCCCAATGAGTTGTTTAAAAGGGCAAAGCCATCAATGTTACTACAGGAGTTAAAGAAGGCTATGCAAATGAAACAGTAATAAAAGACAATCTGTTTATGGTATTTGTGAGGCAAATAAAATCTACACTTAAACTTTTAAGAACATTCTGTAAAGTGGTCTTCATTCTGATTGAATTCTGTATAATCGTACTCAGAAGTTTATTTTCTAGAAGGAGTAATTCTGTGGTAAAAGCACTCATTATATCAGAAGTATATCACAATTTCCGAAATATTGGAATTTTCGAATATATAACACCTTTAACAGCTAATACTCGAATTGACTGTCTCATGGGGATCCTTAATTTATGGAACTACAAGGTCATCATACAATAATCCGCCTTTTAAAATATTTACGTTGTAACTACAATGAAATGTTTAATTAGGATGTGTTGGATTGTACTGGATTTTGATAGGGAGGGAATTCGACACTGCGACTAGATTTCGTCCATGGTATCTTATCTCCAAGTGGGACATCCCAGGGAGGAAGGATGAGGCGAGAGGAGACAGAGTACAGCCGATCCAAGGAGTCACACAGTGTAGAGGGCATGGTCCGTACTACTTAGCCATTGGAAACTCTCCGGCAGGCTCGTACAGCTGGTATCCCACACTACTGTGGTCCGGAAACGAGCCACCAGGTCGCTCCGAAGGTCCTACCGAAGGAGGAGAGTTTATCATCCTGCCATACAACGCCGAGGCAACCGCCGAAACTTCTTCACTGAAAGAGACCTACAAATGAGAGATGATGTGAAATGATAATGGAGATGAAATTGAGGGATAGGAAATTCGGGGATGTAATTAACCTAGCGACCCGGGAAAAACCCCGAAAAAACCCACGGGTCAGGTAATTTGGCCACGGAAATCAAACCCGGGCCTCTCGAATACGGGACAGACTAAACCACGTGAGCCATTTCTCTCGATTTGTTAGTTTCTTGCAGCTATCAGTTATACAAGGATGATTTCAGAAAACTCAAGGTACACGTTTTACTTCTCATGGAATTTTAACACAAATTCTTAGTCATTTTTGAGGGGAAAAATAATATATTTTCCATTGCGAAGGATAGACTCGAGTAAGATTGTTTTCTTGAAACAGTTAAACCCAATGGCCGTTTCACAATATCAAATTACTTTCCTTAAACGTTCATTACTCGTCTAAATTTTCTGCTGGTATCAAATTCATATAACAACTTAGAACAAATGAATAGTTGCAGTCGACTTGGTCTAGCAACAGGTAGCAAGTTGTTCTAGGAAAACGTTTACAGCGTTGTTGCCGAAAATAAACATGATGTGTGTATACAAAAACTTGCATCTCTCAGGGTCGGTAGGTCTGAGTACGTACGTGCTTGCTTGTGTAATGTACACACATGACCTGACTTTCATCTCTCCGCTCTCTTAGAAGTTCACTGTGTCGCTACTTATATTACATTCATTATATTTCCTTAATATGGGTGCAAAAACTGCAAATGTTTACATTCTGGAGTATAAAAAAATCTTTTGGGCGAGATATTTTGGAAAATGCTTGAGATGTATGTTCCATCAATATAAGCTTCAATTCTGTACCATTTACCTTAATAGAGACAAAGGTATTTATTTAACATTTTTATATATAGTTTCACTAGAAATTTATGCTTTGATCTCTATGAAGCTAAAAAGCATTTTTGTAAAGTTTTGTATCTGCTCGTGTCTCTGAAAGCATAATTCAAAACGTAAAGTAGGAAGTTCTTGTTATGTTTTACTTTTTCAAAAGGTAATGTAACCTTTTTTCAAAATAACATCTATTTAAGAAATTTCCATTGTAAATAGAATGTGTATCTTGAATTTTCTGTCAATTACACGTAGCAACTTATTTTCAATTAAATATGGCAACATAATATCTAAATAACAGCTCAACAGGAGCTACGTACAATCATTAAAATAATAAATGTCTAACACTTAACTTTGACTACCTTGCTGTAAGTTTATAATTTCCAAAATCAATCTGGCGAACCACATCTGAAAGTTTGAGAGTCATATATTTTACTTTCTCTACTACTTGCTAGTCAGGTGGAGGAATTATGCACCCCACTAAAAACTACCTATAGAGAATTCACCGCCAGTGCATCTGAGACAGCCTGAATAGTAATTATATGAAAAAGAGGTTTAGAAAGCACTTCGATGCATGAGTGGCTGTATGTTTGTGCAGCATAACTACAAACAGAAACGTCTGATGCATACCAAGCTGGTATATAGTTAAAACGTTTTAAAGATGCAACATTTTTTAAGAAACTGTATGCTTCAGATATTTTAAAAAAGGTTTAAATATTTTGACATCCTCCAAAGTGGCTCTTAAGGTTTTTTTATTATAAACAATATTGGCAGTAAGAATGCTAGAATTTCTGCAAATAGTTTAGAAAACATTCTGTTTGAATTTTGTGTATTTTTAAAACTATGAAACCATTAGGGATAAATAACAACTAAAGCATTTTTCAATATGATTGCATTATCTGATGCAGCATGCTTGCGTTTCTTCCATTTTCTTAGCAAGAGCTCGTTGTTATGTTTCGTGTATTAATATTTTAATATGTATCCGAATGTTGTCTCTATGTATGAAATTTCATATAATTCTTACAATGTATATTGAAGAACCTAACGTGGGCAGAAAAATCAGTAACCATTCCTGTAAATGTGCAGTTAGTAGGGAATTGGATTTATGCTATATGAGATTTGTTTTTTACAAACTGAACAAGGGAGTTTTTCAATTGTTTTGAGGATGTTTACTACCAGGAGCTGAACAAATGACTCACAATAAATAAGAGAGGAGAGAGTTTTATCTGGAAACATTTCTCGATCATAAATTACCAGATATTACATTGTTTTGTTCCCCTGTTCGCAATATTTTGGGTGCTCAAGAAGAAAATGTGTTCAGTGCGACAGTTAAAGCAGTTTTTACGTATCCACTTTAGAAAAATTAAGTGTCAGAATGGACTTGGTTTATGGAAGGAGTAAAGAAGAAATACAAAGTCACAAAAATCGTATTTGTTACATTTATTTATAGCCACTCTACCCTCTATTTTACTTAGGTAAGTTTATTTTGATATCTACTTTAAATTAATGGGGTAAACACTTGTAAAAATAATTACGTTGGTAGGTACATACAAGAGAGATATAGCAGACTCAAACAACAGTCAAACATTTAAAAACTCTTATGTTGGCTTTCAAATTCATGTTCTTTGTAAGCCAGCACAAGAAACAAATGAATAACAAGTTAGTACTTTAAAAAGCTACAGATTACGATAGATACTTCAAAATTCAATATCAATCCCACAAGTCTTCTTTCTTTTTTATTTCTTTTATTATCTATAGAGTTCATGTTGTAGAATCTTACATTAATCTCATTCAGAATGAAGGGGACGTCACAGTTAATTTTGAAAACATTTAAAAGATACACATTTTATTTATCAGTAAATATTTTAAACATGTAGTAATTTAACAGAAATCATTTGGAAAACGAGGAATAAAAAGTAACTAAATATTTTTTGTGTAGGTAGTTTTGGGTAAGAAGATTTTATTAGAACTATGGAAGAAATTGAATTTGAGTGCCAGATCTGAAACTATTTGAAATATCTTAATGAAATATTACTATGCATTTTAATGACAAATCTTAGAGTTTACAGCAAAAATTATGAATCAATATTCTGGATTATTAGTTTAGAATTAGTTATTTTAAAAAGCTATAATTTGCTTAATACAATAATAAAAAGATTTTTCATAAACTTAAGTGTGATATGCTAATAAACGTGTTAGAAGTTGCCAGGAAATTGTTTAACATTAAAAGTTTACATTCATAGATCAAATCGTTTCAGGAAGAGCCAATATAAATTTACAAATAAAAATTGTGCACAGCTAAGACGAAAAATCTTTAAAAATTAGTACGTGAAGTAAAAAAACACGTTTGTAAATATTTACAGTATCTTAATAAATATATCACCTAAACATTTCTATAATTCTGAATCCTAGAGGAAGCTTTATGACAATCTAGTCCGCTTAAATATAAGGTAATGTCCTTCACTTATTCTGAAAGCTTACATCCGGGACACAAATCCACCCTCAAGTTATCCACGTGTAAGTTCTTACCTCTTACACGTGCTCCTGACGTACATCACGAGGGTTCGATTTTAACCACAGAATCGTGTGGCTGGATAAGCCTTCCCCATTTAGGAGGGGAATACTTGCCAGGGGTAGCATGAAGTGTTGGAGGGTAAACCGTGGTGAAATTATGGATACACCGGGTGTGCATTATGGCTGTTCCCTGTCCTCTAAATCAATGTCAAATGAAATATGGACCTGAGGTTCAAGATAAAGTGTTATGGTAAACCACGAAATAAATGGAGACGAATCTATCGTCAATAATGTCCAAACTGACAAATTATGAAGCTAGATGTCATAGTATACTGTTATATTTTACTGGAAATAGGCTATATGTACAGATAAAATAAAATATTTTATATTTTTGTAATTATTCATTTTGAAATGTAGTAGTAACGAGAGCTTACAAGCATGTTACTCCATAGAGTTTTTGTCACTTAGGAACTCTCTGCAGGATAAATAGTTAAGACATAACGTAAATTTTTACCTTTCTGTCACCTACCTATGCTAGAGGCAACATTGGATTCCACCAAAAATTCTATATTAGATACACATTAGGTCATGTGTACTCTATCTACCAAGTATGTACTAGATAAACAAGGTTACTCTGTATTGGGATTTCTACATGTGAGGCACTCCAGAAAAATAAAGTTTCACTTGTGCGCATGTATGTTTGTAAATTGCAAGACTGAAAAACGAAAAATCAACATAATTTTTTAAATAACAAACTTTGTATTTACTCGTAAATTAGTATATTCCGAAGATGTGACACAAGGATTTTCCGACTTATACGAACATAAACACTTATACTGGCTGCCCCGCAGCTCAGTCGGTAGAACACCTGCCTGCCGTGCTAGGGGGTCCCAGTTCGATTCCCGGTGTTGGGGGTGGGGATTTTTCTTCCACCAAGGTATTTCCTCAGAGTCTGGAAGTATGACTGAGAGTGCGAATGTGTGCGTGATGTAATTATTAAAACCCAACGAATACGAGCTAACACCTTCGATATGTTCCAAAGGAGAACGGCCACCGATATGACCATTGCAGTTAAAGGTGGGATATAAATGGAACAAATAAAACAAATTATACTTTGTATGTTCTGTGAATACTTTATGAATTTCCCTTTATTTGGTTAAATTCTGAATAAGGTATAATGAAATCTCGTTATACATAAATTTATTGCAGCAAAAACGTAAATATAAGTAAGAAAACATGTTTTTCATAGAACTTTTTTCATAGCATTACCCGTTTTCAAAGCATTCTACGTAAAAAATTTAGAGCTTTCCTGTTTCCCTAAGATGTAAGTTGGGATTCTTCAGAAAAAATTACTGTTGAATAAGTATTATTATTATTATTATTATTATTATTATTATTATTATTATTATTATTATTATTATTATTATTATTATTATTATTATTATTATTATTATTATTATTATTATTATTATTATTATTATTATTATTATTATTATTATTATTATTATTATTATTATTATTATTATTATTATTATTATTATTATTATTATTATTATTATTATTATTATTATTATTATTATTATTATTATTATTATTATTATTATTATTATTATTATTATTATTATTATTATTATTATTATTATTATTATTATTATTATTATTATTATTATTATTATTATTATTATTATTATTATTATTATTATTATTATTATTATTATTATTATTATTATTATTATTATTATTATTATTATTATTATTATTATTATTATTATTATTATTATTATTATTATTATTATTAGTTTCCTGCCCGCCTCGGTAGCGTGGTGGTAGCGAGTCTGCCTCACGTTCAAGAGGTCAGGGTTAGTTACCTGGATAAGGTTTCTTCCGGGGTTTTCCATTATCCTGAAAGACGAATGTCGCGAAACTGTAAGCTCTATGGACCCTAGGCTCATTTGAGCATCATTTCATCCCTTCCATTCATCGTCCGATATGACTTAACGTAGGAGGACGTAAAATTACAAAAAAAAAAAAAAAAAAAAAAAAAAAATTAGTTTTCTGATACAAGATGATACTATACTAGTATCTGAAGGGAAGCTGGAATAGAAACTTCAACCAGGAGCTTTGGGCAGCCCATATCCCAACCCGGGATTAGACACGTGAGAGATATTAATATAATTTGTTTTTCGAGATACATAAACTAGGTACAGCACCGGCACTGAACAGATTTACAGAGGAGGAAAGTTGCGAGCTATATATACGTCCCCCCTCCTCATATCTGAGTGTGTGCCAGCATGAGTGAGTAGGAAATTTTACGTTACGACCTATAGCAATTTCTCTGAAGGTCGCCTCTCCGTCAGCTGGTGCTGGCTACTACTGCAGCGCTGTAAAACATCTGAATGTAAACTCAACGCATGAGTAGGTATATCTTCACAAAGATGGCTTTACGTCATGCAAAACATCAAAGCAAATGTGTTTTTGAGCATCATTCAAATACAGAAAGTCAGACAAATGCTGTGTTTCCTACATAAGTCAGACACTATATAAGAATATCCACCAAAAACAGTTTCCAGTAATACAAGTGCCAAAAATTTTAATTTATGTGAGGTTAAGGAATGCTTGTTGTCTTGAAATTATTTCGAGGTTTTCTTTCCCGAAATAATTTATCTAATGTAAACACAAAGCTTCAAAGCTCAGTAACCTAAGAAAGATTAAAAACAAGTGGATATTTTGTAACAAAATTACAATGATATCAGTTGTTCATATTTCTAGTATGTAGTCGTTAAAGTGAATGGATGGCAAGAACACTCACTGCTTTATTTTCTACTTTAAGTATAATCATTGAAGTGATTAAAATACGACAGTGGTGGCATTTGTTTAAACTTGCGTTAAAATTACTTATGTGGTTTATTGGCTTAGATGTCTTTGTAAGCTCGCCTCGGTAGTGTAGATGGTAGCACGTCTGCCTCACAGGGCCGCGCCGTGGCTCAGTGGTCAGACCGCTTGGCTCTCACCAAGGCGGCCCGGGTTCGATCCCAGGCGACCGCAAAGTGAGATTTGTGATGAACACGGCGCTGGAGCGGGTTTTCTCCGGGACCTCCGGTTTCCCCCGCCATCTCATTCCACCGGTGCTCCATCTTCATCTCATGTATCATCAGTGTCATCGCCTGCGGTGCCGTATGTAGTAAAAGCGGGCGTTAAACACTACACATTATATTTCCAGGGTTTTGCCTTATCCTGAAAGACGAATGTTGGGTAACTCTAAGCATTGAGCATCATTTTATTCATTTCATTAATCGTCCGATATGACTAAAAAAAAACAGATAATAACAACAACAACAACAACAACAACAATAATAATAATAATAATAATAATAATAATAATAATAATAATAATAATAATAATAATAATAATAATAATAATAATAATAATAATAATAATAATAATAATAATGAACGTGAGATAGACACGCTACCACATTCTCTATAGAAGCAGGCTGATGGGAGGGTTGGCAGAAAAGTTTCCTACGTCAGCATGAAGATGGCAGCACTCGTAAACAAAAGCTAGTGAATTTCGTTGTTCATCTGTTGACAGCTACTCACCAAAGTTTCACTCATTTTGGTCGCTCAGTTGCTATGCAACAGTCGCTTGAGTGAGTTGATGTGAGTGTTTTTATGAAAATGGACAAAATCGAGTACCGAGCTGTCATTAAATATTTGATTTTGAGAGTCAATATGCCTGCGCAATACAAAGATGAATTGGATTCTGTGAATGGGGACTCTGCACCATCATTTAGCACAGTGAAATTTCGGGCAGCTGAATTTAAACGTGGCCGTAAGAGCTTTGGTGACGATGAACGTTACGGACGTCCAAAACTACAACTACTGACGAAAACATCGCCAAAGTTCACCAAATGGTGCTAGACGACCTCCGGATTAAACTTAGAGAGACAGCAGAGGCTATGAACATGTCAAAAGAACGTGTTTGTCACATATTAAATCAACATTTAGACATGAGAAAAATGATCGCGCGTTGGGTGCATCGTTTGCTCACATTACACCTAAAACGTGTTCGAATGAACATTTCTAACGCCCTGTTGGCACAGTTTAGGTGCAATAAATACGAGTTTCAGCTTCCATTAATTACTGTAGATTAAACTTGGATTATACGCCCGAAACAAAAATACGGTCCAGACAGTGGACTTGCAAAAGGGGCACCGGCTCCAAAAAGAGCAAAAACGGTTTCTTTTTTCGGCTGGGAAAGTGACAGCGGCCGGTTATTTTAATCAAATTATCTTCAAAATGGAAAAACCATTACACGAGCATACTACGAATCATTACTTGACAAGCTGAAGACAGAACTTGCGGAAAAAGGGCCACATTTGCAGAAAAAGAAAATCCTGTTTCACCAAGACAGCGCACCGTCTCACACTTCAGCGGTTGCAATGGCGAATATCCACAATTACAGTTTGAATTGCTTGACCATCCGCTTTACTCACCAGATCTAGCCCCAAGCGACTTCTTTCTGTTACCTCATCTGAAAATTGCGCTCAGAGGACAGAATATCGTCAAATGAAGGGTAAATCTACTTCTTGAACAATTATTTTGCAGAGAAAAACGCCAAGTACTATTTGGACGTGTTACAGAGATGGGAGCATCGCTGGGAGAAGTGTGTAGAGTTACAAGGAGACTATGTAAAAAAAAACGCCGAGTACTATTTGGACGGGTTACAGAGATAGAAGCATCGCTGGGAGAAGTGTGTAGAGTTACAAGGAGACTATGTTGAAAAACGCCGAGTAATATTTGTACGGGTTACAGAGATGGGAGCGTCGCTGAGAGAAGTGTGTAGAGTTACAAGGAGACTATGTTGAAATACGCCGAGTACTATTTGGACGTGTTAAAGAGATGGGAGTATCGCTGGGAGAAGTGTGTAGAGTTACAAGGAGACTATGTTGAAAAACGCCGAGTACTATTTGGACGTGTTACAGAGATAGAAGCATCGCTGGGAGAAGTGTGTAGAGTTACAAGGAGACTATGTTGAAAAACGCCGAGTACTATTTGGACGGGTTACAGAGATAGAAGCATCGCTGGGAGAAGTGTGTAGAGTTACAAGGAGACTATGTTGAAAAACGCCGAGTACTATTTGGACGTGTTACAGAGATAGAAGCATCGCTGGGAGAAGTGTGTAGAGTTACAAGGAGACTATGTTGAAAAACGCCGAGTAATATTTGTACGGGTTACAGAGATGGGAGCGTCGCTGAGAGAAGTGTGTAGAGTTACAAGGAGACTATGTTGAAATACGCCGAGTACTATTTGGACGTGTTAAAGAGATGGGAGCATCGCTGGGAGAAGTGTGTAGAGTTACAAGGAGAATGTTGAAAAACGCCGAGTACTATTTGGACGGCTTACAGAGATGGGGGCATCGCTGGGAGAAGTGTGTAGAGTTACAAGGAGGCTATGTTGAAAACCGCCGAGTACTATTTGGACGGGTTACAGAGATGGGAGCATCGCTGGGAGAAGTGTGTACAGTTACAAGGAGACTATGTTTAAAAAAAATCTGAAAAAATGTCTTGTATGCTTAATAGGTCGCAAACTTTTCAGACCACCTATATATATATGGGAAGCGCCGTAGCCTAGTAGTTACGGAACTAGACTGCAAGCGGGTTCGAACCCCGATACCATTGGAATTTATTTCCTGGCATAAATCCTCGTGGATCTATGGCCCTGGGGTTCAGTCAGCCTCTAACAGAAATGAGTACCAGGGACATTCCTGGGGGTGAAGGCGGCTGCCTCGTGGGGCTAACCACCTCACAGGTCTTGAATGTCGATGTCTATATAGATGGGTGCCATATGTAAAGGTATTTTGACTATAATCAAAACATTTTATGAAATTACATGAAGTGAATGCGTTAAAATGCGTTAAAAATATTGTATTTCTTGGGCTATTTCTATAGTCTTTCTGCGGTACAGATGATATCTATATAATAAACATTTAAAAACAAGCTATAGAAGCTACATTCATGGTTGACTTTCAAATGTTTTGAAAGTGTTTGTTTTGTTTTGAACATCGTCACATCAAATTTTTCTTTCTCTACAATGATTACCTTTGTGTAGAAAGTAGAGGAATAGTTAAAATTAAACTAAAAATCCTACATTAAGATTTCACCTAAATAAGCCTACGTTTCAAGGTCCCCATCTCTAAAAATGGACAGCACGATCGTATGTGTATGTATTTATCTTTTGTCTGTCAAAAACAAATAAACAGATACTGTGATTGTGTTTAAGTTCTGTGCATTGCAGTAATGTGACATTTTCAAGATATTTAAGAAACTTCCCGGTCCGAAACTGCCTTACACGGAAATCATTTTATTATTTATTAAAGCGGCACATATTAAAGCTTTTGCCAGACTCTGGTTTAAATTTTTTGGAAGCTTGTAAACCACTATTTATTGTGAATGAATTTTTAAAACAGTTAACACATAGATAGCCATATAGATTTCGTTCAAACTCACGATAAAATTTTAAAATAGTTGTATCATAACTGTTCATTTTCCAGACATTTGTTGTCCTCAGTTTAATTGTTCAAATAATTACATTTCTTAAGGCGTTAAGTGAAATTAATTTGCGTCTTGCGATGTTAACCGAAAGAATCTGGTATTTAAATGTCAGTATGCAGCTATCTGTGTTTTAGAGTTGATTATGTTTCAGCAACAGTGCACCTTTGGTACTTGGAACGAAATAGTAATAAAACTAATTCTTCAAACGTTTATCTTGATTAACAATAAGTAACTACAAAAATCTGTTTTTATAAGAGTATTTTGTAAAGGAGTGGCCAGACAAAGTTCGTAAAATTATAACTATAGCTTATCCTCCACGCGCTTTTATACTTAAATTGTTGATGAGGTAAACTAATCGATAAAATCTCGTGTGTACGTAACTGGCATGTACACAGAGCTTGAGCAGTGCATAGAGAGGTTGTTTGCAGACCATGAGAGCAGTAAACACGTATGCTAATGAAGTATCATCTCACGCTTCTCTTGAACATTTGCCGCTCTCTGCAGTATCGACGCTTTTGCTATCCAAACGATCCGCTACTCTCTGGCGCATGCGCACTGCCAGGTCAATATGAGCATCTCAGGGGAACGTCGGAAATGAAATGCTGCACATAGTTTTAAATACTGCCGCGTGGTGCCGCGCAGTGCTAGCTTGTGGCTTCCTGCCATCTAATGGTTGAAATCAAAACTTCACTTCTGGCATTACAGGGCAGCCAGTCGCAGAAAATCTTTTATACTTTTCACTAGCTTTATGTTTTAACATTTTATAAATGGTTAAGTACTTCAGCATTGCTTTTTTCTGAATGTAAACTTTAAAGCAAAATAGCTGAAGCTACACCACTCTCTTGTTTTGTCCAAAGGGTACTCATACTGAATTTTCGGTTGAAAAAACAACCACATAAAAATTATGGAGAGAATAATGAAACAGTGTAAAATCGAAAACCAATTACGATATTCCTTTTCTCGTCCTTTAAGAGTTAAATGAGACAATTAAATGAACTTTATAGGATATGTTCAAATAGTGAAGTTATTGCTCTTAATTCTTTCAATTGTATAGCCCTTTAAGAAAACCAACTGCGAAACTTCTAAAACCTTCAGTTTCAATTCCATTCATTTAAAAATGTAATAAAGCAATAAAAATTTAATTTTCTACAGATAATTGTCTGTTGATTAAGGGTCCAGGTTAATTGGTGGCAGGTTATGCACAGTAGCCCGAGCTCTATCAATAAAAAGAATGCAACGAGTTTAATATTGCGTCTTTTTATTTATGGCATTTATTTATGATTCTCAAGGTCTCTTTTCATATTATGCCTAAAAGACCGTTTTATTTTGCTCAGAGACTTCTTTATCAAGCTGGAGGTTGACATAAAAGAACTATCAGCTTTACTTCCCTTCCGAGTGAAAATATGTTAGGGATTAATACTAAAAAAACAGAAGCTAACAACGGTGGAGTAACAAATATTACAATACAGTATAATTATGTAATAAACTTCACTTATCTTTTTAATAAAACTGAATTCTGCAAGAAGTTCATCATTCAATTCTTAAAGTTTATGACAGGTATATTTTGTTGTAACAAAACTTCTCGGGAAACAACTCAACGTTTCTGGAGCGTACATCGCTCCCATCATCAGAATATGTATAAGAAATGTTATAACCATTAAATAAATATAACACAAAACATAAACAAAGACAAAACACTACCAATACTCGCATCACTGAACAAAAGACTGAATTTGTAGAGCCAGACTGAAAAATTCAATGCCATAGCCGTATTTGAACCACGGAGCTCTTACTCTCCGTGCGATTGCTCTAACCATCTAGCTACTATGGCCAACATGCCGACATGACATTAAATTCTCCAACTGACTCGTATGTTTCCCGGTAGACCACTAGGGGTTCTCATATGCTATGAGACACGCAGCTTTTGTGACGACTTTCTATGCTGTAAGTACTTAAGTCCCAGACATGACATTAAATTCTCAAACTGACTCGTATGTTTCCCGGTAGACCACTAGGGGTTCTCATATGCTATGAGACACGCACCTTTTGTGGCGACTTACTATGCTGTAAGTACTTAAGTCCCAGACATGACATTAATTTCTCAAACTGACTCGTATGTTTCCCGGTAGACCACTAGGGGTTCTCATATGCTATGAGACACGCAGCTTTTGTGACGACTTTCTATGCTGTAAGTACTTAAGTCCCAGACATGACATTAAATTCTCCAACTGACTTGTATGTTTCCCGGTAGACCACTAGGGGTTCTCATATGCTATGAGACACGCAGCTTTTTTGACGACTTTCTATGCTGTAAGTACTTAAGTCCCAGACATGACATTAAATTCTCCAACTGACTCGTATGTTTCCCGGTAGACCACTAGGGGTTCTCATATGCTATGAGACACGCAGCTTTTGTGACGACTTACTATGCTGTAAGTACTTAAGTCCCAGACATGACATTAAATTCTCCAACTGACTCGTATGTTTCCCGGTATACCACTAGGAGTTCTCATATGCTATGAGACACGCACCTTTTGTGGCGACTTACTCTGCTGTAAGTACTTAAGTCCCAGACATGACATTAAATTCTCCAACTGACTCGTATGTTTCCCAGTAGACCACTAGGGGTTCTCATATGCTATGAGGCACGCACCTTTTGTGACGACTCACTATGCTGTAAGTACTTAAGTCCCAGACATGACATTAAATTCTCCAACTGACTCGTATGTTTCCCAGTAGACCACTAGGAGTTCTCATGTGCTATGAGACACGCACCTTTTGTGGCGACTTACTATGCTGTAAGTACTTAAGTCCCAGGCTTCATAGTTAAACCACTGTGTTATTCAGGTAAATTGTTGGAAATAATCATTTCTTCCACACTAGCCATGTGTAGGCTAAGGTTTGAATGAACTGAGCCAGACTGTCATGTCGGAATGTTGGCCATAGTAGCTCAGTGGTTTAGAGCCACCGCACGGGGAGTGGGAGATCTGTGGTTCAAATCCCGGCTATGGCATTGAATTTTTCAGTCTGGCTCTATCCATTCAAGTCTAAGCCAACACACAGCTAGTGTGGAAGAAATGATTATTTCCATCAATTTACCTAAAAAGACTGCAGTAAATTAAATGCCAGGTCAGGGAATGGCGTCAGTTAGAAAATTAATTAGGTCCGAGAAACGTAACTACTTAACTTGATGATGAAGCTGTATAGATCTGTGCTTCTTAAGCCGATTGATTTCCATTTCTAAGGGCGGTTTCCAGAAGGAGCTGAACTGAAACCTAGCATCATTTACCGCAGTCTTTTGTTCAGTATTCGTAATGTTTTGTCTTTGTTGATATTTTGTGTTATATCTTCTATATGCCCAAGATTTATTCAGCGCTAGATTTACAGTGTAGTGCGGGCAGGGGTGAAGAAGAAAGAGCTAACATGCTCTTGTTTCTGCAGTGTGGTCAACCTAGAAAAGCACAATTCAGCCAAATTGCAGTAAGACAAGCGAAGATATGCGCCGAAGGTATGAGATGTGTCAACAAACAATTGAACTCCGATAAGCTGTTTGCTTATATATTTACTGTTATAAAACACATAAAAGTATTACACAAATATTATGACAGCTGTAAACACTCACTCGCTTTGTGATTCTTGGATTTCCAAGTCTATTACGTCATTTTCATCCCTGGTATCCTCTAATGTGTTAATAATTTCATCAACTGCATATTCTATTACACCATTGTTTCCCCAAAATTGCGTTTCCAGCTCCTGGACCTTCTTGCAGTATCCTTCCCAATACGTTGCTTCTGTAACAAGTTTCTGCACATTTGTGGCTCTCGTTAACATCGCGTACTTTGAAAACGTTCCTTATTTTTGCCCACGCCAGCTCAATTGCTTTCAGATTACAGTTATACGGAGGTAGACGAATAATAGTGTCACCCCTTTTGAGAGTCATAATAACGACAATATACCTGTTGCTTTTAGACTTCTTGTAAACTGGTTAGCTAATAAATAATTAACCTCAAAATAGCTCTAAATGAAATGGCGTACGTGTGAAAGCTTGGCATATTAGCCACTAGATGTTGCAGTGTGTAGCGCATTTCCTGTTTCAGAGTTGTCATCTGTGTTTACGGAAATAGGCGAAATCTACCGAATGAGGACTTGAGGCCCGAACGCTCAAGAAATCCTGCGCATATAGTATTTAGTGTTTATAACATTTATTTTAACTATCCTGATGGAAGAGATGTACGCTCCCGAAAGGTCGATTTTAATCGTCTTTTCAACTGGCTTGTTTCCCAAGAATATCTTAAATATATTCGTAGCCAGGAAAGCTTCAGGTTTTATTTTAACAAAAAGGACTTTTAAACTCGAAAAAGTAAAATCCATTGCCCTTCTACCGGTTTGAATTCGCGTTTTCTGGAACCAGAATGTAATATGTTATACCAGACCATGAAGGACGTCTGTAAAGCAGAAAAGCCACCTGTTTACCTAATTAGTGTGGCGATGCTAACAGGCATTTAACGACAAACTTGGATTTTATAGCTAAACTATTAATACAGATCACATATCAAGTAAGCTCATTTGTCCATACATTCTCGTTTCCGTAACCTAATACATCACAAATGCTTTGCTCTTGTCTTATACGTGTGAAGTTCATATTCGTGTTCGGTTCGGGTCAACGGTCCAGTCTGACCTTGGGTTTTTTTGTGAGTTTTCTCTGCTCGGTAGGCGAAAACTAGAGTATATACAAATGTATGTATGTATTTATTCACCGCAATTGGGTACTACCCGGTGGCAGAGTTAAGAATACAGATCAAATTACAAATACTAGATTTACAACAATAACACAATAAACAATACAAACATGATATTATTTTAACTTTAGTCACTTAAAACATATCTAATTACTTCTCTATTTACATATTATATACCATTATAATTCAAAAGTTAAACTATAAACCATCTAGATTTTTTCTAAATTTCTTCAGCGACAGGGGACAGCCCTGAAAGACTGCTACAGGCAATTCATTCCATTCTTCAATGGTTCTATTAACAAAAGAAAATTTTCCTACGTCGGTTCTGTATCTTCTACCCTTAATTTTATACCTATGATCGTTTCGTCCATAATAATCCGGATTATCTAACCTTACACTAACGTCCATCCATGCCTTTACACCAGCATTAGCTTTGAATAACGCTACCAACCTATGTTTTTACGCCTAATTCTTAATTCCTCCCATTTAGTCTCATCTCCTTTTATAGGCCCAAAATACTTGCCTCTTTTTATGAATTTTATTGCCCTCTTCTGTATTTTTTCTAATGGATCAATTTGGTTAGCTCTATACGGGTCCCAGCATGCTACTCCATATTCCATAACCGGCCGCACTAAGGCCTTGTAGGCAATTTCCCTGGACCTAGCGCTCCCCTTTTTCAATATTCTCATTACGAAATGTAATGCCTTCCACGCATTCCTAGATGTGGAATTTACTTGTTCGTCCCATCCAGCATTACTTGCCAGGTACACTCCCAAGTATATAATATAATAATTTGTAACTTAAAACTTCACGTATCTTATAAGCAATAATGAAACTTTTCTTATAAATTGAACAGGATCGTGATTTCGTGAAAATTCTTCCACATCGTCAGTCACAATCACAAACACGCCATCAACGTTACAATAGTTAGATGTCACTATGTTCTTCCTAGTACTACCAAAATCTGAAAATGAAACAAATTTAAAAACAAAATCGACTGCCGGTATATCAACAGTCATTACGGCTGTTCAATAAAGAATGACCATAATTCTTTTACGCTCGTAATTTTTTCACTATATTTCAATCTTATTATATTCTGTTAGCTTAATGTAAAACAAACACGCCGTAGTAGTTTCATTGTTGGTACTCCTGGTTCCCGCCTGTGAGAACCAGGCAAGTTCAGACATGTTCAGTATCGCCTACCGCTGCAATGGAGGTAACACGCAGTTAAAGTTGATATTAGAGGAAGATCCGGAGTTTTTTTTCAAACGTAATCACTGCTGATGAAACTTGGCTACATCATTTTGATCCTGAGAGCAAACAGCAAAGCTCAGTGTGGAAATCTCCTTCATCACCAACCCCCAAAAAAGCAAATGTTGTTGCTTCTGCTGGGAAAGTTATGGTCATCTTATTCTTTGATATTCATGGCATGGTTTATCAGCATGTTGTACCTGCACACTCATCAGTAACTGGACAATACTACAGGGATGTCCAAGAAACATTGCAAGTCCATTCAGGCGCAAAAGACCACATTTCCGTGAAGCAGGCTGGATGCTGCACCACAATAATGCACGGTCGCATATTACCAATGTTGTTGTTGAATATCTTGCAAAAATCAACGTGGAATGTATCGCTCACCCTCCCTATAGTTCAAATTTAGCCCCATGTGACTTTTTCTATTCCCTAACTTGAAGAAACGCCTTCGTGAGAGGCATTATCCATCATCAGAAGCAGTGGTGAAGGCGATTTTGAAAGATCTCTCAAAAATGGTTTGCAGCATGTCTTTGAAGACTGGCAGAAATGCTGGGACAAGTGAATCGCATTCAGAGGAGAGTATTTTGAGAAGGACTATCAAAATTAGGAGGATGAGTAAAGGTACATTGTCATAGATAGATATTTATCATTCTTTATTGAACAGCCCTCGTATTTTTTAAAATAAATATCTTTTTCGAACCGTTAAATTTATCGGACCATTTGTTTTAATAATTTATTTCATTGTTTAATGATAAAAAATCATCTGCTATGGCCGATTTATCGGCCTGTTTGTACTTAATGTTACGAAAATGTTCTTTTGTTCTGGTTTCCAAATTATGTTTTCTCTTTCCAACACCAGAATAATTCATAATCTACCATGAATCTATTTGCATAATTTCCCTTTAATTCCGCTTCTTTCTCATCTTTCATGTGTCTTTTAGATTTCATGGTGTATGGTGGTGCGAATTCTTGCTCAAAGATAAGAGTAGCGATATCCCGCGGACACTAGTGGGCTGTCAGATGAAGCAGGTTATTTATCCACCTCTTGGGCAGCTGGTTGTTGCAGCAGACCTCAGGAAGGTCGCTAGGTGTCCCCCTGAGTTGTACTTCCTACAACATATGTTCCATCAAACATGTGGATTAAAATACAGCTTCGATAATAATTGAACTAGTCAGATCTCTCTACCGATGCAATAGACGGGATTTGAACTTCTGACCCACTCAGTAAATTGTATTTTAGTTATCCGATTGGTGTTTCTTTACGGGTAGGATAGCGATGGGAAAGCGTATCTATGTACGTGGGCAGAAACTCTATTCCCTGAAGAGCTTTCACGAACGGAGCTATTTGTTTGGGTTGAAAAGAGAGAAAATCCCTTTGCAGAGACTGGGGGTGGCCACTGGCGTGTAAAAGGAAGGGTTATTTGAAACAGGTTAAACGCACGCTCGGGGGCTATCCTTACATAGCCTTCAGCTTTCACCCACTACCAACACAGTCATACATTTCAGTAGGTACTGCATTCTGGTATTTATGAAAACAACTTTAAAAGTTCTATATGTTTGGCAGATTCGAAGAATATTGAATTTCTATCGATTTCAAACCCACATAACTTTGTCAACATTGCTTATTTAAAACTTTCACTTGTTTTCTTCTCATATAAGACATAACAACACATATTCTTACCGAGTAAGGAGGCTTCGCTCATTTGACACGTTCCGGGCTCGATTCCCATCGCACCGTCTTTTCTTGTTGTATTTTTCGTGGTTTTCCGATAGTCGAATGTTATAGTGGTTCCTGTTCTGCTACAAATTGTCATGCCATTATCTCCCTTCAACTGTTTAACGGTTGTAGGACCCAGCGGTGTAAGAGTGTGCCAATTTAAACGTTCCCCCCGGTGAGTGGGGCTATTTTTCCTGGGAAGGGGGGGGGGGAGGTTTGCTTCCGTAAATCCGAACTTCCGAACTTAGGTGGTGTAATCGTCTTTACTGTTTTCAATTTATCACATTCTCCTAGCTTCAATTTCCATATAATGAAGACTTTGTATCCTTTTTATTTGATTAAAAATCTCAATTTCTGGCAATAATTTTGAAATGAAAGCAAAAGTGATTTCCTTTAGTAGAGTTGCAGATAACTGAAATTAATTTAATCCATTTAAGACAGCATAGATTGCCAAATGAAACTCTGTCTGGCTTGACAATTGACAGCACAAAATATACACACAGAGTAAATGCATATAATAGCAATTTATAATAATTAGCTATTAGTGATTAATTAATAATAATTAGTGCTAATTCATCGGTTAATTACCATAATTAATTAATAATACATCTCATAATTGACATTCAAAACGACTCCTGAAACTATTATTATTATTATTATTATTATTATTATTATTATTATTATTATTATTATTATTATTATTATTATTATTATTATTATTATTATTATTATTATTATTATTATTATTATTATTATTATTATTATTATTATTATTATTATTATTATTATTATTATTATTATTATTATTATTATTATTATTATTATTATTATTATTATTATTATTATTATTATTATTATTATTATTATTATTATTATTATTATTATTATTATTATTATTATTATTATTATTATTATTATTATTATTATTATTATTATTATTATTATTATTATTATTATTATTATTATTATTATTATTATTATTATTATTATTATTATTATTATTATTATTATTATTATTATTATTATTATTATTATTATTATTATTATTATTATTATTATTATTATTATTATTATTATTATTATTATTATTATTATTATTATTATTATTATCGTCATCATCATTATCATTATTATCATCATTATTGTCATTATTATGATTAATACACGCACATTTACACACATTCCTTGCAATAATGTAATCAATATCAAATAATTATATACAACATTTTATCCACATTTTATTATTAATCACATACATTACGGTAATGTAATTTAAACTACCAATTAACTTAAGTTGTATATGTATGTGCAGCCACGTGCTTATTAACAGACATCCTAATTTTTAGATCTTGTTTCATTGCAAAATTTTAGCACCTTTTCTACTTAAAATGCTCCATGCAATGCAGTTGTTTCAAACTTTTGTAAGGTAATCAAAAGTGAATTTAAAAATGCCCATTTGCTTTTCTTTTAAATAATGGTAAACTTTTTAGAAATGAATTATTAAGCTCTGCAAAAACAAGAGGTTGGAGAGCAATAAAATAATAAATGTTCTACTATAATAATTATAAGGGATTAGTATAAATATACATATATGTATTTTCGAAATAAAATTACTAAAAACATGAATTTCAATATGAATATTTTTATAAATGCATGTGGAGCATTGTATTAGTACAAGGAATTTATAGAGTAACATTTAAATAATGTCTTTCAAGATGGAATTCTGGTAAAAACATTGCTGTTATTATGTGTAATAGCTGGCATTAATTTCAACGACTCTATACTGCAGATTTTCCAAATTTCATAGACTGAATAAATGAATATAAGATAACTGTTAAGTAGAATTCCCCTAACAGTTATGCATCCTTACAAATCTTTCCAGCGGAAAATATTCAAAGGAAGATACTATCTTCAGAATAATTCTTTATTCTAATTTGTATTCATTACTGATAATTTATATGATTCTATTGTTTTCTTAAACGAATTAGTTCGTTTGTTTCTTGGCCAACTTATGATCGAGTAATATTTACTAGGCCTTGGTTTACATTGTATCACAGATGTTCGCAATGTTAATGGCATGATGTTATTTGTTAATCAAGTATGTTATTATGAGCACAGATGAAATGAACCGTTCTCATGTAATTAATTATAGAAGCCGGATTACGCTTCGTTCTTGTAAAGCACATTCCAGTGGTAATTATAATATATCTCTCTAATTGCATACATAACTGGCTATTACTTAATTTCTGTCTCAACAGAGGTTTTTAAGAGTGGGAATATTTTCATAATGGGCGTAGTGAGAGTATAAATATGAAATTATAAATAAGATGTTCAAAAACCTCTTGTTTCACTAGTTGCGTATACAATTTTACTTACAAACTGTGAAAAAAGTTCCCAGTAAACAGTTCACTAACAATTGAAAATCAAAATATGTTTAGAGATTTAAATTTAGGACATGTATTGAGCAAAACACAGTGAATAATATACACACCTCCTTTTAAAGAGGAAGTTACTGTTGAAGATATAGAATTTGAAATATCCTTATTTGAAACCGTATGGTTATGCTTTATTTATTTTGTTATGGCTGTAAATAAACACGTTAACAGCGTTTCGGCTACAGTTCTGATTAATTATGTTGTATTCCGCGTCTACTGTTAATCATAAGTTAATAACAATGAGATAGAATTTTAATTTCCTCCTGCTGGTTTGCTGTATAATTATTTTTAATTTTTTAAAGCTATTAGCAAGGTTTCCTTTGTGTCAGGTCTGTCTTCGAGACTAAACTCCTGAGATATTGATTTCGGTATGTGTGTTTACCCATTTAAATGTCGAAAACTTGATGTTTAATTTTAATATTAGCATTTTTTTTTACAGATTTTTGTAGTTGTTTCAATTTTATAGTATGTATATATTCCTTCAAGGTTGAGTGAAGGGATATAAGAATATTTTCTTCATGCCACGCATCTTTATGGTTCAATAATTAAATATATTAAGTACAAAAGTGAATCGAGAAGATATTGACACATTGCTTCACTCACACTGTTTATTCACAGGACATGTTTCAAGAGCTCTTGCTCCTATCATCAGCTGATACTCGACTAGTGCAAGTTGTAGTGGTTTCCTCTTTCTCCGTTTTGTCCATAGATGGCGTGATGTATTTGTCAAAGATGTCCGGTGGTGGAGTTTCAAAATTCATGACTCTATGACGATTTTTGTTGAAGATTTTTTCCCATACGGAAAGGTCTATGGGGTGATTAACATATTTTATTAGAGATGTTTCCAAGTTGATGTCATGTCTAGTGTTCAGAAAATGAAATGCCACTGCTGATTTTTCTGTTTCACCATTTTTAATGTTTCTTAGATGTTCTTTAGTTCTGATGTTAATATTTCTTTTTTTTTTTTCCTATATAAATTTTAGGGCAAGTTTCACATTTGATCTCATAGATTCCTGTTTTTTCTTTGGTAGTGATTGAATTTTTGGGAGGGCCTTTTAACAAATTTCTGATATTAAACCTATTTTGAGGTGCAAGAGTTATGTTGTGTTTTGAGAAGATTTTTTGGAATTTGTTATAGGCTGATGGTGGAAGGTGAATTTAAAAAAAAAAAAAAAAAAAAAAATTCTCTTTTTCTCCTGTAGGTTCTAGGGTGGTGGTTTCTTTTATTTTCTTAGCTTTGTTGAGTCTGTTAACTGTTTTGTCTACTAAATTTGGGTTGAAACCGTTGGATATAGCTACTTTTTTATGTGTAGGTATTCTTCTTGATAATCTTCTCTGTTTAGTGGAAAGTTGATCATCCGAAAGATTAAACTGTTGAAAATGTCATGTTGGTGTTGTTTTGGGTTGGAACTGTTGTTCTTGAGGTAATTATCTGTGTGTGTCGGTTTCCTGTAAATACCAAAGGTGAGTTTGTTGTTCATTTTTTTTGATCTTGATGTCCAAAAAGGGGAGCACACCATCCTCTTCTGTTTCCAATGTAAATTTTATAGCTGGATTTTGTATATTCAAAAGTTTAAGACCATCTTGTATGAGTTTTTTAGGCACTATTGCAAAAATGTCGTCAACATAGCGATACAACACTTTGAAATAATTTGGAAAAGTTTTAAATATGTTAATCACCCCATAGACCTTTGTGTATGGAAAAAATCTTCATCAACAAAAATCGTCATAGAGTCATGAACTTTGAAACTCCACCACCGGACATCTTTGACAAGTACATCACGCCATCTATTGACAAAACGGAGAAAGAAGAAACCACTACAACTTGCACTAGTCGAGTATCAGCTGATGATAGGAGCAAGAGTTCTTGAAACATGTCCTGTGAATAAACAGTGTGAGTGAAGCAATGTGTCAATTTCTTCTCGATTCACTTTTGTACGAATTTGTGCTTCACTGTCCCTACGCTTCTTCCAAGTTTATACTTTGAGTATATTAATAAGATTAGGGGGCGCAGGATAGCCTAGTGGTTACGGCATTAGACTAAAGCCAGGAGGTCACGGGATTGATTCTGGATGGTACCACTGAAATTTACTCCCTGGTATAATTTTTCTGGTCGCACTATGACTCTGGGTTTCACTCAGCCTCTAAGAGAAATGAGTACCAGGATACTTCCTGGGGATGAAGGCGGCTGCCTCGTGGAGCTGATTACTTCACAGATCCTGTATGTCAAGGTTACCTTTTTTTTAATAAGATTAGAACATTAAAACTTGATATTTGTATTCTTTCCAAATAAGTTTTTATATTACACAGGCTTTAATATTTAATTATAAAGCACTCGGTTCGGGAAGTAAATATTTAAAAGCATGCATTTTTAACATTTTCACAATCTGAGACTTTTCCCATTTCCCAACATTTTTCCCAATTATTTTTATGATTTTTTTTGTGGAAAACTTTGGTGTATATGACCAAAAATAAATTTGTAAAAAGGCTGCATCACGTTAACATTTTAAGTATGGAAGAATGTACGGAAAAGAAGTGTGGAAAAATATTGAGAGAAAACAGGATTTAAAATTGGGTATATCTATTATTGGTCCCAAGGGTTCAAGGATGGGTTAGACGCAAAGTGGATTAGAACGGTAAAAGACAGACATTAATGGAAGCAAGTGGTACCAGCTCTAAAAGGTGTCAGTGAAAATGAACAGTCATTTCTAGATGTAACGATACAGTATTAATTAAAGATAGACAAAGAACTGGTATCTTTCAGGGATTTGCTCACTCTGTAAGAAACGGCCGAGCTGACCCGACCAGTGGGTGGGAGGCCCTTGTTCATAAGGGATGTTATGGGTTATTTATTTATATCTATTTATTAATAAACATGGACCTGTCCATTTATATCTTCCGTTTAAACGCCCCAAGTAGAAAAATGATCTGCTTTCTTAAAGTTTAGGCTGCGTATTATTTTATGATGAACAAATTTATGTTTCTAATTTTACACAATTTTTGCACAACTTTCAGAGATGCATTTGCCATAAGTACCCTCTATCAAACATCGTAACGTCCAGAACCAGAAGTCATCTACTGGATATGACAAATTTTCACATTTCTAAAAGACAGATATTTCTGTTTCCTTAAATTATCAAAAGTTTGCTTATGACGGAGTCGTCAGTGTAAGTTTTTGTAACGTTCATCTGTTTCAGCACATTGGATCGTCAGTTTTATTGACGTAGCAGCATCTGTTTCAAAACCAATGGACGTAAGAGGTTCTGGACGAGGTTTCCATTTGCGAATTGGGGCGAATCAAATAACCAAAGTGCAACTTTTGACAAATGCGTCTGATTCAGCGAGGATGGACAAAACCTCCCTTTCAAGCATTTTTGGTTCTTTATCGTTGCCAGACTCAACTGCATTACTTTCTGAGAAAACCTAATGCCACATTCGCTCTTTCGTCAAACATTACTAGGAATAAGTTTTTCATAATATAAAACCGATGTTCCTTAAATATGTCTATAAAATTGTGAAAAATTACTTGAGTTATATATTGTTAGTTCGTATATGTTGACATGGGTAACGTAGTTGGTTAAGGCTGGCCTATTGATCTTAAGATCGAGGTTCGAATTCGAAGCAGACAGATGGATTTTAAATACGCGTTAAAATGACCGTCCCATGTCAGTAGATTCCCTGGCATATAAAAGAACTCCTGTGTGACGAAATTTCGCCATACTGGTGGCACTGATATGCTCCTGACAGAGTCGTTAACAAACAAAATAAGTTTTAAGCATATTAGGTAGTGTAATAAAACAAATGTTAGTAAGTGGAATGATTATATTAGTCCAAAGTTTCCTTTTTTAGGAGGTGAATAATTATTCGTATGTAGTTACTTTCTTCTGTGTTCGTTTGGCTGTTTAATTTCTTAGAATTACACATCGCAGTTAGTTTCCTGGAAAACGGTAAAACATCTACATTTCTCCCTTATTTGGATTGATTTCATAATAGTTACTTTACCCTTAAGGGTCTTTATTCTATGCAGACTAGTTTTACACCACAAGAGCTCTTTAAATGGGCAAATTATATCAAACGATGCATGAATGAAAGAGTTGACGTGACACTTAAATGAGTCCGGTTGACTGTGAGGCTGACACTCTATCACCACATCACAGAGATATGATATTGAAGCTATAAGTGACTTTAGACCAAGAAATAAAAAAATGAATAACGACTTTCCATCTGAGAAAGGTATAAATGTTAACAAATGCAAAGAAATAACAAGGAATGCCTCGGAAATGGTTCACTGCACAATATACACATATATTTGACTTATATGTGTTTTATATTTGCATTTTTGGTGTAGTAACATTTTGGCTATATTTACCACTATAAATTATGAAAAAAGCATTCAAACATCTACGGAAATTTCCATAAAATTCAAGATATACATTTAATTTGTCTTAAATTATATAAAACATATTTTAATTAAATTCGTTAAAGCCAATTTCGAGAATGTTGAGGTTTTCAAAAAATGTTCCACTTAAGGAGCAGTCTGAATAGAGAGAATATGCTGATAATCTTTGTCTCCCGACAAAAAAATCTCCGGACTTTTCTACAATATAAATTTCCTATTGCTTTTTATTCTTAAATAAATATTTTACTGTCATAAACCAGTAATGTATATTACTATTGAAATTTTACCACGTTATAAAGTTAGGTTATGTTTTATTTTTATAAATTTTAGATCACAACAGCAAATTTTGAACGTGAAGCTAGTATTTGGGATGGTGAGACTCTTGTTCGACTTTGAACTGTTGCCCATATTTAGTACAGATGATGATTTTAATTTATTATTCATTAAATCCCAGCCATATTTATTGCATTGTATTTTAAGTAGCGAAACTGAAAAACATTCCCTGAGTATTGTTTTGTTTTTATTAATGAATTACTAATTTTCGGATTTAATTACTAAAATAAAAGATTGAAAAATGAATGAAACATGAAAACTATTTCCAGCGAAATTTAAAAACTGAAATTTTGGATGGAATGTACGAGTAACAGCTTCTTTAATTACTGTGCAAGTATTGGTAGGGAAATTAATAAGGTGAAATTAATGTCATTGTAATACATAAGACCTTTTTGTAAAAATATATTTTATTCTTACTCAAAATCTAACAAAAAATACCTCTTGTAGGGGAGTATACAAAGCTTCCTCTACCTAAGGCAGACGGTAGAGGCTTCAACATGGTTATAATGTACCAAAAGGTACATTTTCCTGCAACACAGAAAGCTTCTGTATCTGGTATACATTTTACGAGCTGTTTGACGCCACTGATATGCAAGTAACACTTTTATAAGCGATCTTGAAGCTGTGAGGTGTTGGAAAATCCATGAAGCTTAACGGCAGGTTACATTACATAGGAAAGGGAGGGGCTACAGAACAATATGAAGAGTATTGATTACCTGGTGACTCGGGTTCGTATCTCTAGATGTCGCTAGTCGTATGTCTAGCTACGTGCTCTGTTATTAACTCGCCTGTCTATAGAACGTGTTGCATTCGATTAAATATCCATCTCACTACCCTCTCTCCCTCTCTCTCCATAAGTAATGCTTACAAAATCGGCAACAAAACTGTAATTGTAGAAATCAAACCAAATAATACATCTCCAAACCGAAGTTCTTCTCGTAACTTTAAACCATGAATTAAAAAGAACGAATTTAAGGGGTTTAACAGATTCTGTGATAGAAGAATAACATTATTGGATTTTTAATCATCTATCATATTCCTGCAGAAGGTAGAAGTATCGCATTCTAACCAGCGAAATTTATTTTTTCAAAAAACCATATTAATAATTCTCATTAAAACATGATATAGTTTAAAAATTGCGTAGTTAATATGAAGACATGCCCGGAAAAACGGGTTAACCCACATTTTTTAAAATGTTTTGTGAATGAGGTTGAAAGAAATTGTTAACATTATTTTATTTCATTTCTGGGAATATGAGTCTCAAGAATACAGTATATATTATCAGGGTTATCCTTAATAGAACCCAAAACATGACTGATCTAATAACAATAAACATAACATAATGAAAATTAAATGAAAACCTTTGTCAGCTTTTACTTAAGTTTTATTCTATATACATTTTACAATTTTAGGTGAAACTAATAGGTGTGTCTTTTGACATATTTGTGCATGGTACACTTTGGATTATTCCATTTTTCAATAAGTACATCATTTTGGAAACTAGGTATAAGATTTTTAGCTGTAGTCAGGCTGATCAAAAAAATGCTTCATCAGTAATATTCTCAGAAGCTGTGGTCTCAGATTTAAGAATTTTATAGTACTCATGGTAAATTGGTGGGTCTTGGACCATTGTATTTTGGAGGAAATGTCACATAAGTAAGGGATGGTTTGCCAGATATTATTTTCCTTCGAATGTCCAAAGTGTCGTAATCCTCAATGCCACCGTAAGTGTATTTAAAATATAGCTTAAAGGGGCGGTCTTTAAATACTTTCATGCATGTCACCTTGCTCAAGAGTACTTTTTGCCCAGATTCTGAAGCTGTTCTTTTCTGTACTTTGTCGAGAAGAGGCTTTGCAGAGATGAACAGCTTAGTTGTCATTTTGAAAACATGAAAAGGATTCTTTACGATGGTTTTCCTCACTAGCTCCATCCACTGATGTGGAACATAAATGTAAGCTGCTTGCCTCTTCTTTTTCTCTATAAGGCCGAAGTCACGACCATAAGGCAAAAATGTATGACCGGGTATTAGTTCTGCCATTGTTTGTTTACACCCACAGTAGAGTTTACCAACATAACGCACTGTTGAAGCACTACGGTTTGTGGTAGTTATTACTTATGAAGTGGGCTAAATACTTGTCTATTTTCTATATACCGCTTTATTCTTATGCTGGTTTCATAAAATATAATGCTAGTTAAACTGAAAGGATACAATCATTTAAAACGTTTGTAGCTCTGTTGGTTATCGTCTTTATATGTTAGTTACCATGAGTGCCACTAGATGACAGGCACAGAGCATGAACAGGTTAACCCGTTTTTGACATATAAAAAGGATATCACGAAAAGCAAGAACTTCACCTCTATTTAGCGTTATATGATTGCTGGAGGATAGACCAACACAAGAAAAGGTAGCTCTCTGTTGCAGCAACAGATGGCATCACTTATCGCATTTTTTTTTTATTTTGAGGGTTAGCCCGTTTTTCCGGGCATGTCTTCATATATTATGTAAATAGAGTGTGAAATTCTCTTCATCCTTAATAAAATTAGTATGTGTTTTATTACTCATAAATTATAAGAGAAAAGGAAAAGCCTTACAGTACTAAAATATATATCTTGTTGAAACAGAAAACTCGTTATGCCTCCTGTCCCTGCCATAAAATATACAATGAAACAATTTCAGGAGACGTTGATCTATTAATGTTAAGTAAATAGAGAAATACAGTTTTGTAGAGCACTTTGCAGATTTTTTTTTTTTTTTTTTTTTTTTTTTTTTTTTTTTTTTTTTTTTTAACGTTGTCCAACGTTAAGTCATATCGGACGCTGAATGAAATGGGTGAAATGAGATTGAGATTCGAGCTCGGGACCTCTTGAACGTGAGGCAGACACGCTACCATCTATGCTTTCGAGGTGGGCAGCTTTGTAGTATCTTCAGTCAAATAAACCATAGTGGTTATAGTAATTTTTTTTAACCTTTTCATTTTCTCGTTGTTTTCCGAATGTTTCGTGGTTTTATTGTCACATACAAAACTCATACCCTAGACACTACGAAGTACCAAAGCTAGGCGCTTCCGCGAGCGCGACCATGTGATAGCAATATATATTTTCAATGTATCACTATTGCCAAATACATATGTACCCCGTATGCTACTATTTTACTGTTGAAGATATGACAGAGAGAGTTTTTCCAGATTTTAAACTGCCACCTTATGCAGTTTTCAACTTGTCACTTCATTACTTTCCCCGTGACATGATACACTCAGTACGACATAGCTTCTATTTCCGCTAGGGAGTCGAACATAAGACGTCTCTAATCGCTTGCCATAACACTCACTGTAATTGACAATCTTGTACTTGTTTCTTTCAGTAGAAGCGCTGACTCACTACGCCCAGGAGACCAATGTTTTATTTTAAACTATTAAAACTTAAAGTTGATAATACAAGGGGCGTCCAGAAAGTAAGTTCTGTTTCAATTTATCTCCGCTGCAGCGTTGCGATCGCAGTTCCGCACATGCGTGGTAGACGCTCTGTATAAATGAGAAGAAACGTGCGCCATTGTGAGATTGCTGTCAGCCACGTACGCTTTGTTGTGCTTGTTTACAATGTCGGTGTTGATTGAAAATCCGGCCGCTTGTGAAATCAGATCTGTGATTCGTTTTCTGAATGCTAGGAAAGTGAAACCAATTGAAATTCATCGGCAAATTTGCAATGCCAAAAGATTTTGTGTTTCTTCATGACAACGTACAACCCCACACTGCAAATGCGACGAAAAGCATCCTACAGGGATTTGGCTGGGACGTGTTTGACCACCCTCCGTACAGCCCTGACCTCGCTCCTAGCGACTTTCATCTGTTTTTGCATCTCAAATCTTTCCTTGGCGGTCAACACTTCAACAATGACGAAGAGCTAAAAGAAAATGTTTCCAACTGGTTGAAGACACAGGCGGCAAACTTCTATGAAGAAGATATACAAAAACTTGTGCCTCGCTATGACAAATGCCTGCAAAATGTCGGCAGTTATGTGGAAAAGTAGTTTAAGAGTTGTATAATTTTGTACAACAAATAATCTTTCTGTATCTTTATACAATTTAATTTTATTACCAAACAGAACTTACTTTCTGCACGTAGCTCGTATTTTATTTTGTTATCCTATGGTCCATGGGTTTTTTCATCTAAGCGCAAGCATTTATGAAGAACGTTATCAAGATTAGAGTTTGTTCTTTTAATTTTATTTATTATTTTATATTAATATCTGATAAGTGGGGAATTGTATATAAGTATATTTTTTGTCTTTTGCTATTTGTGAAGGGATTTTGGGTTCATCAATTTTAGTTTCAATAATCCAATAATCATGGAAATGATTATTTTAATTCTTTTGGTTTACTACAATATTAAGATATATTATATTTTTTGTTTTTTATATAATACATGTTGATTGATTTTATTATTTATTATTTCTTTAATATATTCAATTGATATTGATTTTTTGTTGAACAAATTTAAGATATACTTGTTTCATGAAAATGCTCTATTGTATAACCACTGGAAATTTTCATAGTTCCAGAACGTGCGAGATAAAGAAACTTCAACAACATAGTGACGATCACGCTCCTCTTGTTTATCTAGGACAAACGCGCTGCTCATCTGTTTACGACCTGCCGTTGCGTCATATCCGCTACGTTCCAGCACGTTACATTCTCATGACTTTTGCTACTTGTCCTTCTACGAACTATTCTTCCAAACATTTATTATTCTAGATACTTCTCGTTAATTCAGATAAAGTCACGGTTACATACTTCATTGTAGGATACATAATGTTAAACGAATGTCAGATTTTTAAAGAGAGTGTTGTTATGTGATGGTCGACCGCGCCATGGCCGAGTGGTTAGACCACTTGACTCTCACCAAGGCGGTCCGGGTTTGATCCCAGGTGATCGCAAAGTGAGATTTGTAGTGGACATCACGGTACAGGGGTGGGTTTTCTCTGGCATATCCAGTTTCCCCCGTCGTCATTAACTTGTCTCAATCTCATACCCGGCATCGGGCTGATCTCTATCCTTGGTTCTTTATCTGATTCGGAGTTTCTGTTGCTCCACCCGACTCTTACAGGCATAAGGGGTAGAGGAGAGTTCCATAACACTAAGATAGTGGTAAAACTAGGTAACGTAAAGAAGAAGAATTATTATTTGATGGGTTTAAAATTCCACCACGCTCTTTCCATGATCAGAGAGATATATGTAGGTACTTTACAGTTTTAACCAACAATAAGGAAGATCAGAAAGGGCCAAATTAAAAAAAAAGTGTTTTGATATCAATTTTATGTTTTAAGGACATTCTCATTTCTGCCTCCTACAGTTTGAAAGCCATACAAAAGTCATTCATAATGAAGATGACATCGCCAGAAAATCCAAGTTATAAATCAAGACAACAGAAATTTTTGAAAAAATGGCAAGATTTTCCTGATAAACTTTCTGTCACAGCCTTAAAAGATGCTTATGTTAGAGATCAAGTTTAACACTTAAACATTTCGTTTTTGAATGGTTATGTTTGTACATACAAGCGCGCGCGGAGTTTCTTCAAAAATACCGAATTGTTGGGTAAAACACAATAATTCCTCTGCTTTACTTTAAAAAACTCAGCAGCATTAAAATTAAAAGCTCACAACAATGGGAGAGGTTTTACTGTTCAACGTAATAACCCTAAAGTACTTTGAAGTATAACTGGAACAGGGCGGTTACGTCACGTTGGCAGTTTTAGGTCACTAGCAGTTTAATATCCCTAGCTTGGCTTAACTACATTTCAGCTCTAAATATGGATAGAGGTCATCGATATAAACTCCTGCATACAAGTTAATTGTTTAGAAGTGATGCAGTGACGGCCATAATTCTGACGTTGATTTAATCACGCTACTGCATAAAAGTTTTAAACGACGTTCATTTAAATCGGTTACCAACTATCACTTTTCCATGGATTCACTTCAAACCTTACGGCTAGTGATGCTGTTTCAATGTAAAAAGCTCTTTTTCTTCGCTTCTTTGGATGCGAATCTTCACCAATAGTTATATACAAGATGCAGTAAAAACTTGTAGTTTCTTCTGATATGCCAATGTGAAAATCAACACGATGTATGATTAAGTATATTCACTTGAACGTTTGTTATACGTTACTAGCCTGTAGGTTTTTCTTATATATATATATATATATATATATATATATATATATATATATATATATATACATACATACATACATACATACATACATACATACATACATACATACATACATACATACATACATACATACATACATACATACATACATACATACATACATACATACATACATACATACATACATACATACATACAGGTGTTACAAAAAGGTACGGCCAAACTTTCAGGAAACATTCCTCACACACAAAGAAAGAAAATATGTTATGTGGACATGTGACCGGAAACGCTAAATTTCCATGTTAGAGCTCATTTTAGTATTTCTCATAAAATGTAAATTGAAATCATTCGTGCAGACAAATGTCAAAATACCCATTGTGGTTCATGCACGATGGAGCTCCTGCACATTTCAGTCGAAGTGTTCGTACGCTTCGCAACAACAGATTCGGTGACCAATAGATTGGTAGAGGCGGACCAATTCCATGGCCTCCACGCTCTCCTGACCTCAACCCTCTTGACTTTCATTTATGGGGGCATTTGAAAGCTCTTGTCTACACAACCCAGGTACCAAATGTAGAGACTCTTCGTGCTCGTATTGTGGACGGCTGTGATACAATATGCCATTCTCCAGGGCTGCATCAGCGCATCAGGGATTCCATGCGACGGAGGATGGATGCATGTAACCTCGCTAATGGAGGACATTTTGAACATTTCCTATAATAAAGTGTTTGAAGTCACGCTGGTACGTTCTGTTGTCGTGTGTTTCCATTCCACGATTAATGTGATTTGAAGAGAAGTAATAAAATGAGCTCTAACATGGAAATTAAGCGTTTCCGGAAACATGTCCGCATAACATATTTTCTTTCTTTGTGTGTGAGGAATGTTTCCTGAAAGTTTGGCCGTACCTTTTTGTAACATCCTGTATATATAAACATTTTGTGCTTTGAACTTTGTTTATGTTTTTCAGTTTTACGTTTTCTCATTAATGCGTCATATTTTTCTAGTTTAATGACCAAAATATATGCATTTACTTATTCATTATAGAATCAGTAAATTGCTGAACACACTTTGTCAGCACAAGAGTTACACCTGAGACAATGTTGCACAACAAAACCAACTGATCCGTCGACCGAACCGGATGGCTTAGGCGGTAACGTCTCTAACCCGCATTCTTGCGGTCCCGGTTCGATTTCCACGGCCGAGCCTCCTTACTTTGGGTATTTTCGTGGGTTTTCCCAGATCACTAGGGTAATACTATGGACTTAACATCTTCCATATTACTTCCTTTCATTTCATTCCCTCCATTCAGAGTTTACAGGTAGCGGGAGTGAACAAAGACGCCGGTAGTGCTGCGCTGAGGTGGACCAGTCACACTTCCAGAGGGGGCTGCTTGGTCAGTGAGACTTGGATGGATAACGGCGAGCTCTGTTTCAGGACCTGGAACTCCGTCGGGCTGAAGGAACTGCCTCTATGTTAGGACACACCCCGATTTTAGTGCCACCTGTAGGATACTTTCGTTCTACCCTTTCTCCCTGAGTCTGGCGCCAATAAGCCGTCGGCCGGAATCTCTGCAGTGATACACAAGACAAGACTGATCCGTGGAATCGAATCTTTTATTGATCTGTTGAATCTCAACTGAACTGCAGTCGGTGATGTCACCTCTCAGTTCAAATCGACTCAACTGACACCAACACTTAGACTCTGTCAACTCAGTTAACTAATCGCGGTCCAGAGGTCATTCCTAGTCAGCCGGTGTTTTTCGAGTCCGGGTGTAACTTCTGCAGTGCCTATCCGCTTCGTGACTTAACTTGCAGGATGAGGTCGAAACGAATGCTACGCAGGAAAAGATGTTATGTTTGTTTTTATGTCAGTTTGGATTATGATATGGTAGGCTCATGAAATTCCTCCCGCTGTTGTAGCCGCGCCCGGAATGCGCCCACCCGGGATGATCCCATCCCTTAGGGTGCGAATTTTAAGTCCCGGGTATAGGACTGGTGCTCACTGAGCATTGTGTGGAAAGTGAGGAGCTGTGCTAGGTAACGAACCCTGGTCTAGAAAGCCAATTTTCCGGCTGGGGGTGCCGAGATGCTGATCACTTCTCTCCGTATCGGTTGGATGATCGCCCACTTCTGCCTTAGTATGTGGGCATGAGGCCGGCAGTCAGTTTGGTAGGCTCAGGCCATACATATAGCTTAAACCATCAGGGGCTCTATGAAGCGAGGCACATCAGAGGTCCAGAGGTAGTCCTAGTCGGGCGGGACTATTTTTCATTTTCCCCTTCCGGGTGTCTTATATCGCAGTACCTAGCCGTTTTGCGGCTTAACCTGCGAAATGAGCTAGTATTTGGTTCCATGTTATGCTGGGGTGTTTGAATTTAAATGGAATTTGGAATGGGTTGCCCCTTTGAGTTAAATCTCGTGGACAGCTGCACTTAATCGTTCCCCCGTTTTGGGAGACACGATTTAAATTTTTCGCTCCGTTTTGGCTACGGGTTGTGTAGCGCTTGATCCATCAGGCGTAAATATTGGTCCCAGAGACATCTGGGGTTTTCTTTGGGTTAACAAAAGGGCCCCAAGACGTCTCTCGGCAGTCTGAAGGACGGCTAGCGTCTTTGATCTCTCTGGTCCTACCTTCCCAGGGAGTTCACTAAAGGGTTGGGGTGAATTTTGATTTTGTCGTACATTGATCGTGTTCTCTCGCGGATGACATTGACATTGTACGGGATTTGGGAGTGCTCATGTAGGATATGAGCAGGGAATCTCCAGTCTGTATCGTAAATGATGCGGAGTGCCTTGTTCTGCAGCGTCTGGAGCCTGACGAAAGTGGTATTAGCCACTGTTCCCCAGATCTCACAGCCGTACAGAATCATAAGCGGAATGATCGCCCGATACAGCTGGAGTTTGAGTCGGATTGGCATGGTTGAGCGGAAAATTGGGTATAGGCTCCGGAGTGCGACGTGCCTCAGCTGGACCTTGCCCTTGACGTGCGGAACGTAAGTTAGCTTACGGTCCAGCGTCACTCCGAGATACTTCGCCGTTTGCACTCATGGGATTCTACGGCGCTGTAAAACGAAGTTCTGCTGCAACCGGTCGGCTCTGGTTTTCGCCAGGAGAATTGCGCGAGGCACATCAGGAGATGGTCGGCTACTTATATAGGGCCCAAACACAAAGGAAACTTTTCTAGGAGGCGAAACAGCTGGAAGAAACCCAAGTGGTTCATTCGGAGGAGCACACAACGGCTATTGTTATGTCCAGGCTATTTGTTTAGCCAAGAAGACCTGCCATTAGCGGCAGATATGACAAATTGCCACCTAGAGTTTTCAAATAGCAAACTAAGGAACGAGGCACTTATTCTTTTAAGATGCTTCCAATCCACCTTACACCCTGGCACTAATGACTTCTTTACGGCGTTTAATGTAGGATGAGAGGCTTGAGTTCAAAGACAGGATTTATAGCCCTTACTGCAATAAACTCGTTCACTAGTTCCAAAAAATGTTCACGTGCCATATTGTTTGTTGATAACTATAACTGGATCAGTATGGCTAGTCCCTTGGCGACCACTGTGGCAATACCGTAAGTTTATCTATGGTTTCTGCTGATACCAGAAGAATTTCATTTCAAATCAATCGTGTGGCTTAAATTGAATTTAATCGTTTTCAAATCTAGCAGCGTTCGTAGGCTATCACCAAAAACTAAAAGTAGGTATATTCTTCATATAAATATATGATGTTTACAAAAGAAAATACAAATTTTAGAAAAAAGTTCTGTGTGAAAGTTTGGAGTGCAGGAATTTTCTTCAAATTCTGTGTGTCGCTAAATTTACGAAGTTATATTGAGTTATACTGTCCTTCACAGAAACACACGTGCACACACTGCATGGCGGAATAAAATATGTCTCCTATTAATTATATGTAATAGTGAACGTGAATATACATAATTATTGACAAAATCTTAATCAAAAGATGCCATAATTAAGAAACTGATTCTATCTTCCTTAATAAACAACATTAAAGGGAAATGAAAATGCAAAACACATAACCAGTAAAATTTAAACTTGGTTTGCTGAAAACAAATTGATTATTAATACAAACAAATCTTCAGCAATATCATTTCGCCACAAACAAAATAAAAATGTTGGCAAACCTGACATCAAGTTGTATGGTGCATGTGTTTCTTATAAGACAGAAGCAAATTTTCTGGGAGTATGGATAGATCAGCATTTAGACTGGGAAGCACACATAAAATATCTAGTAATAAAGTTAAATAAATTCTACTTCTCATTAAGAGTAATAAAAAATGAGTTGTATGCAAGTGACATGAGAACCTTATATTTTGCATATGCAGAAAGTCTAATGAGGTATGGCATTATGTTTTGGGGGGATAGTAAAGACAGTCACTTGGGTTTTAAAGTACAAAAAAGGATTGTTAGATGCCTAATGTTCCTGCAGGAACTTCTTTAAGGAATTGAAAATCTTGACTCTGCCCAGTCTGTATATATACTGTTTGCTATGTTATACAAAACAAAACCTTGAAAATTTCACCTCAAATAATCAAATACATCATCATAACACCAAAGGTAAAACAGACTTAAGAACAATAACACATAGAACTACACTTTATTCCAAAGGAGTTAGATATTCAGCAGTCACTCTGTATAATAAACTACCGGCCAATCTGAAAAACATAAAATCCATGCGGTGTTTCAAGCTATCGTTGAAAGAAATTTTATTAAGTGATTCATATTATGATATAAGTGAATTTCTAGATACACTGTAGCTGGCCATATAATTGTATATATTTGTGATGCATTTTAAATGCTGTGTAGTTGTAGAGCCATGCAACTATATATATTTATGAGTTCATGCTTAGATCTTATTAATTACACTTGATGAAACTTATTATTTATACTTATATTATTTGTATTGTTCTAAATATTTGTATTTACGTATCCAATGTCACTGTATTGACTTAACGGATGAATAAAACTACTACTACTACTACTACTACTACTACTACTACTACTACTACTACTACTACTACTACTACTACTACTACTACTACTACTACTACTACTACTACTATTGTATTAAAGTAGGCACATCACTGAATATAAAAGGCATGCACATAGGCTGCAAAAATGTCAGTTTTTATCGTTTACAGTGCCGTATTTTTTACTGGTGGCCGAGGCAGAAGGCACGTTCCGCCGCAGTAGGCACGCTGATGGCGCGTTGAATATCTAAATTCTACCGCTTAGGTATATCATGTAAACTTATAATTACATGATTTTGTCACAGAAGGTGTTGTAAATTATGTAATTGTGCTGGCACGCATAGCTCACACCTTCGAAAATATCTGTTGATGTGCCTGAATTCATCTTCTGAAATTGCAATAACTTCTCTGATATTGTCTTCGTAAACGATGTAAGCACATGGCGAGCTCGTTTTTGTTTCTTATGAAGAAAATTACCAGTTTCTATTAATTTCTTTACAAGTTTACGAACTGTCTCTCTGTGAGACACAGGAATACCAGTAAATCGGCGTACAATTAGCGGTGACACTTCTCTACAGGACTGTTGACACGTGGGAATCGTACATGAATATGCAGCGTGCTAAACTGTATACATTCCTTTGCATTATAACATAACTAATCAAAATTTGATAACATAACAAGAACCCGCACTACCAACGGCCGTACATGCACTGAGAAGGAGAAAGGTGGGTGGCGGCAGGAGCGATGAGAAACACTGTGCGTACGCAGCTACCTCCCGCCGATCAGCCGGCCACCAGTAAGAAATAAAGCATTAGTTTCTGACTGAGGAAGCTGGCACCGCGTATCATGTGCACGTCTCATTCTCCAGGTTACGGGATCGAACCATGTCGACCGCGCACTTTGACTTGGATATTTCATAGTTTCTCCTTTTTACCCCTGAGTAGCAGACACCTTGTGGTGTCCTGCAGTGTCAGATGGCGTGGTTGGTTGCATATTATAAATTTCCTGTTGGACTGAAGAACTTTCGTACTTGTTAGCAACTTCCGCGCGTCTGTGTGGTCTGTCGATCTGAATCCTGTGGCCTCCTGCGGCTCCTTTGCTATATCCCTTCCCCCTGGAAGGTAATAGCTACAATAAATCTGTGTGGAGGTCGCAATGTCCCCTTTAACCTTTAAATAGTTTGTGTTGCAATGTGTCGCGAATTTACCAAATTTAGCAATAGTAGGATAGGGTTTTCATCTGCGTATTTTACGAGACAGAAGGAATACAGGAGACAGTAAGAAGATCTTGTAATACGACCGCACAATTACCTGCTGTAACTAATGAAGCCATTTCTTTTCCTTCGCTGACAGCAAATTTATTGCAACATTAAGCAGTGACAAGTGTAATGGTGAACTCGATACCGAGCCATTGTCTCACATCCCTTGTATCTTGTGTGAAAATTGCCAAACGTGACGTTAACTGCGGTACTTTATCACGACTCCCGGAAACTCCGGGTGGATCTCGCATAAGTTCAGGCTTCTGTGTCAGACAATCTATAATCGTTTAATGCATTGTTTGTTTACAAGTTAACTGTGCGACTATACATAATAACGAAATACATGTTGGAACAGTTCACGGACATCTCCAAACAGCAATATTATATTGCGGTATAAAATTGACAAAAAAATGAGTAGATTTTCTACCATATGGAATACATCAACAGTTTCATTATAAGGAACGGTTTGAATTCATAGATACAGCAGATGGGGATGTATCATGTGATCCTATTTTGGGCACAAATCCATATCCAGAAAGTATTTAGTACTACAGACTCCAAAATGGGAGTCACCGGAGTCACTAGAGACACCATTATTAGCAGTATACAGCGCATAATGTCTACCCACCACAAGAAGGCAAGGCAGAGTCACTTTTGCTGTGTTTATGCCCACCTTCCGGATATTACAAGGATGCTAGATTCATATAAAGTACACAATTTTTTTTATCTTGAAAAGTGCAGAGCGATGCGCAGTGGTATCTGGACGAGTCCACCTCAGAACGGTTGCAACTGGAGGGGAGGGCAGGTCAGTTGCGTACCAGTTTTGAGCAACTAAACACGTGCAGAGCTACTCGGTAACACTACAGCTTGTTTCAAAATGTGCTTGTCTCCTGGTTCCAAGAGAGCATTTATAAATGACGTCTCCTAGAAGCACATTAGTAAATAAAGTGCTACATTTAAAAATACGAGAAGTAATAACCAATATCCATAGATTTATAAAAAAGGAACAATGGTCTGGGTCAGCTACAAAAATCTGGGGAAGGGTATCTGAGGCAACAGTTGCGTCTGAAAGCAGTTTAGGAGAGTTATTAAGGAAAGAAAAGCCATTGGTGCTAGTGCAACAACGTCCTTCTCTATACCCAGTAAACAAAGATTAAGAACATGCACAAAATCTAATTTGGATGTTTTAATTCAGAAGTAGTTAGGCGAACTATGAATAATTTTTAAAGCACAGAAAAACAGAGACCAACTTTGAAGAAAGTGCTTATGAAGCTAAAAATTCTACTGACTTCCAGGGCAGTGTCTGAACATGAAGAAGAGTTCTTTTTGAAGCTAGGATTATTTGAAAAAAAAAAAAAAAAAAACACTAAGCGTGACAGACAAATTTTAATCGAACATCGCACCATACGTGCAAAAAGGCTTAAGTACTTACTAAATATTCGGATATATCGAAGTGAAGTTTATATAGTTTATATGGATGAAACTTATATATATACAGCACATACTGGACCATATGCCTGGAGTGAAATACGTTACAGGGACTCTGCAGCGATATTGAAAGGCCGACAGTTGGTTTATCATGCCTGCTGGAGGAGAACAGGGCTTTGTTCCAAATGCCTATGTACTATTTAAGATCCAACAAAAGCGTAGAGATTACTACCATAGTAAGAATTACAACTTAGTTTATAAGAGCTGCAAAACTGGCTTCAAGAATGACATTTGTTTTTAGACACCTTATGCACCGCCTTCCCCTCTCGTAATCTTACGCATGTGACGCATTGTGGCGATAGGTGCACTGTCCCTACCACAGTTGCTACTCATCCCTACCGCGCAGGATTCCTGTCAAGATAAAATAATACATCTGTACACAGTGTTGTCACATAACTTACCCATGCATAATACATGTTACTGTAGTTACTGAAACGAGCATTAAACCTGGCAGCATGGGTGACTCATATTGTCACAAGTGGCTGTTTTAATTAATACAAATAGTAGTTTATGTGACTTCAGTAGCACGTGAGACATCACTCCCCTCACTCCATCACCTGTTAGGTAAAAGTATATGTAAGCCGGTTGCTCGCAATTTGGATTTCGTCTGGGGCACTCGACAGTCCAACAGCTACTGCGAGTCGTGGAGACGGCTGCCCTGGGTTTCTAGGAACAGGCGTTCACGGCAGCATTGTCTTTGGACGTCGAGAAGGCCTTCTCTACAACCTGGCACACCGGACTCCTACTCAAGCTTATTCACCTGGGCCTACCAAACAAATTAATCAACATCTTACACAGCTTTCTAAAACATCGCACTTTTAAAGTCACAGTTGCGGGGCAAACATCTTCTCTCAGACCCGTGAGAGGCGGAGTCCCAGAAGGCTCTGTATTATCTCCCACACTCTTCAATGTATATATGGCAGACTTCCCAACAGAGCCGCGCGTCGAAATGGCACAATATGCTGACGACGTGCTGCTCTTCTGCAAAGACAGACATATTCGCAGAGCCTTCAACCCAATTCAAAGACACCTCCGTCTCACACAAGAGTGGTGCAGGCGTTGGCGGATGTCCGTTAACCCGGACAAAAGCCACGCTATTCTATTCACCAAGCGCCACACCCCCGCAGACTGCCTAGATTTCCATTTCAGAGGCCGAAGGATAGAATGGGTACCCTCTATCAAATACCTGGGAATAGAGCTAGACAAGGGTCTGCCTTTCCGTCAACACATCAGGGAACTCTCGGCGAGGGTTCAGGGAGCTATTACTTCCCTGTATCCTATGCTGGGTTCTCGATCAATGCCAGTCCGCGTAAAGCTATACCTCTTTCGAGCTCTCAGTCCCGTTGATGCTATATGCCTGCGAGGTCTGGGGCATGGCCGCAGATTCCTGGCTGGCATATTTTCAACGCACTCAGAAAAGAGGACTTAGGTCCATCTACTAAGTAGGCCGATTCTTTCCAGTAAGGTTCCTCCATGAAGCCTCGGGTCTTCCATATGTGGATGAAATTAGACGCTGGGCTACAAAATTATAGGAACAGTTACCTTTGCACAGAAGTGCCCTGGTTAGTCTCTTGGTGATTATGATCCAACCAAACGTCGTCGCCGACTATTCCGGGTCACCCGCATGGCTTGCGGGCATCCGAGGTAACCACGGAGCAATTCCAGCAACAGCAAAAACTGAGCTCCATAATCTACCAAGAGTTGTTGGTCTCAAAATTAACAAAAATCAATTCAAAATGAAAATAAATCCTTCAACGCCAGGGTGCTAAAGGAAAGCATCCTGTCCTTCTTAGAGGAGTACTAAACTACCTCGAAATCATTCCACCATCCTCAAACAAAAACAGCCATCCTAAACCATCCTGAAAAGAAAAACCTATCTGTGGTTAAACCCTATCCTGGGTGGGCACACAGCAACAATCTTCGGGCTATCACAGCCTGCCAGTACCTGCGATGCGATGCTAGCTCTCTCTTGAGCCATTCTTCGGCCAGGTAACCGGCCGCTGTGGCCACATATGTAATCTGCTTATTTGTAGTAAATATTCTTATTAAGTGAATTATAATGTTAATTAGTGTCACCCATACCATTTGTAGTTCTTTTGTAACTACTACTAGAAAACCCCAACCTCTCGAAAGGCATGCATTCCCTACCAGTTGAGCTTCTCTCCCCCGTGTACGTTCTGGCCACGTGTTCCTTACCTATCCTGTACAATCCTTGGTTAGCTCGTCACAATATACACTTATTTCATAATGAACAGATCCACTACAGTTCAAACCCCTCTCCCTCTTCAGGCCCTGCTTGCCTTATTGTGGTGGGTAGACGGTATATTGTTACTGCATCAGCTGTCATGTACCGCACAGCAGTTTTTCAGCATATCCACAGCCCACGAGTATTCAGAAGTTTCATACTTTACTGCATTCACCTGTGCGGCTATCACCAAGTGAGAATGAACGAATTGCGATTTTATATATAAATAGAGTATAAAAAATAAAAATAAAAATAAATCTGCTCAACACATTCCCTGGTATCTTGAAGCTATACCAGGGCAAAGCTGTTCACAGATTCTAGTTCTTTATCCTCCTGCCTCATTTATTAGTTCCATTTACAATACTTATCTTTGCAGATATTCCCTAATCTAACTTGCCAAATAATCCTAACCTACTAGCTACGAGGGCTGTTTTTTTTCAACCTCCGATCGCTCCATGCCGACGCTACGCGGGCAGCAGAAAGCGGGTATGCGCTGTCGGCGACTGCGCAGCTCTCGCACTACACACTCCGCCATTGTTGACATTCAGTCGTCAGTCGGCGTTGTGCTACAGCCACGTAAACATGACCGCCATTATTAATGCTCCCGCCAAGTGCGAATTGCGAAGTGTAATTCGTTTTCCACAGGCTGAAGGCCATGGTGCTGCAGAAATCCATCGGAGGATGAGTCGTGTTTATGGCGAAAACTTCATGAGTGATGGTGTTGTTCGTGAATGGTGTCGAAAGTTTAAAGATGGTCGTAATGATGTGCATGATGAAGGGGGTCAATGACGCAAATCTGTCGTTTCAGATGACCTTGTTCAACGAGTTGACAACTGAAGACGTTTTCAACTGAAGACGTGTTCAACTGAAGACGTGGCTTGGTGGGAAGCGATTTCAAACCAATGAGGACCTTCAAACGAACGTCAAGGACTACTTGAATTCACTGGCGACAACTTTCTTTTAAGAGGGAATTGAAAAGCTTGTCCACAGATATGACAAATGTCTCAATCTCTTCAGTGATTATGTCGAAAAGTAACCATAAGTGTACTATTCTTTTGGTAATAAAATTATTGTTTTATATGAACTTGTGTTTTACTTATAGCCTATCGGAGGTTGAAAAGAAACGGCCCTCGTAATTATAACCTACTTGTTACTGGAAACCAGCAGCTTTAGAACTCATGAAAACTAGCTACCCTACCTATGTCATATATCCTACTTGCTAACATTTACATTCTGTACTGTCCTGTCCTACTAGCTACCGGAAACCAGTAGCTTTACAATTCCTCAAACTATCTCACTACCTAAGACTACTACATAAGACTTTTTATCTTTTATTTGCTGCCATTTACTATCCGACTATTGGTAGTAATATTCCTCTCGATTAGACTTGTAGGGTTCATCCATCAGTTCAGATTTCTTTCGTAAACATTATTCTATTGCAGATGTCTCCTAACTCCCTCTTCTTCTGAGTCTTCCGCTAATCTGCTTGTCGCTCCTGCTCCCATTCTGCGTATGGATGTCCAATATTGGCGTCTCCTGTTGATTTAACTAGAGTATGCCGAGATGGTACTCATATAAGGGAAGCCCGAAGGAATGCAAGAAGCCTGAGGGTTCTAACAACGATGTAATCGCAACAGACGCCACCTGGCCTACACTATGTTTCCAAGACATTTCAACGCCCTCGAACACGATGCTCAAATAATCCAAGAGTCCATATTGTTTCCAAGGCTAGATAGCGGTTTAAGTGAAACAACTTATGTTCTAACAAACTTCACAATGGACGTTCACGGACACTCGGTACGCCAGGATTTGAGCTCTTTGCAAGCTTTCGACATAAGCAACCAGAAGATGCACAAAATAAATCCAAGCCACTTTGAGTACCTTAAGTAATCTGCTTACTTACAGTGTTTCAACTTTCTTCTTTCATATCTCGAATGATCCTTATCAGCCACAGTCTCTTCATATTTAAAAGACCTTAGATAGTAAACACATTTCCCAGACATTTTTTTAAAATTTACGTCCTCCAACGTTAAGTCATATCGGACGATGAATGGAATGGGTGAAATGATGCTCAAATGAGTCCGGGGTCCATAGAGTTTAGAATTACCCGACATTCGTCTTTCAGGATAAGGGAAAACCCAGGAAAAAACCTTATCCAGGTAACTTACCCTGACCGAGATTCGAACTCGGGAACTCTTGAATGTGAGGCAGACATGCTACCACCACGCTGGCCGCGATGTGGTTCAGTGGTTAGACCGCTTGGCTCTCACCAAGGGGGCCCGGGTTCGATCCCAGGCGACCGCAAAGTGAGATTTGTGGTGGACAACATGGCGCTGGGGCGGGTTTTCTCCGGTACCTCCGGTTTCCCCCGCCATCTCATTCCACCGGTGCTCCATCTTCATCTCATGTAACATCAGTGTCATCGCCTGCGGTGCCGTATGTGGTAAAAGCGGGCGTTAAACCCTACACATTCATTCATTCATTTACTACCACGCTACCGAGGCCGGCATCCTAGACTTGGGTTTATTAACTAAATATGGTCACATGGTACCTCTGTACCCATCGCGGAGCATTCTAACATACTGTCACCCGAAAGTCGGAGCTCCCTGTGGGGCTGACCGGCGGTGGGGACGGGCGTGGGGCGCTGACCGCGCCTACCCATTTGTCTCCTGTCACTAACTGAAGGGATGATTTGGAGAGGGATCGCGAGCCACTGTGCCATCTCTTTCCCCTCCCGCTGGGTTCTCGAACGTGCGGGGGGTTTCGTCTAATCCGGAACCTTCTAGATTGGCCAGTTGGTCCTATATAAGCAACGCGTCGGGCTGGAGGAAAGTTCAGTTCAGTTCTTGGCGAGCAGCGTAAGAGCGCCGTGCTAGTGTACGGACGAGAAGACTGCGTACGTGCGTCGGAGGAGTGTACGTAACTGCGAGTGCAAGTGGAACTGTAACGGACGAACTGATGAATTGTAATTGCATTACGTAATTCTATGTAATCGGCAAGTGTCCGACTGTAATTCAGTGGAAATAAAGAACATTGTTGAGTTGTGCAATTGGACTTTTAATTTACCGAACCCACATAGTCACAATACATTTATTTACATCTCATATGAAATCTCAGCTTCTTGCAGATTTTCAACGTATGGATAGACACACAGACTCAAAGATCGCAATAAGCGATATCTACAAAAATCCGAATTCAAAAAGTAAAATTCCTTCCGTCCAAGAGGGGTGGATGCCTCTAAGGTATAAACCTTGTAACAGTCAATTAGCATTATGGAGAGAGAAAGGACGTTAAGATTGCATAAATCTCACAGCTGGAAACGAATCTAGAAGTTTCCGAGTGACAAACGAGATAGTATCTGCCTGCCCCTACTTAAAAGAAAAGAATGGTGCAGAGGAAAGGAGTAAGTGCTTAAAAAGCTTCCGGCGATATGGAGAACTCTTGCATGACAATAACCACTAGGGACAAAGGGACTCTATTCACACGTCCTTCATCAACAAATACTACTGTTAATTTTATACTGTTGAATTGTAAGTAGAGTTTCGATCGTATTTTGTTTTGGGTGCGGTAATTTACTGAAATACTCCAGTGAAATGAAGGTCGAGCTGAATTTGTACAATACAGGGTTATTGATACCTTTAGTGGCATCGTAGCAGGAGTCTGAAAGTAACACATAATGCCGAAAAGGGGCGCCGCGGTAACTTGGGGACTAAATTCTGGGTGCAACCTTTGGAGAACGACCCTCTAATCTATAGGTTTTTAATTATTTCTCTGAGTCGATAGGTCTTCTTCTAACATGGAATTCTTATGTCGCTCATTTCCTGTACCCGTCACTTACTTAATTAACATCCATTTCAGGCTTGTGGCACCAGGGAATAATGTTCTGCAGGTGGGTGTACGCTTTGTAGATACCTCTCCTACTGTCCACAGGGATCCGCCTCCATTAGTGGAGACCGTCAAGTTTCAGGGACCCAGCCTCCTCGTGTGTATTTACACTGGAAGCATTAGCAGTTCCGTCCATGCTTGCGCTCCTGCGGTATTGGACATTATGGTCTATTTGCAATGCTGCGAATAGCTTGTGAAATATTTTATATAGAGTTTTGCATTTTTGTGTAATGAGAAACAAATGGGAAGTGCCTTGGGTAGAAAAAGTAAGGGAATTGATGGAACAGATAGGTATGGTACATATCTGAAGGATTAGGGAGTATTGTTATAGAGGCTTTTGGAACAAAGTAGAATCAAGATTATAAAATATTGACAGTCAAGTTAATTTTGCTAGAACAAGGGAGAAAAGCTCGTTGAGGATATATAGGAAAATAAAAAGTGGTCAGAAATCTGAAAGGTATTATATATGATAAGTATGAAGGGAAATGAGAGCCAAGAGAGCGAAGAGCGAGAACTAGTCGTCCGGGTGCTCCCGGACTGTGGGTAGAGCGCCACGGTACCTATCCGCTGTGCGGATTTACCCGTGCGGTCTTAGAGGATTGGTCTTTTCTCCAAAGCTTGGATGGACCTGATTCGGCCTCTGCTAGTGCTCCTGGCGGCGGTATGAGCTTCCAAATAGGAGGCCAGTGCCCTAAACCGCTACGCTATGGGCGGACTGCGTTGCAGAGCCCGTCCAGTATGGCGGGGCCAGGAGCGAGAGGTCGGGTGGTTGGGGACCGTTTAGGTTGTGGTTCTCATTGGGGTCACACAGGGGGACCTGACTGCCGGGGGTCATCTGACAGGCCAGATCCAGCCCTAGTGTGGCCGGGACAGAGTTAAGTGCTGGGGGGATGAGAGGCTGGTCTCACCACCCAAGGACGTCCTTGGGGAGGCGGTAGCTCTTTCTCCTTCTGGGCACAAGATGGTCATATTGCCCTAGTGTGTTCACTAGGTGGTTGGGATGGGATGTAATTATGGCATACAATGTGCGCGAGCGTTCACGCACAACGTCCTCAACGTAAGGTATGCCAGAATGGGTGTGTAGGATGTGCGAAGGAAACATACGTTCGGTATCGTAGATCATCCTGAGCGCCCTGTTCTGCACGGCTTGCAGTCTGCGGATGATGGTACGAGCCACCGATCCCCAGACCTCGCATTCATACAGGATCAGGGGCGGGATGATCGCACGATACATCCGTAGTTTCAGGCGAGTGGGCATGGTCGATCGGAATATTGGGTACAACTGCCTGGGCGCTGTATGGCAGAGGCTGATTTTTTCACGGGCATGTGGGGTAAAGGTGAGGCCGCGGTCCAGTCGGACAACCAGGTATTTGGCAGTTCGGACCCAAGGGATCCTCCTCTGCCTCAACCGCAGGTCTCCTTCCGGGCACCAGCGGAGGACCTTCCCCAGCAGAAGGGCAGAGCTCTTCTGTGGGCTGATGGTCATCCTCCACTTTTCACTCCACGTGCCGATGGCTCGGAGTGATCGTTGCAGCGGAGGGAGGCAGTAGCGGACGTTTTTGTTCTGGGCCAAGATGAGGACGTCGTCAGCATATTGGCACAGAACAGTGCGAGTCTCTGTTGGGAAGTCAGACATGTAGACAGCAAAGAGTAACGGTGACAGTACACTGCCTTCCGGTACTCCCGCCGCTATGGGTCTGACGGAGGAGAGTTTGCCTTCGACCCGCACCCTGAAGGTTCGACCCCGGAGGAAACTACTGATCAGGGTGATATATGGGGAGGGGAGTTGTGCTTCCTTGAATTTGTACAGCAGGCCCTGGCGTGGCGAAGGCCTTGTCCACGTCCAGGAATACCGCGACGGTTTTGAGGTTGTCCTGGAAACCCAGGGCAGCCTTTTCTACCAATCGCAGCAGCTGCCGGGTCGTGGAGTGGCACCGACGGAACCCGAACTGGTGATCCGGTAGGAGGTGCCTTTCCTCGAAGAGAGGAGTCAGGCGGGCTAGGAGCAATCGCTCAAAAACCTTTGAGACGATTGGGAGAAGGGAAATGCCCAGATACGTGGGGAACATAATACAGATTGGCATGGTATCCTATTTTTTAAACAAAGTTATGGAGAGAACAAATTTGGCAACAAAAGTGGAATAGTTTTAGGGATGGAACAGAGGTATTACTAATCAGAAAATGTCTGTAAAAGGAAAAAATAATGTAAGAAATATAGGTGATTACTTGTTAAAAGTCAGAGAATCATGGTTAAGGGAGATTAAGAATAATTAATAAGTAAGTTTGGAGAAATGGGAACAAGGGATATAAGAGAGCAGAGGGATGTCAATACACAGAAAGCCAGGGGTTGATTGTATTGAGACCAAAATGTAAACCAAACAATTACGAAGAGGATATATGAAACCGCTCTTCAGGATGATTTAAATGAAATCTGTAATTGGGCTGCGGCTAACAAAATGTCAATTAATGCCAAGAAAAGTAAGTCCATTGTTTTTAGTAGAACTAAGGGCAAAATTATTGTTAACTATCACATGGGAGGGGTGCAAATTCCACAGGTGGACAGCTAGCTGTAAATACTTGGGAGTGTACCTGGCAAGTAATGCTGGATGGGACGAACAAGTAAATTCCACATCTAGGAATGCGTGGAAGGCATTACATTTCGTAATGAGAATATTGAAAAAGGGGAGCGCTAGGTCCAGGGAAATTGCCTACAAGGCCTTAGTGCGGCCGGTTATGGAATATGGAGTAGCATGCTGGGACCCGTATAGAGCTAACCAAATCGATCCGTTAGAAAAAATACAGAAGAGGGCAATAAAATTCATAAAAAGAGGCAAGTATTTTGGGCCTATAAAAGGAGATGAGACTAAATGGCAGGAATTAAGAATTAGGCGTAAAAAACATAGGTTTGTAGCATTATTCAAAGCTAATGCTGGTGTAAAGGCATGGATGGACGTTAGTGTAAGGTTAGATAATCCGGATTATTATAGACGAAACGATCACAGGTATAAAATTAAGGGTAGAAGATACAGAACCGACGTAGGAAAATTTTCTTTTGTTAATAGAACCATTGAAGAATGGAATGAATTGCCTGTAGCAGTCTTTCAGGGCTGTCCCCTGTCGCTGAAGAAATTTAGAAAAAATCTAGATAGTTTATAGTTTAACTTTTGAGTTATAATGGTATATAATATGTAAATAGGGAAGTAATTATATATGTTTTAAGTGACTAAAGTTAAAATAATATCATGTTTGTATTGTTTATTGTGTTATTGTTGTAAATCTAGTATTTGTAATTTGATCTGTATTCTTAACTCTGCCACCGGGTATAACCCAATTGCAGTGAATAAATACATACATGCATATTGGTTGGGAATAAGAAAGTTTGTTATTTTGTGGTACGAATGTTGTTAATGATAATATATTAATTTATGTATGTATGGAGAAAGATGAGAAATAAACATTCTATTCCATTCCACGAGGGTCATCCGATAAATCCCGAGCCTCAAAATAATAAAGTATTTTTGTTTATTTCTCAACCTAATCTCCAGAAAGGCTAATAAATTTGTCATGTCGTGTTCTAATTTAATTAAACCATCTCTGTAGTGCGATTTATCATGGTTCTCAAAATAGCTGTTCACCACACCTCCTCGTTGCTGTGAAAGCTTCGTCCTTCAAGAAGTTTTCTGAGTGCTAGATCTGGCGAACAGGGTGGATGTTTAAGCAATTCAAACTTAAATTTGTACATTTTACCCATTGCAATGACTGAACGATGGACCACAGCATTGTCGTGAAGAAACAATTTTTTTTTCCTTTGCCAAATGACGTTTTTGCCTACCTATGGAGGCTTACAACTACACTGCGGAGGTTCTGGCCATTCGTGACGCTTTGCAATATGGGATTTCTCAGGGCTTCCCCAAACTGGTGGTCTTAACCGATGCGCAGAGTGTGCTGCAGAGACTGTCATCTCCCCTCTGGACGAGAGATATGCGCTGTTATCTTTACGAGATACTGACGTTGGTGAACAACGCTACCATAGCCGGACATCAAATTCACTTCCTTTGGATCAGAGGGCATGTTGGAATTCGATACAATGAAGTCGCCGATCGCCTGGACTCACCCAAGGCACCTTTCAAGGCATCCAACTATCCTTATGGATTTCTTCCCGGTCCTTCAGCGTGACGCATATTGTCGCTGGAATGACGCCTGGATTCGTTCGCAGTCCATCAAAGGCAAACACCACGCCGCCGTTCAGACGCATCTATCCACGACCCCTTGGTTCTCCAGCTTCAGGATTGCACGTCGACATCTCACCTCCATCATTAGAATGCGACTTGGACATGGATGTTACCCTGCGCATCTACACCGACTACGTCTCATCGATTCCCCTGTATGTGCTGATGACCCAGGCGAAACCGCTGACCTCAATCATCTCCTGTTCAGTTGCTCTCGCTGCCGAGCCCACCGTTCTTCCTTCCTCCGCCGCCTACTTCAGCAGTCTGTTCCTTTTCCCGCTAGCGTCAACACCATATTACAGTTATGCCACAAACCTGTATACCAAGCTCTTCTGCAATTTCTTAAAGAAAGTGATCTACAGATCTAGTCTCTTGTCATCCTCTTAAGTTTCCTTTCTTTATTTTTCTTATTTTTCCCTTCGATGGCCATATGGGATTTACCGAAGGCCCGAAAAAAAAATTCTTTACACCTCATCACTCAAAAGTTGCAATAAGCTTGCGTAGTAGTCACAAGTGATACTTTTATCCTTTTAAAGTAATGAATTAAAATAATTCCCTGTGCATCCTAGAAAACAAAACACTCACCATAAACTTGTTAGCGGACAAAATTGACTTTGCCCTCTTTGGAATTGGTTTTCCTGGCGCAATCCACTGTTTTGACTGCGATTTGCTTTCTGGAGTGTAGTGATGTATCCAAGTTTCATCCATGATAAATAAGTCGTCTCAAAAATTCACTGGGATTTTTACGGTGGAGCTCCAAATTCTTAACAGCAACAGTTTTTCTTTGCAACTTTTGATCAGCTGTCAACAAACGCCTCACCGATCTTGCACAAACCTTGTGAACGTTCAAAACATTACTTCAAATATTACCTGCATGTTATTTTGATATGTTTACAGTCTCTGTTATTTCAAATACTTAAATCTGCGCTCTTCCAGGACTAAACGATGAATTTTTTCCAATGATCTCTACAGTTGTGACTTCCACAGGACGTCCAGAGCGAGGCTTATCACTAGTGATCGTACGTCCCGTTTTAAACTCTGCAACCCACCTTCTAATTATTGTATTTGAAGTGCCAGAGTCTGTGAATGTACTGTCCATTTCCTCCTTGATTTCTTTAGTTGTTAAGCTTTCAAATGAAAGTATTTAATCACTGCTATTTTTTCCAAATCCTCCATTTTCTGCACTTACCTTGTTTAAAATGCTGTCATTCAAAGACTAAACAATCTATTGACCTGTAACTATGGGTACGAGCTAGTCTATAGTTAACTAATGCTGCTATCAAAGTGGCCTAGTGGTGCCATCTGTATGTGAGGCTCGGGATGTATCAGCCGACCCTCGCATTCTGTAGTTTTGTGTAGCTGTTAAAAGCATTAGAACTAGCCAAAAGTTTATTACACAAAACATGCAAGTATTGTTAAAATATAGTCTACATAGTCTATCAGGTATTAGCTATTTTCGAGGTATTCAAATGTTAAATCACCATTATTTCGATTTAGTGAACTAATGGAAAAGTATGCTTATCCACAATTTGACTGTCACTTGTTACTCTTTTACGAAATGTGTAATCAAATGATTACCTCGTTTTGGAAGTCACAGAAATGCAACAATTCAAATATTTTTACTAACGTTTGTACACAGAATTTCTTAATAAGGGGACGAGTAGTAACACCTGGATAATGTAAATAGCTTTGCAGCCCTCGTGTTAACCTTCAAACGAGTTATTTGTACCTGACGTTATGTAAATATCACAGTGTAGGCATGTATCACAAGAGCTGAAGGTGACATGTAATAATTTAAACTCTCCCCAGGGTTCATTTTATCCTCTTTGCAGAGTTCATATAGTATGTATATCGTATTTATTGAGCTAGGCGGGTTGCAGCTCTCTATTTGTCGCTCGGCGCCTGGCCTTAGGCCAAATAAGAGAGTAAATCAATACAAGTAGTATATGGTCTTTCTTTGGTGTCGCATACACAAATTTGTTATTCGCTGATGCAATCTCATCTCTTCAGAATATCTCTTTTTGTGCTGCACAGTCGTATCGTGTGCTACTTAGTTACACAGCTTGAACCCTCATGGATGTATGGAAATCTACATATCTCAGCAGGCTTTGATATGAATGCATGTACAATGTCAATTGCTCTGAAAGCATTCTGGCTCAGTCTCAGTTCTACTATTCTTTATTAAATACCACGGTGGTCTGAACATTGTCCGACCTAACAAAGATACAAGCACTTTTTCAGAAATGTTTACATTTTTTTTAAATTTTAAAACATAGTCTCGTGTAACTCTACACACTTCTCCCAGCGATGCTCCCATCTCTGTAACCTGTCCAAATAGTACTCGGCGTTTTTCTCTGCAAAATAATTGTTCACGAAGGTGATTGCCTCTCCTTTTGACGAAAATCTCTGTCTTCCGAGCGCAATTTTCAGTTGAGGGCGCAAAACGAAGTCGCTTGGGGCTAGATCTGGTGAGTAAGGTGGATGGTCAAGCAGTTCAAATCGTAATTCGTGGATTTTCGCCATTGCAACCGCTGAGGTGTGAGACGGTGCGTTGTCTTGGTGAAACAGGATTTTCTTTTTCTGCAAATGTGGCCGTTCTTCCACAACTTCTGCCTCCAGCTTGTCAAGTAATGGTACCTAGTATGCTCCTGTAATGTTTATTCCTTTTTGAAGATAATCAATTAAAATTACTTCATGACTATCCCAAAAAACAGTCGCCAACACTTTCCCAGCCGAAAAAGAAAACAGTTTTTTGGTGTTTCTTTTGGAGCCGATTCTCCCTTTGCACTCCACTGTTTGGACTGTATTTTTGTTTCGAGCGCATAATGGTATATCCAAGTTTCATCTACAGTAATTAACCGGTGCCAAAACTTAGATTTATTGCGCCTAAACTTGCTCACTAACGTGAGCAAACGCGGCACCCAACGCAATGACAGCTTTCTCATGTCCAAATGCTGATTTAATATATGACAAACACGTTCTTTTGACACGTACATAGCCTCCACTGTCTCTCTCACTTTAATTCGGCGGTTGACTAGCACAATTTGGTGAACTTCGGCGATGTTTTCGTCGGTAGTTGCAGTTTTTGGACGTCCCGAATATTCACTGTCTCCCAATCTCTTACGGCTACGTTTAAATTTAGGTGAGCAAAATTTCACTGTACTAAATGATGGTGCAGAGTCCCCATACACAGAATCCAACTCATATTTGATTTGCGTAGACCTATTGCCTTTCAAAAACACTTGCACTTCTTACCTTGATACACTAGAGCAATGGCTCTTCCCTCATGTAACATCCCTCGTTACCAGGTAATGCTGGGATCTTAATTTTATTGAATGCTGAAAAGAAAAATGTATTGCATTCACACCCAAAAAAAAAAAAAAAAAAAAACTATTACCACTGTTGAACTGGCGAACGAGGATACATTACCTGGACTCAGTTGGAAGAAAATGAGCAAGAGAACTTCATTTTCCAGCAAGATGGTGTGCCACCTTTCTGGCATAACGAAGTACGTGATTGGTTGAACGTCACTGTACCTGAGCGCTGGATAGGCCGCAAGGGCCCCAATGACAGGGCTTGCTATGCATGGCCTCCACGTTCTCCTGACCTAACGTCATGCGATTTTTACCTTTGGGACTTCATCAAGGATCGTGTGAACGTGCCTCCACTACCAGCTGACCTCCCTGAATTAAGAAACCGGATTGAAGCAGTTGTTGCTACAAATACTGAATACACACTTATCAACGTTTGGGAAGAACTCGGCTATAGACTTGCTGTGCGCCGTGTGACAAAGGGTAGTCACATTGAGCAACTACAAGGTTATTGGTAAAGCTGTTTGAGTTGCTTTTTCATTTGATATATAATTTATAAGTAGCTTGAGTGTAATAAATATTATAAAGAGTTAAAACTCCGATATTCATTTATATACACCCTGTATAAAAGTAGGCCGGGCCGTAGCTCAGTGGTTAGACCGCTTGGCTCTCACCACGCCGGCCCGGGTTCGATTCCAGGCGACCGCAAAGTGAGATTTGTGGTAGACAACACGGCGCTGGGGCGGGTTTTTTCCGGGACCTCCTATTTCCACCGGTGCCTCCTCTTCTCTCATGTACCATCAGTGTCACCGCCTGCGGTGCCATATGTAGTAAAAGCTGGCGTTGAACACTACACATTTCATTTTGTATAAAAGTACAGGCACAACGTTTTGCTTTAAGGGTATGTATGACTAAAATTTTCAAATTCTGAACTAATAATGCTAGCTTTTTCAAATTTACACCATAGGTGTAGTACAATGTAAACATGTTACAATCTAAATTTAAACCATTTTTCTCCAGCAGTTTAGAAATTATGATAAATTTTGTATGTTTTTTGTTACGTCACTAAAAAAGTCCCTTGCGACAAAATATTTTGAATTTTGGTCTAATATTTTAACCCTAAGTTCATAATACACATACTTTTTGAAATTTCTCTGGGTTTTTCTGTGTCTCCTTTAGTTTAGGTCACAACAGTTTTTTAATTTACAAATATTCTTTTTTGTCTAAAAAACTGTAAGTTTTGTGTTTGAAAATTAAAAATATATGCTTATATACATTTCACAATAAAACCTAGGGCAATTTCCATTCCTCATTATATTCTGAACCTGTTTAGGAAATTTCATGAATGTAGTACAAAAACTGCATCGCAAGGAGCATTTTACAGGAAGAAAAATGCTGAAAATATGAACATTGAGAAAACAGCGATTAAAGATTTGATTGCATAACTCACATTAAAATCCACCAGGCTGATAGGTTGGACCCTCAGATTTCTTTTTCCTCTCCTCTGTTGCTGCTTTTTCCACCTTTTTCTTCTTTAGATGTTGCTTTTCTTCTGCACAACTTCGCTTCTTGCTTTGCAGGATACGAGTCTGATCTCGCTGCACTGAAGTTTTCCTTGCTGAGTCTACTACACTTTCACCTCTGATATTTCGATGCAGCTCCAATGACTTAAGACTACCCATGTTAAACTCACTGATGCTTTTAATAACAGCAAGATCCAATTTTTGTTTTGATATGAAAACTTCCTTTGGGCACTTATTCCATATGACATGATGCAAAGATTCATTGGCATTCTGTGTTTATCCTGTTTTGCACCTCTCTAGTAATGTTGTAGAAGCCAGCCTCTGATATATTGGCAACATTTTAGGAACTATTTTGTCTGAAAGCCTTATTTTTCTTTTCTTTAATTGAAAATTTAAGAACGGAAACCAGACAAAGAATGTGGATGTAGGCAAAAGAGGGCGTGACTCTGACAGAGTTTAAAGGCCACCGACATTTAAATAAGCATTTAAAAATGGCGTCCGGAGGCAAATTATGCATTTTTCACATTCGGGAATGTCTAAATTATTTTATAGAATTAAAATAAAAAAGTCGTCATTTTCACGATTTTCATGAAATTTCAGTCATACATACCCTTAACACACACACACACACACACACACACACACACACACACACACACACACACACACACACACACACACACACACACCGTCTTTTATTTTCGACAAACAAAAGCATTACAAAGTACAAAGATATTCCACTCCTTGCCAAAGTTTTCAAAGAGATATCGTGCTTCATCGTCGGAACAAATGAATTGAAACGTGTGTCTGAAACGCACAGCAACTATGACGCCCTACAATATCCATTCATTTTCTGACAAGAAGAAGACGGATACCATTTCAGTATCAAAAGGTTAATGAAGTAACAGGTAACCAGATTAACTAAGATTAATTAGGGCTGTTCAATAAAGAATGATCACAATTTTTTTGACAACGTACCTTTACTCATCTTCATAATTTTGATGGTCCTTCTCAAAATAGTTTCCACTGAATGCGCTGCACTTGTCCCAGCGTTTCTGCCAGTCTTCAGAGTCATGCTGGAAACCATTTTTTAAAAGATCCTTCAAAATCGCCTCCGCAGCCTTCACCACTGCTTCTGATTATGGATAATGCCTCCCACGAAGGCGTTTCTTCAAGTTAGGGAATAGAAAGAAGTCACATGGGGCTAAATCCGGACTATAGGGAGGGTGAGGGATGCACTTCACGTTGATTTTTACAAGATATTCAGCAACAACATTGGCAATATGAGGCCGCACATTATCGTGGTGCAGCATTCAGCCTGCTTCATGGAAATGTGGTCTTTTGCGCCTGATATGGCCTTGCAGTGTTTACAGGACATCCCTGTACTATTGTACAGTTACCGATATGTGTGCTAATAAACCATTCCATGAATATCAAAGAATGAGATGACCATAACTTTCCCAGCAGAAGCAACCACTTTTGCTTTTTTGGGGGGTTGGTAACGAAGGAGATTTCCACACTGAGCTTTGCTGTTTGCTCTCAGGATCAAAATGATGTAGCCAAATTTCATCTTCCTCTAACATCAACTTTAACTGCATGTTACCTCCATTGCAGCTGTAGGCGATACTTAACATGTCTGAACTTGCCTGGTTCTTACAGGCGGGAACCAGGAGTACCTACAATAAAACTACTAAGACGTGTTTGTTTCACGTTAAACTATCAGAATATAATAAAGTTGAATTTTAGTGCGAAAAATTATGCCCGTAAAAAGATATGATCATTCTTTATTGAACAGCCTCGTATATATTTAAGTCGATACATCTATGTAACTTTTATAATTTATACTTGCAGGCGCTGAAACCAACAAAAACGTTAGTGCTATGAATTTAAGGAGATCTTGAGCCCGCATATTCCGACGATTACAACGGATTTACTTTCTTGATTTTAAGCGTCTACAACTTCCCGTATGTTGGGCCTTTGCGATGACTATAAATAAATTGCAAAGGCAATCCTTGGAAGTTTGTGGAGTTTCCAAGTTTCTCTCATTATATGTCGCGTGTTCGTCCTTATATACTAGGGGCGTCCAGAAAGTAAGTTCCGTTTCCGTTCATCTCCGCTGCAGCGCTGCGATCGCAGTTCCACACATTCGCGGTAGACGCTCTGTATCAAGGAGAAGAGACTGCGCCATTGTGAGATCGCTGTCAGCCACGTACGCTTTGTTGTGTTGTTGATTGAAAATCCCGCCGCTTATGAAATCAGATCTGCGATTCGTTCTATGAATGCTAGGATTGCGCCGCGCAATACAGAATAAGCGCCGAGGAATGGTGCCAAAAGGTGTTGTGCTTCTTCACGACAACGCACGACCCCATACTGCAAATGCGGCGAAAAACATCCAACAGGGATTTGGCTGGGACGTGTTTGACCACACCCCGTACAGCCCTGACTTCGCTCCTAGCGACTTTCATCTATTTTTGCATCTCAAATCTTTCCTTGGCGGTCAACACTTCAACAATGACGAAGAGCTGAAAGAAAATGTTTCCAACTGGTTGAAGACACAGGCGGCAAACTTCTATGAAGAAGATATACAAACACTTGTGCCTCGCTATGACAAATGCCTGCAAAATTTCGGCTGTTATGTGGAAAAGTAGTTTAAGAGTTGTAGAATTTTGTGCAATAAATATTTTTCCTGTATCTGTACACAATTTAATTTTATTACCAAACAGAACTTACTTTCTGGACGTACCTTGTATTTATGCACCACAAAAAGGAGGGAAAAATGTATTTATCAGAAAGTTTTAAATTAATAAACTTAATTGTAAATGTGTTCTATATAAACTTCACTCCCAATTTCAGAATAAATAACTAACTAATCCGAATTTTTTTATTTATATAAAGTCAGACAACTTTTACTGGCGTTAAGAAGTTCGCCGAGTCAGCTAGTATTTAATATTTAATGACTGAATTCGAGGAACAACATGTAACAATCAAACATAAAAAAATTGCAAATTTTTAGAAATTTTTTAAACTTTTATCAAGTAGAAAATTCAGATAAGGCTCAATTTTAATTTTTTAAATTATTTTGTTAAAATTTTGGTTCATGAAAATTATTGTAGATACCTAAACAAACATGCCATAAAATTTTCAAATTCATTTTTTGAAGTGTGTAACAGTACTTTTGGGTTATGCTTGAAGTATGAAAAGTTTATAAATTTATAAAAAATGACTATGTAAATATATTTAATAATTTAAGTATGTGAAAATGTATTTAATTGTGTGTTTGGCCGAAGTAATAATTGTATGACGTAATATGACGTAATGTAGTGACGTATTAAGTCGGCCAATCACAAAATTAAGATAGGAGTAACGATAGTTAGGATAAATCAATAATCTTGGTAGAGAGAGATTTTTGTTGTAATGGTTGAGTGTGATGGATAGTGATACAAGATCAAGAATATTTAAGTAATAGTTTGAATCTGTATAAATATAACCAAGTAAGAATTTA